>JAJEKV010000193.1:0-438790 GCA_021234155.1 Isoetes taiwanensis | reverse complement strand
TGGACAAAATTTTCTTTGGTTTACCAGTGGACCTCGAACCCCCGACATTGCCCCCAAACCCCCACTTTACCACTAGGACTGGGGTCCGCCTTTAAAATAGGAACTCCATGCATAGTTAAGGCTGGGGTCAATTAATTCAAGGATACTCAGGGATGTTCTAGAATGATCTAGAATCTTGAATGTTCTAGATTGTTCCAGTGCCCATGGGTAAAGCACCTCCTCCTAAAATAGAAAGTTTAGGTCTAAAATAGAAGTTTTTGAAACTTTGCAGCTAAAAAATAGAATGTTACCGACGTTCCAGGTGCTCATGGTAAGCACCTCTAGTCTAAAAATAGAAAGTTTGATCCTAAAATAGAAAGTTTTTGAAACTTTTGCAAATGCTCAAAATAGAATGTTCTCGAATGTTTAAATACTCATGGTAAGCACCCAGTCTAAAAAATAGAAAGTTTTTTGAAACTTTGCAAATACTCAAAATAGAATATTGTGGAACGTTCCGGTGCTCATGGGGTAAGCACCTCGGTCTAAAAATAGGAAGTTTCAGTCTAAAAATAGAAAGTTTTTAAGACTTTGCAAATGCTCAAAATAGGATGTTCGGAATGTTCGTGATGCTCATGGGTAAACACCTCAATCCAAAATAGAAAGTTTTTGAAACTTTGCAAATGCTCAAAATAGAATGTTGTTGAATGGTGTAGATGCTAATCTAAAAATAGAAAGCTTTAGTCTAAAAATGTAAAAAACTCAAATAGAATGTCCTAGAATGTTTTGATGCGGGCTGCAAGGTAAAATTTCACTAAAAATAGAAAATAAGGTAGTCTAAAAACAAAAAAGTTTGCTAAAAACTTTGTAAAAACTCAAAATAGAATGTTCTAGAATGTTCCAAATGCTATAGGGCAAATCCACTTTATGCTCTAGAAGCACCCCAGTCTAAAAAATAAAAAGTTTCTTGAAACCTTGCAAATGCTCAAAATAGAATATTCCTCGAGGTGATACTTTGAATTGGTAATAATGGTGTGCGTAAACTTCCACATGGTGATACTTTAGAAATTGACATACTTTAGAATTGTGCCTCATGGGCATGTATGAGTATGTTACTTATGAATATACTATGTAGGTGCTCATGGGTAAGCACCCCAGTCTAAAAATAAAAGTTTCAGTCTAAAAATAAAAAGTTTTTAAGACTTTGCAAATGCTCAAAATAGAATGTTCTGAATGTTGTAGATGCTCATGGGTAAACACCCTCAATCCAAAATAGAAAGTTTTTGGAAACTTTGCAAATGCTCAAAATAGAATTTTCCGAATGTTACAGATGTTCAAAGGGTAAACACCTCAGTTTAAGAATAGAAAGCTTTTAGTAAAAAATAGAAAGTTTGCTTAAACTTTTGTAAAACTCAAATAGAATGTCCTAGAATGTTTCAGATGCTCTGGGGGTAGGCATCTCATTCTAAAAAAATAAAAATACGGGTGAACTGAAAACAAAAAAGTTCCGCTAAAACTTTTGCAAAAACTCAAAATAGAATGTTCTAGGGTGTTCTAGATGCTATAGGGCAACCACCTATACTCTAGAAGCACCTCAGTCTAAAAGTAGAAAGTTTCTTGAAACCCTTGCAAATGCTCAAAACAGAATATTCAAGATGATACTTTGGAATTGATAGTAAGTGTGATGGGTATGATGGGTGTGTAAAGCTTCACATGGGTGATATTTTAGAATTGACATACTTTAGAATTGTTAGTAGAGATAGTAGATGTGACCCTCGGGCATGTGTGAGCATGTTTACTCATGAATGATACTTTGTTGTTAATGGAATAGAGGGTTGAGCATGTGTGAATAAGATCTGCGGAAATACCATGGAGTGCAATAGATGTGAGTAAGATCCTCATAGGTGATACTTGGAATTGGTAGTGTTCTTTCTCATGAGTGATACTTTAGAATTGGTAGTAGGGGCATGTGTGTATATGGAGTTCCATGGTAGTAGGTGTAAGTAGGCTCCTTTTATGAATAATACAATTTTAGAGAGGGAAGAGAGAAAGGAGAGAGGGAAGAGAGAGAGGAGAGGAGAATATTACATAAACACCATGACATTTACATATTAAAAAACAAGATAAAATAAGCCATACACACGCATGCATAAACATATTTTTATTATTTACATGAGACTTTGTGTTTTAAAACATACATCCAAAAACATAAAACATGCAAAATACATATTGTTGCATAAAATAAATACAAACACATAATAAAATGCTTTTTTTTATGACATACATTTTACATATACATGCACTGCATATATAAAAACATATATATACATAAAATGACAGCATATAAAATATGCATATATATATCCATTATTATTTATTAAGACATATCACTTATGATGTGCAGAGTAAAGAGACGACATATAATATACATGATGCAAGTTGTTGACATAAAGACATATGTTCCAGCCATATAAATAACAAAAATACATAAAATATGATGCACATATTTATTAAAATGCAATGAGACATATATTATGATGCAAGACAGAGAAATATGAGACAAAATATATAAACAGAGCATATTGCATATTAAAATACAAATGCATTTTACTTATGACATATATAAAATATATATATCTATCTATATATTTTTTACACATACATATATAACATATGTTTTATAAATGTTACATTTATTATAGAAGATGGGAGAAGATGCAAAGGAGAGAGGAGGGACAAGAAAGGAGGAGGAGATAAGAGAGAGGATGAGGAGAGAGAATAGGAGAGAAGAGAGGAGAGAGAATAGAGAGTGGACAGAGAGAAGGGGAGAGAGTGTAGAAAGGAGAGAGGAGAGAGATGGTAGGAAAGGAAGGGGTCTGAATAAAAGTGCTAATGGCTCAATGAGGCGGAAGCCACTGGAAGGAATACATGGTATGGACACCAGACAGGAAGGAATGGAGGCCGGAAGGAAAGGAATGGAATAATGGAAAGAGGGAAGAGATAGGGAGAGTGGTGGAGAGAGAATTTTTGGTTTATAGGGACTCAACCCCGGACATTGGGCTCAAACCCCACCCTACCGGAGACCAAGCATTGGCTTCTAAAAAAAATAGAAGTCCACATGGCATGTGAGGAGGGGCTGGGTCAATACTAAGAATGATATTCTAGAATGTTCTAGGTTGGTGGAATCTTCTAGAAACTTCTAGAATGTCATGGAATGTCCTGGAATCTTTCGCGTGGAAAAAATAGAAAGTTCCGGTGGGGCTCTAAACAATTTGCTCCTGGATGCTCCAGGGATGTTCCGAATCCCAAAATATTCTATTTTTTCTAGAACCACTTACCTAGAATATTTAGAATGTTCTGCAGATGCTGGTGAGTAAGGACCTCTGGCCTAGCCCCCAGACCCCCTTAATCTAAAAATAGAAGCATTTCTTGGTAAAACAAAAAATGCTCAAAATAGAATGTTAAGGAATGTTCCAGATGCTCAAGGGTATGTCTCTCCCATGCCTAAAAATAGAAAAGCATCCATAAAAAATAGAAAAACTTTCCAAAGGAGAAATGCTCAAAAGAGAATGCGGTGGAATGAAGAGATGCTCATGGGAAGAAAAAGGAAAGAGAAAGTTTCAGAGAAAAAAGAGGGAAGGGAAAGAGAGCAAAGGAATAGAAAATAGAATGTTGTTGGAATGAGATGCTCAAGGGTAAGAAATAAGTAAGAGAGAGAGGAAAATAAAAAGTTTTCTTTAAAAAAGGCAAAACCAAACGTAAGAGAAAAACAAGATAGCAACCACCTATGCTCTAGATGACATATAAAAGTAGAAAGTTTCTTGGATATTGCAAAAAAAAAAAATGCTCAAAATAGAATGTTCATAGCATGTGTGAGTATGCTATCATGAATTATACTTTATTGGTAATGGAATAGAGGAGGGAGGAGAGAGAAGGGAAGAGTGGGAGAGGAGAAAGAAAGAGAGAAAAGAGAAGAAAGAGAGAGAAGAGACAGGAGGGAGGGAAGAGAGAGGAGATATATAAGGAGAAGGAAAAAGAAAGAGAGAGGGGAAAGAAGAGGAAGGAGAGAGAGGAGGAGGGAGAAGAGAGATGAGAGAGACGGAGCAGAGGAGAGATTACATTTACAGCCATTAGAGAGATTTATTTTTACTTAATATCAGCAGGAAACATAGGAGAGGAGAGAAAGAGAGGAGAGAAAGAAGAGAGAGGAGAGAGAAGAGAAAGAAGGAGAGAGAGGAGAGGGGAGATAGAGAGAGAGAGAAGGGGGAGAGAGAAAGATAGAGAGAGAGAAGATATATATTTGACCTCTCAGAGTGTCTCCAACAGCTCAGAGAGAAGAGGAAGACAGAGGAGAGAGATTTATATATATATATATATATGATATATAAATATATGATGGGAGAATATAAATATATATATGAACAGAAAGAGAAAAAATAGAGAGAGTGGCACAGAGGAGAGAGGCAGAGAGCATGAAAAGGAAGGAGAGAGAGAGAGAGAAGGAAAGAGAGAGAGGATGAGAGGAGAGAGAGGGATGAAGAGAGGGACGAAGAAGAGGAATAGGGAAAGATGAAGAGAGAAGAGAGAAAGAGAGAGATAAAAGAGAGGAGGAGAAAGAGGAGGAGGGAGGAGAGAGAGGAAAGAGAGGGACAAGAGGGGGAGAAATGAGAGAGGGAAGAGACAGAGAGAGAGAGGAAGAGAGAAGAAGAAGAGAGGAAGAAAGAAGAGAGAGGGGGGAAGAGAAAGAAAGATAGAGAGGAGGGAGAAATATATGAGAGAGAGAGAAAAAAGAAGAGAGAAGAAAGGAGAGGAGAGAAGAGAGAGGAGAGAGAAGAGAGAGCAGGAGAAGAGAAGTTAGGGAGAGAGGAGAGAGAGGAGAGATAAGAAAGGAAGAGAGAACAGAGAGAAGAGAGAGAAGCCAGAGGAGAGAGAATAGAGAGAAGAAGAGGAGAGAGAACAGAGAGCATAGAGAGAAGGAGAGAGAGCAGAAAGGAGAGAGAGGAGAGAGAGATGCCAGAAAAGGAAGGGCTAACCAAAAGTGTTAATGGGGTCCAAATCGAGGCGAGGACGAGCCGAGGAATACTACAAAAGAAGGGCATGGGCATGGGTTAGGCAGGTCAGAGAGGAGAGAGCCACCGAAAGGAAGGAAAGGGGGCCCGCCATCGAGGGCCGCCCTTTTCTAGTATTATAATAAAAAATACCGTTATTAGGCTAATGTAACTCTACCCCCATCGACGGCTGCGTGGAGCCACTTGGCTTGATCAGGGACGGGTCCTAACGCGATTTTCACGCCAGCCACGTGGCGCCATCCCTGTGCCCTCCCCTTTTTCCTAACCACTATCCAAAAATTTTATGTTGCATGGTGGATTGAACCCAAGTCTAGCCCCCATACCCCCAACTCCGACCACTAAGCCAAGCAGACGGTCCCTAATTACCTTCTCACGCGCGTGGCGCGATGATCCTGTGAGCCCTCCCTTTTTCCTAACCACTATCCAAAATTTTATGTTGCATGGTGGATTCGAACCCAAGTCTAGCCCATACCCCCCAACTCCAGCCACTAAGCCAAGCATTTCTTCTTCAACAAAATATATGGCTCACATATAGTTAAGGTTGGTGTCCCAGGCCATGTGCATGTCTCCCATGCCTATCAAAGGCTAGAATGTTGCCACATGGCACAATCTTGGCCATTGGCAAGTGCATCCATCCAAAAATAGCAACTATTCAAAGGAGACATGTGGGAGAGAGAGAGAGCGGGGAAAGAAGAGAGAGGAGAGAGAGAAGAGAAAAGAAAGAGAGAAGGAGAAGAGAGAGGGAGAGGAAATTATAATCTTCTCTATTATAATAAGAAAATAGCGTCCGTGAGTCTGTATTTCACGCCCCTCTATTTCAAAATTTTTTGGTTGTGTGGGGGATTTGAACCCTGGACCTTGCCCCCCAAACCCCCCATCCTTACCACTAGACCAACCAGTCTTTTCTTAAAAGAATATGGAGTCCATACTTAGTTAAGGCTGGGGGAATGGAAATTCCTTTGGTTAATTAAGAGCCTTGATGTTAAAAGTTCCTTCTAGAATGTTCTAGAATAAAGCTAGAGAGAGAAGAGGGAAAGACAAAGGAGGAGAGAGATGGGAGAGAGAGAGGAGAGAGGAGAGAGGAGAGAGAGAGGAGAGCTGAAAGAGATGGGGATGACGGTGGGTGAAGTGTTAGATTCGTACCCAGAACTGGATAGAACGGCTGACATGGAACCACACCTTGTTAAACACGTGGAAAAACATGGATTGATCCCTTAATGTTTTATTGGAATATATGATATTTTTGTATGATATTTGTGCCATGTATCGATAATTTCGAAGTGCCGAATTGCCTCATAAAATAATGCAATCACATTATTATCAATCCCAATATTATCATCTATCGAGCAAGCAATTTTGGTCTCATCTATGTTAGCAACTTGCTCTTCATTTCTGCATATTTCAATTCGCATATGAAAAGTCACACGTGAATCGCAACCTTATGTTATTTTTGAAGTCCAAAAAAAAAGATTAAAAAAAACAAAAACCCCCTAGAAGACAATAGCAGGTTGGCATGATTTTGGAGTTGACATAATCCCAATTTAATTGGATGATGGTTACTCGACGCCGGCTCAATGGATGGATGCGTTCTAGCCTTAGGTAAGGTGTGCGCATGTATTATAAGCTTTAATGTGTCTTATAGGTAAGTTAAATATAGATCCTAATAACTGGATAGAAATTGTTGTACGTATATGTATCATAGGGAAATAAGTTAAATAACAACGGTAATGTGAGGTAGCATGTTAATTTATCCTTCGCAAGGATGCAATTCCTTCCAAGGATAGCTATATGACCTCGGGGTCCTTATAAATATAAATAGAAAATAGAATTCGGATATACTTAAGTGCATCTTAGGGATATACTTCCAAGGGTAATGCAGGACCCAAGGAAGCGAATAAAAAGCACATCTAATTCTTGTGTATGATAATTAAAACCTTGTCTATGATACAATAGGTCTAAATCAGGGTTATTGTTTAAATAATCGCGATCTAAAAGTCGTTAAATATTGCAAAGCTTAGAGTAAATATAATTGTCAGGTTCTATGGACTGCTATAGTACTGTACAATCCGTGAATAGTGAAAAATGGATCAAATTAAGGAACATTGGGCGGGAGACCAATGCTTCTTTACTGCTGCTGACTTATCGAGTTGTGCTTCAAGGGTCCTGGGGAACTTGACTTGTGCATCTTTAAGGAAGTTGAGCACTTTCAGCTGCGGCCTATGCTAGTAGTAGTAGGGGCATTCGGTGAGCAATTGGACCACCCCTTGTGGGAAGGCCAGCATGATCTTCTGCAGTATTTGAAGATGGAGCATTGAGTCCTTTAGTACATGATTGGAACAGGGATATGATCTTCTCTAGTACAATGCTGCAGGATGGATTCCAGGCCAAGTTAATGCGCGGAAGGATAATTGCCTCATCTGCCCCTCAATTGCTTGCATCTTATGGGGGTGAGCTTCAAATGGTTGCAGCTGCGGTTCACACATTGGTTCAATCTTTGTTCAGGTTGGAAGGTCTATATCAGGCTTTTAGACTCTGATTTTTGGAAATGTGGGTGATACTTCTTCCTATTTGGTGACCATTGTTTAAATTGTGCTTATCTGGCCTATTGTGGAGCCTTTAATAAGGTCATGTACCCTGTTTTATTATTTAATAAAATATAAATATCTTGACAAAAAAAAAAAAAAAAAAAATAATAATTGTACTATCGGAAGTAATGTATCCGATACTATGATAATGTTAATTCATAAATATTACCTTAGGATAATTATGTTAATCACATGCATTAAAGGAGCCAGTAGAAATTGGCTCAGGCATGTCGATTGGTGTTTAGATTAGTTTCATGTGTAGTTAAGATTAATCTACGCATGCAACCTATGCCAGGTATGAGTTGCATGCGTATTTACCGATGATGGGACCACTACGGTGATCTATGTAATTGTGTGGAACAAAATCTGATATTACCTTCTTCACTTCCTCTTGAAATTCTTTGGGACTTCTCTCCTTCTGTACTAATCTCAAGACAGGTTTGTACCTCAAAGCCTTTCTTGGATCCCTGAATTCTCTGTCCTGGTCCACAGGTTGCTTTTCAAATGTCTTCCAAGTAACTAGTACTGAACCCGTGCCGTGCCATCCATTTCCTGTGGACATTTTCTAATTCTATCCAACCCACATTTTTTACACGCCAACATCAAGCAGTTATGATCAAACCACTCCTCATCATCACCTTTGCAGACCACTTGTCTCCATAAATCACCGGGTACACTTGATTGTATGCTCCTTGGTCGCACATTAAGGCCGGGGCCACAAATCTCACAAGATGGCGGTTGCAATTGTCATGAACTCCACCCGATTTTCTCAGTACATTTCAATCCTTGCATGATGTATTCAAATTTCAAGTGGTAAATGCAACGGCATGTATGCCTCTCACGCATCCTCCTTACAAAACTTCGGTTTCAACCTCTCAAAAAGTCTGCAATGCAATTTGATATGAGGATTCTCCTCTCTAAACCCGAGGTAGAATTGCAACCTGCGGGGAAAATGTGTGAATGCCAAATAAATGCTACATATAATGAACCCTACAATATAGGATGAACACTTACTTGGTGACTTCAAGAAGATGAATTGGATGTTCCATCTTTATTCCTGTCTCGATACATACTTCCTCACGTCTTTCTTGTATGGAGAAACTCTTGTATTTTCTCGGTCGAGGAACTTGATAATGACTTCTCTATTGTGATCTAACATGCTATCCATCCGCTTCCTCTTCCTGAACATTGACCAAGGTCCTTCCCCTTTGTTAGCTTGCACCCTTCTTTGAAAAGCATTTGAAATTGTTTTGGGGATCTTTGAGCAATCCGCCACTTCGCTTGATTCAATGGCTTGACACCATTTGTACCTTGGCTGCCATTATCGGGGTGGACTTCCTTGCACGAAGCATGTCATGATTCCTCTCAAACTTATGTTCTTGCATTGTTTCCTTCAAATTCTTCACCATTTGCTTTCGGCCATAGTAACCCCTTAGATTTCTTTATAGAAGCAATTGGTAAAATCCCTTTGCCCTCCAAAGAAGACCATCAATGATGCGGCCTTTGTCATTGTCATCAACATTTGTACTAATTTGGTTGAATACTTCATAAATTTCTCCTGAAATTTCTCTTATTCTCATGGTCACTCGGTCTCAATTTCTTATTCTTCTTTGAAGGCGAATATTTAGAAGGGGGAATTCTTCTTCATTGCTACCTTCTTTGCATACAATCTCGCCTCTGATCTCTCTTCCTTTGTTTGCATCAATGGCTCTCAGAATTGAGCGGGAGAGGAATTGGGTTTCATCTATCCGGTTTACGTGTATTGCAAAATTGGTGAGGGCAAATTGTTGAATTTCGGTTCGGGCAATTCTTGGAAACAATTAGTCCCTCCATTTTGCTTGAATTCAAGATGGGTTAGCCCGCCATCCAGAATATGGCGGACTCTGTGCATTCATGTTTCCGGCACCAAACATGTTCATGATTCTCTCAGCCTATCATTTGACGGGCGCGCACCCTACATGTCAATACTTCAGTCACGCACGTCGTGTTTAAAACACACCGATTTTAAGCACTTGTAAGCGGCGTCCGGACGGTGATTTCTGCTACCCAGTACCGATTTTGCACCCTTCCGCTCTCAAGTACATGTCATCTATGGCATGTACTGTGACGTTCCAGCACAGTATACGGCCCCAGGACGTACACTGTACTGCTCCGTCACGCGTACACGCCACCCCGACTGACGTGTACGCTAACGTGTAGCCAGGTGGGTAGCCCTAGGGGGCAACTTGCAAGGAATATGTGCATTTATTAATGTGTACATTTACCAATGTACACATTAATGTGGGCACACATTTCCATGTGGACACCTTATGCCAAGTGGGCCATACCCAAGTGTGCAATTAATGTGCACATTTATCAATGTACACATTAATGTGGGCACACATTTCCATGTGGGCACATTTTGCCACCTAGCCATTAAAGGCAAGTGGGCCCATTCCCAATTATCCCACATGCCTAAAGGGGATAATTAGAAACCCTAGCCAACCCCTTGTCTATTTAAGAAGGGAAACCCTAACTTGCCCATTTTTCGTTTCTAGGGTTTTAGAGCTCTGTTTTGGCTGCCTCAAGAGCCAAAACCGCCTCCCAGACTCTACCTGCGTGAATTGCACCATTAGTTTCCCTTGGTTCGAGCGTTTCAGCAGGATGGTCGAACTCAGGTCAGGAGGAGCCACTCAAGGATCAGGTATTTGGCCAATTAAATAGTCTAAACCCTATTTCAGTCATAGAATCAGTAGGTTTAGCCTATTAAATTGCCCATAGCAGCCCTCTAGATCTCTAGATACCAGCCTCTAACTAAAGAACCTAACTCTATGATATAGATTAGATATAGTTCTTTAGTTCTTCTGTGATGTATATGGATGATGTATCTCTATGAACTCCTTGTATTGGGAAGGGGGGTAGAGACCTAAAGCTTGGTAGTAGATGTTCCTAGGTTAGCCTCTCTAGCACACTATAGATGCGCCTGTGCACAAGAACCACACGGTTGTAGGTGAAGGGGCGGGACCGGGCTAAGAAGGAGGTTCATGTCCTGACTCTTGAACGATCCCTCTGGTGTGTAAGGCCTACCAGGGATCATAGTGACTAGGTCTAATGGCTTACCACTGAGTGTGGGTAGGGCATGGACTAGACACCCGTGAAGTGGTGTACACTTTCCAGTGGGTTCATCGAATCGAACGGCGGTGGCCCTCTAGTCACCTTGAGTCAGCATGCAGATCTCTGGAGGGAGTGATCCCTTCCTGCCCCATCGGAACTGGGAGGATGAGACCCAGGAATAGCCCCTTTGGCTATGCATCCGGCGGGCTACAGTTAGGTCCCGACACTTTTCAGCCTACTCTGCAAAGTGTGCACAGGAGGGGCGGATGGAGTGGACAACCCTATGCCATGTTCATATGCTAGCCAAATCCCTTGCCATGAATTCTGTCCGCAATGAACTCTGGAGACCCAAGCCGTCAGTCATCCCCTTGAGTCTGAGCCTTGGGTAGGACTTCCCATATGTATTGTGCTCACTCTTGTCTATGCAGATGTGATGGACCACCCTTCGAGGTGGATATGTGCTTATGTTATATATTGACGTGTATGTTACGCTTCCGCAGCTAGGTAGGCCCTGAGGAAGACGGGGTAAAATGACCCCTTCCTTTCGTTCCCCTTTGGAACCCGATCCACGGTTCGCGGTGTCATGTGGAGGGCCCCTCAATATCGGCATGGAGCTGGTATGGGGGATGAACTCCTGGTTGTATACGGTGAGTGCACCGTATACGAGTAGGGGACGTCACAGTGGTATCAGAGCAATGTTCTTGGTGACCAAGAGCAAAGCACTGACCATGCTCCCAGTAGCACTAACTTGATAGGACCCTTAAACCTCGAAAAATGGGAAAAAAAATTTTCTTTCTCATTTTTGTAGTTTATGCTAAGCTAGTAACAGTTCAAATGAATGAAAACATAAAAAAAGATTAAAATTGGTGAGCCAACCTCCAAAAAGTAGGGTGGTCTCACACGTCGCGCCAGGACAGAAAATGAGAATCTCATTTTCGGGCTGGGCGCAACGTGTGAGACATTCAGCTTGAAACACACTATTTTGTTCCCCGCCCATCCCTCCAAGCAGCCTTGGGTGATGTCCCCAATATCGCCAAGTACCTAACTAACAAGGCGCAGAGGCTACCAGACTACATGGTCTTGACAGCTAACAGGACCAAGTACTTCTCCTACACCGCCGCCCTAGCTATTTTCCTATCCCACCGTGCTGAAAACCCATTGGGGGCAACCTCTATTCCTCCCATGGAGGTGGACCCCATAGCAGCCCGAGCAGAAGAGCAGATGTTTTTGCAGTACCAGCAAGAGCAAGAAGGAAGAGAGGAAGAAGAGGAGTCGGACGATGAAGAGTACACCGAGCTAGACTCAGAGGAGGAACGACGACAAGCAGAAGAGGAGTTGGCCAACTTCGAGCAGAGTCGGCAGAACCTCAGAGTTGCTCCCTCACTCGGGCTAGGCATCACGAGCCTAGCCCCTATCATCATCGACGGAGAGAAGTATTTACTCCTTAGCGACATCCAGAACCTCCCCGAATGCAGGGAGAGGGAGCTCAGACATCACTCTAACCGCTGCTCCACCAACTACGGCAGTCCGGACTTGGACGACTTCATCGTCGGGGAGTCTCGAACTCGCCGCAAGTCGGAAGCCAACACCTACACAGGGAAGTGACTTCCACATCCGTGCCCAAAAAGCAACATCAGGCAAATGATGGAAGAGCGGGAGCTGCCAACGGAGGAGGAGTTCCTCGCCCTCCAGGAACAGATGGGGATCCGCGGGCAAGACCACGCAGCATCTTAATGCCGAGGCCTTCGACACCACCTCCAACAAGAGGAGCGGGGAATTGACCCTCGCGACGAGTCGATTCCACAATTGAAGACTACCGAGCCGACCGAGATAGAGGAGGTAATAGGCTGCATAGAATTTGGAGGCCAAACAAGGAGAAGCCCAGTGACACACAATGACAGTCCCCGAGGTACTACCTGCCCGCCGGCCTGGATGGGAGAATAGCGGTAGTACAACCGCAAGTTCAGCCCCGGGGAGAAGAAGGAGTGTTCATGCTTATTGCACTCTCAAAGGCCCGAGGCATGCTCGAATAGCGGCAAATGTCGACTATGCTGCCCTAGTCAAGAGAGCAATGGCACTTGACCTCTTCGATTTCGCCATACCCCATCGACCAGCGAGATTAGCGCGGACCGCTGCCCGTACATCCGACCGACCTTGTGGTGGAAGAGCTGGCGAGAGCCTTGCGCTGGCTCATCGCCAGCTGCCCTCGTGAACTTGGGTCATTCGGTAGGAACGGCCCAAGTTAAGAAGTTCCTTGAGGACAACCCATCTTACCGGCGATTTCAAGATTAGTTAGACTCTTGATCCCAGAGACTTTTTGTACTAAAATATTATATAATATATGAATATAATTTCTTTTGCACTTTAAATGTTTTGTTGATATATTTTGCCCCACAACTATACCAACAACATAAATAATGCAAGAGAACAAGTAAAACTAACCATATAGCCATGAACTACTTGTGTATGCAGCTAGAGGCCTAGGCTCAGGGGAACGACAACGCCGAGACCATATGGAAGAACAGAGTCCGCCCAGGCCACCCCCGGCAAGGAACCTGTTCGAGGAATTTGGACCCATAACCCTAGAAGAGGAAATATCACAGATGAGGACGGACCTGGAGCAGATAAAGGCTTTTCCGGCAGTGGCAAAGCGTGAGCGGTTCGGTGGGCAACGCCATTGCCGCAAGCATCGGCTTCGAAACGGGTGAAGAGACAAGAAGAGGAGCAAGAGAAGGAGGTCCTCCAGCTCGGAATCCTCCGACTCAAGCTCGACCTCTAACCGACTCCAGGAAGATCTAAGAACGTAGGACCCAGTGACCAACAGATGGAAGGCAGAGGGATACCATAGATGGACGACAAAGGGACACAAGAACCTCTGATTACCAGAAGAAAGTAGACTCTGGTGCATTGGGGAATGTTTGGAAGGCCGTGAGGCTCGAGCAATTCTCAAAGCAGAACAGGTCAAGCATGGAGGCGAGGCTTTATTCGGATGAGATGAGTGAATATGGCAACGCTTATGGTATGAAGGACAAGGATAAAGGTAGGGTGGCATCACCAACCCGGGAAAGGAGCAAAGACGATATGGTGGAAGGGGTATGCAAAGGCCCATGGCTTGAGCAGGGATGCTTGCGGTGTTCAAGAAGTTCGCTAAAGCCTTCAAAGCCATTATCCCAAGAGAGCACAAGTCCAAAGATGATGCGTTAGCTTCTATAGGTCTATAGAACAGGAAAACAAATCACCCCGAAAGATACAGAGGAATTCATGAGGCTAAGGCTCTATGTGCCAAAGTTGGGCTTAAAAGCATGCGGGGAAAGCTATATTGAAGAACTGAATGATGAGATCCGCAAAGCTTGTAAGGGCAATAAACCCTAAGACGATGATATCGGCGAGTCAAGGCAATAAGTTTGCAAGGAACAGGACCTCGAATAGCGAGGCAGAGGCGCGGATTATCGGGACAAAGGCAAGGCAGCAGAGGAGTTATAGCCCTAGGGCAGCCAGCCCAGTCCGGCTAGAGCCCCATATGGTGGCAACGGGGGAAGCGGCCAGGAGAAAAAGCAGGTGTCCTTCAAGGACAAGCGGGGAAGGGTCAAACTACTCCAAAGCGGTCACGATCCTTTTCTGAGCTATGCCCAAGGAAAAGAGACAGGAGTGCATAGAAAAGCGGCTTTTGCTTCGTGTGCTTCCGGCCGGGCCATAGAAACGGAAGCGCCCTTACGTCATGAGTGCGGCTAAAGCGGAGTTGGGAGATGGGACACCCGCCCGACGACGGGCCCGGAAGCAGACCCGCGACTACATCCGAGGGTGAGTGTCATATCTTTGCCGCACAAGAGACCGCAGAGCAAAGCGAAAGCCGAATAAGGTAATTTCTACAAGAGGGAAGGCCAAGGCCAAGTCCTTCATAGTCTGATAGACTTCGGGGAAGTAGCCATAACTTTGCATCCCCGAATGGTTCAAATGTTGAAGTTGAAACCACTAAAGTCAAAGCCAAGGCCCGTTGTCTTAGCAAGTGGAGCAAGTAAAGGCGCGGCTACAGCAAGAGAATTAACCGACATCGACTTGCCGGGATTAATATCGGATGGGGCGTAAGTAATGGGCATTGGCAATTATGACCTGATCATAGGAATGGAGTATCTTGGGCCCAGCGGGGGCCATCATTGGATGTGGAAGCGGAAGGTGACCTTCCCAACACCACGGCAAGATCATTGAGATCACGGGTAAAGAAGTTGTTCCCATCATACGGTGTATGTCTTCTAAACTACTGTTCAAGTGCATCAAGAGCGGCAGGGTAGCATACATCTTCAAGCTTGAGATTGATGAGCCGAGTCGAAAGAAAGCAAAAAAGACAAGGTGCTCAGCAAGTTGCCGAAGCAAATAGCTAAGCTGATCACGGAGTTCCATGATCTCTTTCCAGATGGGATCAAACAGCTTCCTCCTTATAGGGGAGTCGAGTGTGAGATAGCACTCGAACCAGGAACAAAGCCGACAAGTAAGGCTCCATACAGAATGACGACGCAGGAGTTGACGGAGCTGAAGAAGCAATTACAGGAGTTGCTCGACCTAGGCTTCATTAGACCTAGCGTCTCGCCATTTGGAGCACCCATTCTCTTTGTAAAGAAGAAGGATGGCAGTTTCAAGGGGGAGTCACTCAGAAGAACCCCCCAAACCACGTGCGTAAACATGAAGGGGTTACTTTTGTGGGTTCTTAGTATGTATACCTACGGTACAATGTACCTTTTTTTTTTTAAATTCTTCGTACACTAACGGAGAGGGGTGCTCCGTGGCGGGGAACCGAACATGGTATGATACAGAGAGGGCTTGGTGATTCGGCAGCCTATTCGTAGAGGCATCAATCCGATTGCAACACTAAGATTACTGGTAATTTTTTTATTTTGTTCTACTTGTTTTTTTTCCTTGGATGGGATTAGAAATTTGATCCGATAATTCCTCTTGAGATTTTTTTCATCTTGTTTGGAGGATGGGTCACAAATGCTGAAACGATTTGGCTGCCACAGGTTGCAGATGCACCAGCTGTCTATTGCTAGTTCTGTTTTGTTGTGGCTTACAAGATTCAATTCAAGCTTAACGATGAATGCAGTTTTGCTCTAATTATTCTAAAGGTACGTGCAAGTATCATGCTTACTACATTTAGGCATTAAGTATTAATCAGAAGAATTTGTGTTCATGAGTGATTATAATGATCTTCCATACATGACAGAAAAAACAGATGTCTTTGTGAGAAAGACATTCGTTTCGATCTATAAAGGAGACAATTCTTGGGTTGTAAAAACTATGGTTTTGAGTGAATCATCTGAGATTTGCATATGATTACTGAAGCTTAATGTTTTGAGATGTGAAGGAGAATGCGAGACTCATATGAGCAAACATTATCAAACATGATAGTTCAATTCAGTTTCAACATCAATCTTCTAGTAACTATATATACTTAAAGAAAGTTACGTATATATATTGGGGGTATATGTAATATTCACAGAAGGTCGTATGCGAGGGGTTTTTTAATTGATAAATGACGTATAAAATTGGGAGGGGGTATATGCATGCAAAATTTGAAAATCGTATGGTAGGGGTTTTTGATCAAAAAAGTGTCGTATATAGGGGTTTTTTTACAACCCTATGTACACAGGTGGCATATCCCCTATAGGATAGGTGCACCCCCCGGGGGCAGTTTAAGGATGTGCATAGACTATAGGCAGTTGAACAAGCACACCATTAAGAACAAGTATGCGCTCCCCAGATCAGATGACTTGATGGATCAACTCCAAGGTGCAAAGGTCTTCTCCAAAATCGACTTAAGGTCAGGTTATCATCAGATCAGGATAAAGGAAGAGGATATCCATAAGACCACCTTCAGAACGCAGTATGGGCATTATGAGTTCACGGTAATGCCTTTCGGCTTATCGAATGCCCCCGCGACGTTCATGAGGCTCATGAACGACATCTTCAGGGAGTTTTTAGACACCTTTGTGATTGTATTCTTTGATGACATTTTGGTGTATAGCAGATCCCTTGAAGAGCACGCATAAACACTTAAGGAGTGCTTTGGAAAAGTTGAAGAGGCACCGGTTATGCGCCAAGTTGTCGGGCGCCACCGCCGAATCCGAGAGAAGGTGGAATATCTCGGTCATGTGATCTCGGTGGAAGGAATCTCGATGGATCCCGCCAAGATTGAAGCCGTCATTGATGTGGCCGCAGACCGAAGAATGTGCATGAAGTCGAAGTTTTCTCGGCCTAGCAGTGGTACGCTGAGAAGTTCGTGAGGAACTTTGCTAAGATAGCGCCCCGCCAACGGACTTGACGAGGGCGGAGAAGGTGAAAGATTGGGCGTGGCATTGGCACAAGAAAGCCCAAGGTGGTTTGAATTGTTGAAGGAAGCTTTAACGACCGCCCCAAATCCTAACCCCGCCCGGACCCGTGAGAAAGATAAGCTTGTAGTAACAGACGCAGTAAGATAGCTACAGCGCAAAGGTTCATGCAAGAAGAAGAGCGTGGTAGCTGCATTTATTCCGTGAAGATGAACGACGAACGCTGCAGCACCTCGACGACGCATCGTGAATTGCTCGCGTTGTGTCGTGGCATTAAGAATTTGGAGGCACTATCCGCTGGGAAGGAAGTTCCATTGGATACGCACTCACCGTGAGCCTCCAAGATGTATTCACGCAACCACACCTCGACCGAGGCGCAGAAGGTGGATGCGTTCCTTGAAGAGTATGACTTTGATATAGTCTACAAGCCAGGGAAGCTCAACGTGGTAGCGGATGCGCTTTCAAGGCATCCCCTGACAACTAGAGTGCATTGCAATGCAATTTCGACGCTCTCCAGCGAATTTGGTAAGAAGATTGAAGAGTCCTTGACAACGGATGTGGATTTCAGGGAAGTATGGGCAAGCCTCTCTAGGGAAGCTAGAACAGATAAAGAGCGGGAAGCCTTTAAACATTATAAGAAGGAAGGCAACATGTTATACCATAACAAGTTGTGCGTACCCGAATCATCAGGTGTAAGGAAATTGATCCTCCATGACACGCACAACTGTGGCGTCCCCTACTCGTATACGGTGCACCCACCCTATACAAACAGGAGTTCATCCCCCATACCAGCTCCATACTGATACAGGGCCCTCCACAATCACTGCACCCATAACGAGTCCCAGTGGGAAGAGTGAAGGGGTCATTTTACCCCGTCTCCCTCAGGGCCTACCTAGCTGCGGAAGCGTAAACATACATGTCAGTATACAACATAATCACATATCCACCTCGAAGGGTGGTGCATCAACATCTGCATAGACAATGATCAGCATCATACATAAGGATCCTACCCAAGGCTCAGACTCGAAGGGGATGACTGACGGCTTGGGTCTCCAGAGTTCATTGCAGACAGAATTCATGGCAATGGATTTGGCTGGCATAAGAACATGGCTTAGGGTTGTCCACTCCATCCGCCCCTCCTGTGCACACTTTGCGTAGTAGGTCAAGAGTGTCGGGACGATCAGAGTTCACGGATGCATAGCCAAAAGGGCTATTCCCGGGTTTCATCTTCCAGTTCGATGGGGCAGGAAGGGATCACGCCCTCCAGAGATCTACATGCCGACTCAAGGTGACTAGAGGGCCACCGCCTCAGATTCGACCAACCCACTGGAAAGTGTACACCACTTCACGGTGTCGAGTCCATGCCTCACCCCGCACTCGGTGGTGAGCCATCAGACCTAGTCACAATGATCCCCAGAGGGCCTTACACACCGGAGGGATCGTTCAAGAGTCTAACATGAACCTCCTTCTTAGCCGGTCGCCCCTTCACCCACAACCCTGGTGTGGTTCTCGTTACACTGAGGCCGAATCTATAGTGTGCTAGAGAGGCTAATCTAGGAGCATCTACTACCAAGCTTTAGGTCTCTACCCCCCTTCCCAATACAAGGAGTTCATAGAGATACATCATCCATATACATCACAGAAGAACTAAAGAACTAGATCTAATCTATATCATAGAGTTAGGTTCTTTAGTTAGAGTCTGGTATCTAGAGATCTAGAGAGCTGCTATGGGCAATTTAATAGGCTAAACCTACTGATTCTATGTCTAGAAGATGGTTTAGGCTATTAAATTAACTAAATACCTGATCCTTGGGTTGCTCCTCCTCGACTGAGGGCCCACCATTCTAAAACTGAACCGCTTTCAATCAAGGGAAACTAATGGTGCCATTCTGATATGGTCTATGGGGTATGGGATAAAGCCTGGAAAGGTTGGGGCCCATTGGATAACGATTTCCTTGAAGGATCCGCCCTTTTGACATGTTGGTTATCACTAGGGTCACTAGTGCGTAACATTTGGTATCAGAGCCAAGGTTGGTTGGCAACATTGGTGTGTTCCACATGCTTGAGGGCAAGCATCTGGGGAGGGGAGGAATTGATGATATGGTCTATGGGGTATGGGATAAAGTTTGGATAGTTGGGGATTGGATCTTATTTCCTTGAAGGATCCGCCCTTTTGACATGTTGGTTATCACTAGGGTCACTAGTGCGTAACATTAAATGTTACGCACTAGCATCTCTAGTGATAACCAACACACCAAAAGGGCGGATCCTTCAAGGAAATCGTTATCCAATGGGCCCCAACCTTTCAAAAGCTTTATCCCATACCCCACGCACTATATCAATTCCTCCCCTCCTCGAGATGCTTGCCCTCAAGCATGTGGAACACACCAATGTTGCCACGAGGAATTGAACCTTGGCTCTGATACCAAATGTTACGCACTAGCACCTCTAGTGATAACCAACGCACCAAAAGGGCGGATCCTTCAAGGAAATAGTTATCCAATGGGCCCCAACCTCTCTTGGCTTTATCCCATACCCCATAGACCATATCAATTCCTCCTCTTTCTCGAGATGCTTGCCCTCAAGCATGTGGAACATACCAATGTTGCCACGAGGAATTGAAACTTGGCTCTGATACCAAATGTTACGCACTAGCATCTCTAGTGATAACCAACACACCAAAAGGGCGGATCCTTCAAGGAAATCGTTATCCAATGGGCCCCAACCTATCAAGGCTTTATCCCATACCCCAAAGACCATATCAATTCCTCCCCTCCTCGAGATGCTTGCCCTCAAGCATGTGGAACACACCAATGTTGCCACGAGGAATTGAACCTTGGCTCTGATACCAAATGTTACGCACTAGCACCTCTAGTGATAACCAACGCACCAAAAGGGCGGATCCTTCAAGGAAATAGTTATCCAATGGGCCCCAACCTCTCTTGGCTTTATCCCATACCCCATAGACCATATCAATTCTTGATACGGCACTAGCTTGGGGGCGTGGCTCAGAGGAATGATTTGCAAAGACCAGCACAGAGGCAAGGGATTTTAGATATTTTGTAACTTGATTGATTGTTAGATATGTTAAAGGCTATAATAAAGGAACTATCGACATCTAAATAACCGTTTAAATAAAAGCAACGAAATCATGTTAACAAACGATGCAAACGGAAAGCAGAACCTTTTTGTTAACGTAAGGCTAAAACGTACCGGATCTTCCGGAAATAGCTCCTGGGCCCTCAAAGCTGGCCGGATTACAGAAAAAGGATGTCGGATTTAGCTAAAAAGGTAAGGAAAATCCAAATTTAGCCACGCAATGCCTGTTTAGAGTAGTATAAATGAATCGATCTGCGCTAATTAAGCGGTCGTAAGTGCTTAGCATGACATAGAATCTCGTTTTTAGAATCCCGCTTGAGTAGATCTCTTGGTGAATTGTGGATGAATTAAGTGTTTCCTCAAGGCTCTAGAGTATCTCGAGAGAAGAATCGAGAGGCTATCCAAATTGGTTAGCGATTCTCAGAATTGGGAAGAGATTGAGCGGACTTGCCGTGGCTTGCAAATCGAGCCAGGTTGGGTGGATAAGTAGTGCCGTAAGAACTTGATCCGGAGTTCCGTGTTGATTGAATTAACTCGTGCTTCTTAGTTTTGCGTAAAGATTCTGAGGCGTGTAAACCGTTTGTATCAATTGGTATCGAGCTCTTGCATCCTAAGATCCCGTGAAATGGCCCGAGAACAAGTTTAATCTTCCCCAGACCAAGATAACCGGGCTATGAATCCGCCGCTGACAGTGCGCCCCAGATTGGCATGCCTACATCTCCTAGTTTTGAAGAGAACCAGAGGAAACTTGAATATGTAGCAATTCTGTATGGGCACTTGCCAGACATATTCCAACAGCCTCCTCTGCCTGCAAGCACTCCACCAGTTACTCCACCACCACCTGATTCTCCTACTATAGTTGCCAATACCAGAACAGATCGAATTAAATGGTTAGAGAAGGTAGAAGGAATGCCGTCATATGCAGGAGATAAACGGAGTCCGCCAGCAGTTCTAGGATTCCTGGCCAGTTGGGAAAGTTTCTTTGAAAGAGTAAAAGCTACGGAGGAGCAAAAACTGCAAGCTATGGACAAATATTTAACTGACGTAGCTAGAATATGGTGGCAAGGACGTAAGAAATTGTTACCGCAGATAAAAACTTGGGCAGCTTTTAGAAAAGCATTTGAGTCGCATAACTTGCATGCAAATTATTACCCAGATCTTAAAAGACAGTGGGATCTTTTTAAGCAAGGGGAACATGAATCAGTACATCACTTTTATTCTAAGTTCTCCTATTTAGCGGTACAGATGGGAGAATTACAGCCAGGAGGATTATCTGAAAGTGAAGTAACGCGAAAATTTATAGCTGGACTGCGAGATCCATTATATGCAGAGCTATGTTTTGCAGAACCATCAACTATTGATGAAGCAGTGCGAAAGGCTGAAGCCGCAGAGATGAAACTCAATCCGGGTATAATACGGTATGATATCTGGGAGGGGTATCCTCAAGAGAAAAATTTTAAGACTGATAATGGCAAGGCATCTGAAAGAGAGAATAAGCGGAGTCGAGCAAGTGCTTTGCCTAGTAATGAAGAACCCCGTACGAAGAGAAGCAACGGAGAACGCGGGATGACCAAGTCTCAAGCAAACGCACCCCCGGGAGGATGTTTTATATGTGGAGGTCCACACTATAAGAATCAATGTCCAAAAGTTGTATCCAAAGGGAATCCTGAGCAACCAAAGGAGGATACTCGAGCAAAAGCCCGAACATCTGCGCAGATTGCCCATGTTCGTATTGCAGAAGAGGTTCCTGAAAAGATTCCTGAAAAGGTCCCTGAAAGTTCCCACGCTAAGTTTGACAAAGAAAAGTACGAAGACTATGAAAGAAGTCGGATTCAAATTGGCTACGTGGGTAAAAACAAGTAGGGTAAAATGTCTGTGTAGACATGTGTGTGTGTTGAATGGTTTGAGCATTGTATTCATTGGGTTGAGATAATGAAAGTTTCTTTTTCAAATGAATGTTGCTCTAGAATTTAGAAGGGGCAACCGCGGATTGCAAAGACGGAAGCCGTGCCGTTAGAATTATCTAGGCGCGATGGTAAGTTTACCATTAAAAGAAATCCTTTCAAAGCAGATAGTCAGGTGACTAGCTTAGAAAGAAAGGTAGTTATTCCAGACAAAGCAGAAAGTCAGTTGACTAGCTTTGGGAAAGATTGTTACTCCATAAGGCAGATGATCGAGGACGATCAGCCTTGGGAAGGGAGGGAATTGATACGGCACTAGCTTGGGGGCGTGGCTCAGAGGAATGATTTGCAAAGACCAGCACAGAGGCAAGGGATTTTAGATATTTTGTAACTTGATTGATTGTTAGATATGTTAAAGGCTATAATAAAGGAACTATCGACATCTAAATAACCGTTTAAATAAAAGCAACGAAATCATGTTAACAAACGATGCAAGCGAAAGCGTAACCTTTTGTTAACGTAAGGCTAAAACGTACCGGATCTTCCGGAAATAGCTCCTGGGCCCTCAAAGCTGGCCGGATTACAGAAAAAGGATGTCGGATTTAGCTAAAAAGGTAAGGGAAATCCAAATTTAGCCACGCAATGCCTGTTTAGAGTCGTATAAATGAATCGATCTGCAGAATTAAGCAGTCGTAAGTGCTTAGCATGACATAGAATCCTGTTTTTAGAATCCTGCCCAGAGTAGATCTCTTGGTGAATTGTGGATGAATTAAGTGTTTCCTGCGCTCTAGAGTATCTCAGAGAATCCCAGAGAGGCTATCCAGCTGGTTAGCAGATTCTCAGAATTGGGAAGAGATTGAGCCAGACTTGTCGTGCTTGCAAATCAGAGCCCGGTTGGGTGGATAAGTAGTGCCAGAAGAACTTGATCTGGAGTTCCAGGTTGATTGAATTAACTGTGCTTCTTAGTTTTGCAGAAAGATTTACAGGCAGGTAAACCGTTTGTGAGCAACCAAAGGAGGATACTCGAGCAAAAGCCCGAACATCTGCGCAGATTGCCCATGTTCGTATTGCAGAAGAGGTTCCTGAAAAGATTCCTGAAAAGGTCCCTGAAAGTTCCCACGCTAAGTTTGACAAAGAAAAGTACGAAGACTATGAAAGAAGTCGGATTCAAATTGGCTACGTGGGTAAAAACAAGTAGGGTAAAATGTCTGTGTAGACATGTGTGTGTGTTGAATGGTTTGAGCATTGTATTCATTGGGTTGAGATAATGAAAGTTTCTTTTTCAAATGAATGTTGCTCTAGAATTTAGAAGGGGGCAACTGTGACTGCAGCACAGAAGCCAGGCCGTTAGAATTATCGGGCAGATGGTAAGTTTACCAGCCCAAAAGAAATCCTTTCAAAGCAGATAGTCAGGTGACTAGCTTAGAAAGAAAGGTAGTTATTCCAGACAAAGCAGAAAGTCAGTTGACTAGCTTTGGGAAAGATTGTTACTCCATAAGGCAGATGATCGAGGACGATCAGCCTTGGGAAGGGAGGGAATTGATACGGCACTAGCTTGGGGGCGTGGCTCAGAGGAATGATTTGCAAAGACCAGCACAGAGGCAAGGGATTTTAGATATTTTGTAACTTGATTGATTGTTAGATATGTTAAAGGCTATAATAAAGGAACTATCGACATCTAAATAACCGTTTAAATAAAAGCAACGAAATCATGTTAACAAACGATGCAAACGGAAAGCAGAACCTTTTTGTTAACGTAAGGCTAAAACGTCTGGGATCTTGGGAAATAGCTCCGGCCCTCAAAGCCGGGCTTCGGATTACGAAAAAAGGATGTCGGATTTAGCTAAAAAGGTAAGGGAAATCCAAATTTAGCCACGCAATGCCTGTTTAGAGTAGTATAAATGAATCGATCTGCAGAATTAAGCAGTCGTAAGTGCTTAGCATGACATAGAATCCTGTTTTTAGAATCCTGCCCAGAGTAGATCTCTTGGTGAATTGTGGATGAATTAAGTGTTTCCTGCGCTCTAGAGTATCGAGGAGAATCCCGTAGAGAGGCTATCCAAATTTGGTTAGCAGATTCTCTAATTGGGAAGAGATTGAGCGGACTTTGCCGTGCTTGCAAATCGAGCCGGTTGGGTGGATAAGTAGTGCCAGAAGAACTTGATCTGGAGTTCCAGGTTGATTGAATTAACTGTGCTTCTTAGTTTTGCAGAAAGATTTACAGGCAGGTAAACCGTTTGTATCAATTAGAGAGCTGCTATGGGCAATTTAATAGGCTAAACCTACTGATTCTATGTCTAGAAGATGGTTTAGGCTATCTTATATTATAATGTTTTAGTGCAAGTAATGGACCACGCCCTAAATCCGACGGCTGAGATTATTTTTATTTGACGGCTGAGATTATTCATGGACCACGCCCTAAATCCGACGGCTGAGATTATTTTTATTTGACGGCTGAGATTATTCATAGCTTAGATCGCAAGCCCTAGATCCCGAGATTTGGCGGCCTAGATTTGCTCTTTGAACTGATTGGCCATGGTCTGTCTAAAAAGAGGGCAAAAAAAAAAAACCCTCCGCAAGGATTTGTTGTCCCGCTCCAATCACTCACAAGCTCTAGCCTTTATGAATCTACTCTTGAGCCCTCTGAGCTCCTGCAATCCCTAACATCGGCTATGGAAAGCAGGGGAGTATCCGTTTACATGGCCAATCTTGGCGAGCAGGTTGAACGGTTGAAGAAATGGTTGAAGCCATGGAAAAGGTTGCAAAAATCGTAGTTGTCAAATAGCTTATTATTGAAGACCTCTTCTCTGTAGCTTACAAAAATGTCATGGAGCTTGAAAGGCTTCTTGGCGCAAAGGAAGACAGTACGTGCAATGAAGAGCATTGGAAAAAGAGCTTTCTAAGATATGCAGTGGAATATTGAGTCTTTTGTACAATAGGTCTTCTCAGCAGGATGATAGCGGCAGACAAAGGTCGGGATGGCACTGTGATATTGTTTCTTGATTGTTACGAGATACACAGTGTTGCTCTTTATTCTACTTTTGTTGCAAGCAAACATGAGCTTGGACTTATTGCTTGGTGCAGGAAATTTAAACACCCTGTTGACATGAAGCATCCAGGCGGCTCCTGTAAAAGAAAATGGTGGAATCAAAAAGTTTCAAGGTAATAGTGTTTAATATCTGGTTCAACATCACGATTTGCAGAGTGGATGATAAGTTTGTCCATCATGCAGTATTTGACACCGATTTCTTGGTTGCTATATCCAAAAATTTCCACATCGCCAACATGGGCGCTTGCATGAACATGCACTATAAAACATGGTTCTGATGCTTATATGCTTATAATGCTGGTTGCTGCGGATTTATGCCTCACAGGGTTTGGCTTGGTCGATGAACCATTGCTCACAGGGTCTATGCCTCACTGGGTTTGCACTAAGGTGGATTCTAGAATAAAATCGACGCTGAAACAAACCATGTTTTGATGATCGACTGCCAAAGAAGCGCCATCATACATAACCAGAATAGGTCTACCGGTAAGCATTGCAGAGCTATAGACATCCATTTTCGTATATCCTTTAATTTTACACGTTTTTCAAATTTCATGCATTCAATGTTGCGTTTTTTGCCCTGGCTTTCCGGTTAAGCCATTCATCCGGGAAAGAGCTATCCACATCCATAGCCCCTTTTTTGCTATGGCGGTGATCACACCATGCATGAGCCTCTTCCCCAGTTTCTGAACTGGCTGTTTGTGAGATCATATTCTGCTGCTGCATGAAATTCCTTCAAAACTCTTACTTACAAGATCATGGTATTGTTGGTTTTAATTTTAGGTTTTAGAATTGTTACTTCTGCTTCTTAGGATTTATTGTTTGGATTATGAGAAATAGGTTATGAGAAACTTTTGACTAATATCACATCCGCGAATGCTCCTTTGGCCTTTTGTTCGATCGCTCCATCTTTGGTCATAAGACATAGTCATATCTCTCCTATGGCATGCGTGAAATTGTGGTATAAGAAACTTCTGACTTTCTTTTTGTTACTTTTCTTGATTTAAAACTGACCTTTTTTGTGCAGGTGGATCATTCAGGTGAATCATGTTAATATTTTTTGGATGGAGTAAAGGCCATCTTCAAGAAAACTTTGAGGAGGAGCTATGTCTTGCATTTGCTATTCTGCAAGAAATACATAGTATTGTTGAATCGACACTTATATTTGAGCACAGTGGCTTGATGGGTTGCCTGCATTCCAGACGAGAATGCCTCTTTATGCCTAGCCAACTTTAGTGCCCTGCAATAAAAAAAACTATTCTAGAACTGAAGCTTCAGAAGCAAGTATATGGCATTTGGAATCAGCTTGCTCCCCGCTCTTCATTTCCCTTGCAATCATATGATATGTCCTAGGTATGATACGTAATTCTTATATGTCAGAATATTATTAAGAGGGAGTAGTTTTTATATGTTAAAAGATATTTGGATCATAGAATCTTGATCATGGAGCTTTGCCTAAATTTCTTTTGATATTTGTGTTTGAAAGGTGGGCACGAACATTGGGGGCCATGGTTTCGCCATAGCCAAAGGTCAGAAGCAAATGCTCTATTTGAACGTTGTGTTAAATAAGCGTCATGTTAGTACTTAAAAGTCACATAATTTATTTTTTTGTCATTTGCTTTGCAACCCTTCTTTGTCTTTTATGAATTCGGTGATGTGACAATTGAACGCTCTAAATGCTTTACCAACTTGAGTACCATTTATGGAATACTTCTCTTATTTTAGACGCTTTTGCTCTTCTATTTGTTTCAATAAATCGGCTATGAGAGATAGCACGTGAAAATGTGCACTACAAAAGCGATTATGGCACCATAATGGGATGTACTTTTTGTTGCACCACTATTAGGAACTTCAACCTTGCTTTGTATGTATAGTAAACCCAGTTGCAAAGGCAGAAAGCACGAGGTACCTTTTGCCCTCATGTAAGTCTTTTAACACAATGGCGTGGAGTTAATCTTATAGTTGAGTGGCCCAAGGAAAATAGCATTTGGTTATATAGAAGAGTATTCAAGGGAGTTTCAAGAAATGTGTTCGTCCAAGTGTTTGTTGTGCTATGGTTTGTTAGCATGTGCTGCATCAATCCTCAGTAGTGTTCCAGTGCTTTAGCTCATGTCGCCACCCATGCTGAGGATGCACCTACTAGATCCTTATGGGAAAAGGAAGTAGAAGTGGCTTGATCTCATGGCCTCCTCTCTCAGAATTTTAACTCATGCTTTAATGTCTGTGAAACAGACTAAAGCAGGCTTTCTCCATAAACATAATGCTACGTAGTTGCATAAACTTAGTGCATGGGCCAAGTTTTGTGGGTACTATGGAAGTGTGATAATATATTCAAGTTTTAGCAATGCTGGAAGAGGAGCAAAGGATCACTCATGGTTACATTATTAAGTAATACAAAGAGTAGCATTACCACTCACATAATAGTTACCAACTTTGGCTAATATATTCTATTGGAATGGTAATACAAAAGTAGCATTACCACTCACATAATAGAGTTATCAACTTTGGCTAATATATTCGGTGGAATTAGGCTGGCTGAAATCAAATGCGACCATGGTGTTGCATGGCCATGTTCAAATCTTGACATGTTGTGCAAGTTTGAATACTGCCTAAGATCAATTTTCACAAAGAATGTAATTTCTCAATGTTTATATTCTCCCCTTTGGGTGTCCATTAAAAGAAGATACATATATATTTCAAACCAATAGGGGGTGCCCATAATCGATCGTTTGTCCGCTTCCGCCCGCGAGATTTGTACGGCTTACGCTCATAGAAGCCCAAGAACCGTGCACCCGGATCACACGCAATCATGCTTCTTCATAAAAATGAACTAAAAATAAGGGTGCACGCTAGATGGGGGGGGGTGAGAGGGGATGGGACAGAGATTGGCTTACTTTGAAGGCTTATAACTCGACGATTGTGGACCTTGTGATTGGCCTGATTTTGTTTCTATGAGCAGATTAGGTCTCGGGCTTTCCGAAACATATCTTTTTTCCCCTGTTTTGATCAAAAATCCAAGCCTCCGCTCATTTCAAACCTTAAGCCATACGGTTTATGGGCAGCCCCCCATCTTAAAGTGGGTGTATGAAACAAAATAGACAAGCTTTAAAATCCTTTATACTAAGACCCCTTCCTCTAATATACACAAAAAAGTGCAAAATTAGTGTTGTTATCTCTTCCTCCAATATATACAAAAAAGTGCAAAATTAGTGACTATTATGTATAATGACATGTCGCCAACTTTATCCATGAATTTCTATATTAGAACGAGGAAGTTCCAAAGTTTATAATATAATTCAAGTGAAACTTATCCCAAAATTACAAAGTTCGTTAGAACGAAAAGCTCCGAAGTTCATAATACATTACAAGTGAAGCTCATCTCATTATTACAAAGTCAGTTAGTCTCTGTCCGGCGCTTTTCCTCTCTCGGTTCATCTAGATGTACCAAATGTATGCCCAGCAACGCTGGGCACCATTACTAGTTAAATTAACTAAATACCTGATCCTTGGGTTGCTCCTCCTGACCTGAGGCCGACCATTCTGCTGAACTGCTCGAATCAAGGGAAACTAATGGTGCCATTCTCTCAGACAGAGTCTGGGAGGCGGTTTTGACTCCTGGAGCAGCCAAAACAGAGCTCTAAAACCCTAGGAACGAAAATGGGCAAGTTAGGGTTCTCCTACTTAAATAGGCAAGGGGTTAGGCTAGGGTTTCCAATTATCCCCTTTAGGCATGTGGGATAATTGGGAATGGGCCCACTTGCCTTTAATAGCTAGGTGGCCAAATGTGCCCACATGGAAATGTGTGCACCCAAATGTGCCCACATGGAAATGTGTGCACCTAAATGGGGCCCATGGAAATGTGTGCACCTAAATGTGCCCACATGGAAGGTGTGCCCACATTAATGTGCACATTGGTAAATGTGCACATTAATATTAAATGCACATACCTAGCAAGTTGCCCCCTAGGGGCTACTCACCTGGCTACACATCTACAGACATCGTCGGAGTGGCGATTAATGCGGCGTGACGGCGAAAGCATTAAGATACGTCCCCGGGACCGTATCTTCGTCCGAACGCCACATTCTCCCCACCTTGAAATGATGTCGTCCCGCGGCAGATTGGGTCTCCCACCTTGGAATCTTCTAACCCGCAATCAACACGATGCATCACGATATACTACTATAATACTTACACATTTATTACGATTACCTTAAGGTAATATTTTTAAATCATTATTACGCCATTACATTATCAAATAACTTGTCAATTCAGAACTTCTATTAAAACAAGGTACTTATTAGTTCCGTTATCATAACATTTAGTTTATCACAATTTAACACTTTCATATACCATTATTATTTAAGGTACTCTTCATTCCTTGCAACACATTCCAACAAAATTTGTGTTGCAAGTCTTCCTGTAAAATCACGCATTAATTTTACAATATCTATAATTACATACTTACTATGTTAATTATTAGAATTACTCTAAGGTAATGTTTAAGACATTCTTGTACTATTTCATTATCCAATTAACTTATCACTTCATAACTTAATCCACGCAAGCTAATTATTAACCTTACTTAATACAACATTTAAGTTTATCAAAGTTTATCAATTTCATACAAAATTTACATTTCTAAGGTACT
Organism: Isoetes taiwanensis; assembly: GCA_021234155.1. Lineage (NCBI taxonomy): Eukaryota > Viridiplantae > Streptophyta > Lycopodiopsida > Isoetales > Isoetaceae > Isoetes > Isoetes taiwanensis. Next base: position 409,053 of record JAJEKV010000193.1, on the reverse strand, counting down.
CTTCATTCCTTGCAACACATTATAACAAAATTTATGTTGCAAGCCCGTGGTTCGACCTCCTTGCCCTCTAGGGCTCTATTGGCTGCAAGTAGGCACTACCTATTATTAATTATTAATAAAATTTTGGTTATATGGTGACCACCCCACCTATCTACATGGATGCATGGCTAATCTCCCGGCATAGGAAGGGGGTGGATCTACAGCGCCTATATGCCTATATGCCGCTCATGCCTACACCTCTAGTTGCCCGGTGGAGGATATCCTTCGTATATGGGCGTGAAGGATAGATTCCTCCTATCAAAGCATATATGGGGCTAAAGGTGCCTTTCCTATCAATGCATCTCTCAATGACCTCCTTTCTCTCGAGGTCGAGTCTACTTAGTGGGGGACCAGTAGACTTTCTAATCTACCTTCCACTTTCGTCCAAAGCGGAAAGCGGTCATGCCTACATTGACATTACACCCGCCCACATTGACAGGCCAATCGGTTTAAGCGATTGTGTGTCATCATTTCCGAAGATACAATTGTATATGTTATTGACTTTGCGAAAATTATAGCATCAAGATCGAGAATGAGCCCAGTCAATGCCGCATCTGGACCAAGTTTCTATACTTGTTCACATAACATATAGGCATGACAAAAGTGCTGATATTCTGTTCTCACAGTGCATTTAAGAAGACCGGCATCAAAGAAGAGAAAAAAAAACGAAGGTTGGAGCGGATCGGGAATAGACTCAACAATGGTAGGAAGATCATAAAAGAGACTCACTTTTACATTTCGATGATAAAGTGCATGACTCATTATTTGTGGAACACCTTTGCCTACAAAAGCATGTTGCATGGCTTAAGGAGCAGGAAATAGAGTATGAGAAGCATTGGGTTTGGAGTGATGGTGCTCATCACAATTCAAGTCGGGGAAAACCTTTTTTTTTCTTAGGCGGTACTTCCACAATCAATGACAAGGAAATAGTGTGGAACTACTTTGCCCTTTGCTCATGGTAAAGGTGAACATGATGGTGCGTGTCTTTGTTATCAAAATTTTGCTAAGTAAGGAACAACTCAAACCCAATGGTGTGCAAGCGAGGCATGCTAAAGATATTGTAAAATTTTCGTGTACATATTTATTGATCTACCGGTCGATGAAACAGATGAGATCAAAAGATATTTTTGGGAAATTGAACCTCTTTGTTGTGGCAAACATGGAAGAATATGAAATTGAAACACTCAAAGGCACAAAGAAGATTCACAGATCGGACTTGCCGCCAGGACTAGACCAAACAGGCTTGCTCATAGATGCATCATGTTTCAGCTTTCGTTTTGCATGGATCATAATTGGGATTCTGCATCAATACAGTAGATTTGGAAAGTGGGAGGTAACCTGACTTAAAACCGGGGAGTTGAGAAGAAAAAGGAGACTCTTGAACAAGCCAATGAATGGATCAGTAATTTGGTAGAGGTAGGTGACAATTTTGCAATTGAATGCCGAGGGTAGACAATTAGGAGGGTGTGGACTTCTACATCCTCAAGTGCGTAACCCAAATGCACACTTGAAGATTCATACAAAGATGGATGGGGCAAAAATTTGGAGTGCATGAGGTTATCTTAAGTGGATTGTATTATCAATTCTTGGGTAATTTCAAGTATATGTTGCTCACTAAACAACCCGAAGCCTCGGGCATTTTGACCATGTGGTAAGATATCCTAAAATTGATATGGAAAAAATAGAAGGCACGAGACATGTGCAATTTTCACAGAGACCCATGAAAAAATTATGGCGGTCTCCCAATAACAATGTAATTGTTTGACATAACTAAATTGATGTTATTCTTTTCAAGTGATTTGTTGTTCCAGCACCTAAGCATGTAAGCACATATTTTTATACATATTAACAATAGTGAGGATGCACAAGGGTGGTGTGCATGGACACGCATGCCGAAATGAAGATTGAATTGTTGTTTATAAGAATGTAGATTTGTGACATTGGAATAAGGTTCAATTATTTATTTTGGTACCATCACTATCCCAACATTCTTGGCAACATTATATTGTCAAGGCATTTCCTCGATGTGACATTTGTCAATTCGACCGCCATCTGAAATATTTAAGCCCGGTTAATAATTAATTGTTCGGCGCTGTGAGGTTTATCGTGAATCGACGCGCTAAGCACATGATTTAAGCAAAGAGGGCGCCCACAAGCTCACGCCCGCCTACAAGCTCACGCCCGGCCAATTCCTCCTCCCGCCAATTCCTCCGCCCGACTCCGCCTCCGCGATTCGCATGAAGCGAGGAAGATCGGGAGGAGCGGAGGTCACCCGAAGAGGCGCTTACTAAGCGCCGAAGAGGTGTTCCCTCCACTCTTCCCGCCCCTCTGCCGGAACTTCTTGCTTGCCTCTGCCGCCTCCTCTCCCCCGCCCACTGCCGCCTCCTCTCCCCGCCCATTCTACTGCCTCCCGGTTTGAGGGAGGAGTCGATTTCGATTCATCTTCTTGATTCCTATGAGGAATCGGAAAATGAGGAATCGGAAATGAATTACAGGAATATATATATCACCGTGGATGCAGTGGATGGATTGGCTAATCGGAAGAAGAGGACGAGTCCGAGGAAGAAGAGGAAGAGGAAGAGGAAGAGGGAAGAGGAAGAGGAAGACGAGGAAGCCGACTTGGAGGAGTTCAGTATGTCCTTAAAGGTACATGCATTTTCATTTGATTTTGCTTTCAATTTTTCGTTTGATTCCATTTTTCGTTTGTCTAATTTTTTCGTTTTGTTTCATTTGTTGCGGATGGAGAATGAAGATGCGTATGCGGATGAAGATGAAGAAGACACCCCTCCCCCTTGAAGAAGACACCCCCTTTGAAGAAGACACCCCCCTTGATGAAGAAGACAACCCCCTTTGAAGAAGACACCCCTTTGAAGAAGACATCGCCTCAAAATAAATTTTGTAAAAATTTTGTATATTTCTCTTTTGTGTACACTGGCCTAAGGGCCTTTTTTTTATAAAAAATCTTGTTTACCATCAAACTTTTTTGTAACTTTGTTTCTGTCTTTGTTTCATTGAGATCTCTTCTTCTTCTTCTATGAAATGTTATTTTTGTCTATCTATCAAATTTATGAAACACTAAGTTTCATTAGTTTCAAACACTAAGCATTTCAAACACTAAGCATTTCAAACACATTAAGCATTTTCAAACACTAAGCATTAAGCAGTTTCAAACACTGGAACACACGAACACTTATGCAATAAACAGCTACCTTTAAACAGTTATATGGCTTAACAATAAGCACTGCACCTTAACTGCATGACAGTAAGCACATGATGACATTAAGCAACTACATAAAAGTATCATCCTTTGCATGACAATAAGCGAGATTTCGCCATTAAGACTCATACCAGACTAGCACTTGCAGGCAATTCTTTTTTTTAAGCACTTGATAAGTTTTAAGCATCCCTTTCAGTCAGCATTGAAGTATATATAAACAATATAGCAAAAACTTATAGACAAGTCTGCATTGAACTACATAAACAATATAGCAAAAACATTCTTAAATTAAGATAAAGATGGTACATGAAAAGTGTAGGATTCCTTGGCCTAAATATATGACAAACAGGCCAATAATCATGGAGAATGACAAGCGTCATCACCATAAACCTTCTCCAATTCCTCCTTCACAAACCTGTAGAATCAAGAATCTGTTTTCCAGGAAAGTCTTTCCAAGCATAGCTTCATAATCTTTCTATCTGTCTTAGGCCAAGGCTTGCATCTATGTGTATTCTTCACCAAGAACTTCATTTCTTCCTCGGCCTTGGCCTCGCATATTTCTTCTATCTTTGGGGTGAGTCTTTGTTAGCACTTCATCATAGACATCCATCTTGAATGCGTGGTATTGAGAAATTTCCGTGGACTTTGCTAAGGTAAGACTTGTATAATGAATCATCAAGAAGCAAAGTCTTACCCGAGAATCTTGGGTATGACTCATATATTTTCCCAAGTGGCTTCATCATGAATTTGGACAGCCGTGTCTGTTAGGGTGGTGAAAACTGGACGCACACATTTTTCCCCTGTCCCCATACAAATTGAAATTGTCCCTCAAACTGACATAGTACTTGCAAAGCACATCTTCCACATTGGAGAGTTGCATTGATGACCATATACCAACACAACACTTCAGAACAAAGTCTTCAAAAGAACATCGCTCGGGTCAGAATATCACTTTCTTTTTCGCTAGTGTATGTCATTGTCAATCCCGCCTTCCAAGCGTATGTGTTCATTTGCACCAAATGTTTTTACCAACACACCATTTAAATCCAAGACAATGAGTTTATCTTTGGCTGGCAAATCAATATTTAGTACGTTGGAACATCCTGAATACCTACACAACAGGAATTACTACATGAATAAATAGATGAAGATGAAAATGAAAAATGGGTTGAATGTGGAAACCTTTCTGTATCAACAGCAGGATTCTCTGACCTAACAGAATCAACTGGTAATCCTACAGTGAATGCAACAAAAGAAAATCAATAATATTCAATGTTTTAAGCAACACTAAGTTGTGGCCTTCTTGGCCAACAATGCCCATACCCCCTTTCCAGGGTTATTAATGGCAGCAATCACTTCTTGAAGATCAGGCTCACCTGAAACTTGAGGGCCTGATTCTGCATTTCCTTCAGAACACACTTCGATATGTGTGGTGTCATGATTGAGACTGCTTCCTGCATCTTTTGCATAGCTACTTCTTGTTCTCTTTCTTGTAGCCTGAACAACTTCTTTGCCATCCTCCAGCTTACCCCTCTTTGTTCTTCTGCCCTTTCCTTTCTGCAAATATACACCCAAGTTGCCCTCATCCGATGGAATTACTCCCTCAACTTCCTTAGGTGCTTCAGTGTGTACAATCGGGTCTGTTGTTTTTTCCACAACTGGTGCTGTGTTTACAACTGGTGCTGTGTTTACAACTGGTGCTGTGTTTACAGCTTCTTCTATAGCTTCTTGGACAGCTTCTTGGACTGGTGGTGGTGGTTCTGCTGTTGCATTCAAATCAGTCACAATTGACTGTACTCCTATAGGACTTTGCAGGTGTTGTGCATCTTCAAATGGCACCATTGTCCTTCTTTTAACCCTGAAGGGTGAGACCTCAATTGCGTGAGACGGATTAACACATCCTTTTTGGTGTACTATTTGAAGCACCCGCAACATGGCCAAAACCTAGCTCGTCAAATACACCCTCGGCACCTTTCCGGGCAACCATGAATACATTGTCCTCCTCTCAACAATGAACAACAAGCTATATGATACTCATGTTGGCAATTCGATTGCTAAACTTAACCTCGTAAGCTTTAGTGAATTCCGCACCATGCGTAGAACATGTATAAAATGGATCTTCCGATAGCAACTTATCTCGTATAATAGTAGAGATGCTAAATGTTGCGAGGAGTATCCATTTTCAGCTTCCACAAATTGTTTATGTAGAAATGCGTAAGTCTCTGTTCTTCTTGAGAACTTTTAACTCCTCCTCAAGTTTGAGTTTACGTTTGACCTTTCAAGAATGGATGTAGGGTTCATTGCTTTTTGTACCTTGTTCTGTGCCAAGTTTCCATCTGGACGATACTGCTCCAAATCTTTAATTTACGCCTCCAACTCACATGTTGGATTAAGCTTGAACTCCTCCCTGTTTTGTAGCCAAATCATTTGTGGTCTGTCTTAAAATTTGTTTTCAGCCTCTTCCAACATCATTTTCTGTAATGGGAGGCCTTCTCATTGCCTTTCAGCTCACTTCCCTCTCGCTTCCAGATTCTTTGTGATCAGTAAAACTAATTTTCCAATCTCCTGTACTGCATTCTCTAAGGTTTTTATGTTTTCATCACATGCACTGATCTCATTTGATCCAGCTCCCACCTTTGGCTTTGCCTTCATTTCAGTTTTCCTAACATGTGCTACAACATCTGCCTCTGTTTTTACTTGTCTATTGTTGTGGTATCTTTGACATTGCACAGCAAATGCAGCCCAGTTTACTTTGTGTTCCTCAGGTGCAAGTATTGATCTAGTGCAATTTTCAAACGCAAAAGCAAGGGCCAGTTGCTTTCTTACTTCTTTGTTGTGACAATTCTTGTAGATTTTTCGGCAGAGTGTTTCCAACTTCTCTTGAAGATGCTCCTTTGCACAGTGCCATTTTATCTTTCCCTTGTTCAACTTCTTTGTCCAAACAGATTCCCAATCTCGATCCGTGACATTATTTTCCAACCAAGCTTCTTCCTCATGGGGCTTCACCCCCGAATTGCACAGACCTCTGATGCTGTGAAAATCATCCGCGCTCCATGCCTCCATCATCAACAGTGAAACACTGATCTGAGTTTTCGCGCCCAGGGGAAAAGGAGGGAGAAGGGCGTGACGGGCTTCAACGTCCGCGAGTTTCAGCACTTAAAGTGCTTAAACGCTTCGCCAAAAGTTGTACCCCACTAGCGATTTTACACCCGGAAGAACGTTGCACCTAGGGGCCAAGAGTGCACCTAGGGGGGCAACCTCGAATGTTGTGCATGTTAATAAAACATACACAACAAAACCCCCCTTGAACCCCAATTCCAAATGGCATGAACCCATTTGGCCAAATGGTTAACCTAACCTAAAAAGGATCTATATAAGGGTTATAACCCTAAACCCTAAACCCTTTTTCCATTTTTGACATTTAGGGTTTTCATAGAGCTCCTTTCCCATTCTCGCATCTAGGGTTCTCTTTAGCCATTTCGGCCAAGTCTGGACTTCAATCCGCATTGCTGAGCTTCGAGAAGCCGGATTTGCACAACAGATTATCAATTAGCAGCCATCTTCCGCGCAAGATCAGGAGCATGGATGCCTTCAGAGGATCAGGAGCGGGTCAAGGAGCAGGTATCTAGTCATTCTGTTGTGCAAAGCCGTCTTTGGGCAAGGCATTAGGCTGGTTTAGTATGTTAGATCAACTCTAGAGGCCTTATAGATCCCGAGATCATAAGCCCTAACTAAGGAACCTAACTCTGTTGTGTAGTTAGATAGATTAGATGATATTCTCTATTTCAGTTCTATGATGATGGATGTATTTCACTCTGTGACCTCCATGTATTGGGAAGGGGGGTAGAGACCTAAAGCTGTGTAGCAGATGATCCTAGGTAGCACCATTAGTTCCCAATTACTGCGGCCCGTGCACAGGAGCCCGCCTGGTTGTGGGTGGCGGGGCTAGACCGGATGATAAGGAGGACCTTGTCCCTACACAGAATGACCCCTCTGGTGTGTAAGGCCTACCGGGGGTCTATGCAGGCTAGGCTTAATGGCTTGTCACTGCGTGTGGGCAAGGCATGAGCTCGACACTCGTGGGGTGATGCGTCACCTTCCAGTGAGTTCAAGTCGAATAAGAGCAGTGGCTCTCTAGCCGCCTGTGAAGGGCATGGATGCTTCTGGAGGGGAGGTGACTCCCTCCTGCCTCATCGGGGCTGGGGAGATGCAACCCAGTAGTAGTAGCCCCTCTGGCTATTCACCCGGCAGGCTACGGTCAGGTCCCAATACTTATCAACCTACTCGCAAAGTGTGCACCTGGGAGGGGGCGGATGGAGTGGACTACCCTCAGCCATGTTCTATGCCAGCCAAATCCATTGCCATGAATTCTGTCTGCAATGATCTCTGGAGGACCAAGCCGTCAGTCAACCCCCTTGAGTCTGAGCCTTAGGTAGGATTCCCCCTTTCTGTCATTGTTATGTTTATGTTGTTATCTTATGGTATATATGATATGTTCACCCTTCGAGGTGATTGTACTGATATGTTATGTTGTGTGCTCATGTTTATTCGCGCTTCCGCAGCTAGGTCGACCCGATGGGAGACGGGTGAATGACACATCCACTCTTCCCTTGCTGGCTCATTCCACTGGGAGTGGAGTCAGGTGGATGGCCCCTGCCAGTGTAGCTGCCAGGGGGAAGGCTCCTCCTTCGAATACGATGTGTGCATCGTATGAGGAATAGGGGACGTCACAGTGGTATCAGAGTATGATCTTGGCAGCCCAAGATCGAGCACTGGCCATTTTCCCTTAGGACTAACAGTAGATTCAAGCCTTGGGATACAGCCACCCAAGCAGGAACTTCGAAAAATTGGGAAAATAGTTCAATGCTAAGTTGCTAGTTGTCTGTAGCAATAACCCAACCTAGAATGCCCAAAAGCAGGCCACCCCTCACAGAGTGCGCCCAGACCCATTTGGTTTGCAATCCAAACTAACCCTGGCGCACTGTGTGAGTGGTTGACCCCTTTTGACCTAATTAGATGCATAAATTAGCCAAACTGATAGTGTAGTTCAGTTTATCTCCTTAGTTCTAGCTAGTTTTGCATATTATAACACTATGAAACTCCTTGTAAATTGAAAAATAGATCCAAAAACAAATGACCCCTCACAGAATACGCCCAGACTCATTCGGTTTGCAATCCAAACTGGTCCTGGCGCACTGTGTGAGTGGTGGATGTTTTAGGGCATAATAAACCTAATGAACCCCTCATATCTTCACTAATGTCTTCTAGATTGGCCCAATATGGAATTGCAGGTCCAAACCCTAAAATTCCCCTGCCTGTAAATAGAAAATTAGGGTTTCTATTTTGTCCTCAGCGCCCTCGGAGAACAGCTCAACCCAGAAGACGATCTCTAGGCGCCCGAGCTCGAAATCCTTCAAGTAAAAGCATGGCCCGCACGAAGCAGACCGCCCGCAAAGTTGTGCCCCCTGGATACGTCAGCGCCCAGGAGAAGGCGGTCCGACAGAAGGCAGCAAAACCTCAAGAACCCGCCCAAGAGACATCGGAGGAGGTGGAAGTCGACATGGAAGCCGCAGAGGAGTTAAAGAGGGAGCTGGAGAGGGAAATCTTCGGAGACGGCGCCGAAACATAGCAGGGAGGCAAGAAAAGGAAGAGGAATAGGGAGGAGGGCGGAGAGAAGAAGACAAAGGAAGAGCGTCGCAAAGAAAAGGAGGAGCGGCGAAGGCGAAAGGAAGAGAAGAAACAGAAGAGGGAGGAAAAGAAGAAGCGCAGAGAGGAGCGTGCGAAGAAGAGAGCAGAGAAGGGAAAAGGCCCCGCACTGCCCAAGGACACCAAGAAGAAGCCCAAGACGACGGCTGGCAAAGGAGTCACCATACAGGAGCCAAACCCGGAGAAGCCGCCATCCTCGTCCGACACTGAGTCAGATGAGGGAGCGGGAGGACCTGACCCAGCTGAGGGCTCTGGACCTTCAAACACAGCGCGGGAGGACGAGGACGTTGTGGCAAATGCACCGCCATACCCTAGGTGGCCGTCGCCGAAGCATCCCAGCGACAACACGAAGAAGCCGAGGCCACAAAGGGAGTCATATGTGCTCAAGCAGGACCTGAAATATCGGAAGGAGTTGAAAGAGTATACTTCGTTCATGAAAATGTACGAAGAATACTCTAAGTATTACGAGGAGCATAAGTTGACATTTGTCGAAGGCGGTCGGCCGACGAAGAAGAACACACTCAAGCCGCCACTTGAGATACCAGCCCCTCCAAAGAAGCCCATGAAGAGACACGCGGACTCAAAATTCTCAAGAGCGGCCAAAGAGATCAAGCATTTCCAGCAGAGTTTTGGCTTCCTCATCCCTAGAGCCTCCTTTGCACGACTCACAAGGGAAGTTTTGCAGGAATTCGACTCCTCGAAGCGAGTCACGGACGATATACTGCTGGCGTTACAGGAGGCGGCCGAGCAACACATCGTGCAACACTTCGAAGACTCTATTGCATGTGCCCAGCATGCAAAAAGGGTAACCTGTATGCCTAAAGATATAAGACTAGCTCAATTTATTAAAAAGGAGCCATTTTGAAATTGTTGTAAATAAACTTTTTTTAATACAAACTTGTAATTTGGATAAGTTAATGTGTCAAATCGAGTGTAAGTAGGATGTATTACTGAACTCTGTACTTGGAATCAACAAATTTGGAGCAAAACCAAGCGTTTTTTGCCCCACCCTCTCAGTGCGCCCTGCACCCATTCGGTTTGTAAACCGATTCAACCCTGGCGCACTGTGTGAGTGGTCGAGCATGGTTTGATGCCAAATCTTGTCCAAATGCAGAAAGCAAGTACACCATTCGACTCAGCTCATCTTAGATAGTAGGATTTGACCCTTAATTTATAGAAATTGGCCAACCCTAAGCCAAATGGAGCGCCACCACTCACAGAGTGCGCCCAGACCAATTCGGTTTGCAAACCGATTCGACCCTGGCGCACTTTGTGAGTGGTCGACCCCAAAACTAGACCAAAACTTGTCCAAATGAGGCAAGCAAGGGCTCAATCCGACCTATCTCGACGAGATATGCAGGATTATACCCTTAGTTCCCCATTTTAGCATCACCTTCGACCCAAACAAGGCCCCACCCCTCATACAGTGCGCCTGCACCATTGGGTTTGCAAAACCGATTCGACCGGGCGCGACTGCGGTGAGTGGTCGACCCCAAAACTAGACCAAAACTTGTCCAAATGAGGCAAGCAAGGGCTCAATCCGACCTATCTCGACGAGATATGCAGGATTATACCCTTAGTTTCTGCGTTTAGCATCACCCTCGACTCCAAACAAGGCCCCACCCTCACGAGTGCGCTTCGCACCAATTCGGGTTTGCAAACCGATTCGACCCTGGCGCACTGTGTGAGTGGTCATGCTAGAATTGACCCAAATTGTCCAGTTTTTCCCAAGATAAACGAAAGTTATTGCCATAGGACCCTTAGAATTCATTCTTGAGCATAGTTAGCCTCAGTAAATTCTACATCTAGACCCTAGAAGTTTAGACAACTTGCAAACCTAAAATTTCTCAAAATTAGGGTTTTGCCTATATATAGGACCCTAAGTGTCATTTGTGCCTTTACACCCTTGCTCTCTACTCCAAGCCGATTTCTCAAGTCCTTAGGGCTTCCCCATCCGTTTGTCATCCCCGGTTGCTCAATGACCATGGCCACTCATCGCATTCAAGCGATGGTACAAATACCACAACTCATCATGTGGCGGGTGACATCCAATCCATCTTGAGTGTCTTTCAGAAGGAGCTCGATGTAGAAGCTACCATCAATGCCACTCCCTTCTACCGTAACATCATGTCCGAAGTTCCATGCCAAGATAGGACCGCCCTTGGTAGAACTCCCACCTTGCATAGGATATTTTGCACCCAACATGGCCCTTAAGTTCACCTTTGCAGGGATATCCCCAACATAGACAAGTATTTAGAGAACAAAGCAGTTCGTCTACCCAACTACATGTCCATCTCTGTCAATAGGAGGAGGTATTTCTCCCATACAGCAGCTGTAGCCATCTTTCTATCTCTTCGAGGTCAGACCCAGATAGGAGAACCCTCAGTTCAACCTCTAGAAGTTGAACCCATGGCCATGGCAGCAGCAGAAGAGGAACGGATGCTTTGAGTAACGAAAGCAAGAGGGAGAAGAAGAAGAAGAAGAATACTGGGTCGGACCTGGAGGACATGAGCCCGAACAAGAGAGGCAAAGAAAGGAGCAGCCAGATCCAAAGCTTCGAGGAAGGACTAAGGACAACAAGAAGAGCCCCACCACTCAAAGGCAGGGAATCACAAGCTTGACCCCCCAGATTCATAGGGAGGTGAAGCATACTTAACCCTCCATGACATTAAGAATCTTCCACAGTGCAGAGACAGGGGTCTCAGAGTAGATGAGATTCTGTATCTCCTACAGCAACAAGCAGACCTTGACGACTTCATCGATCGAGAAACTCAAGACTTCCCTATCAACATAAGGGAAGCCAGGACATACACCGGCGAGACATCATCAGATATAGAAGCTTATACAGGCATTAGACAGATGATGGCCGAGAGGGAATTGCCCTCGGAGGAGGAATTCCTGGCAATCCAGGAGCAGATGGGCATCAGGGGTAAGACGACATCAGCACTCTTACGCAGCTCGTCGACAACAACGCCAGGGCAGCATGCAGGCAGCATCAACCTAAGGAAGCTGGTGCACCAGGACTTCAGAGAGCTAGAGGAGGTGCAGGTGGACGAGTACGAGGGAAGGCATAGGGCAACTTCGTCGTCTGCTGAAGAATCAGGGCATGATAAAGCCCTTAGATACTACCTGTCATTGCTCCTAGATGGAAGAATAGCGGTTATCCACCGACAATTTAGCCCACGAGGCGAAGAAGGGGTCTTTATGATTATCGCTCTCTCAGGGTTTGGAAACCATGCTCGATTAGCGCCAAACATCGACCATGTTGTCTTGATCAAGAGAACGATTGCATTAACTATCTTCGACTTCGCAATCCCCTACAGGTTGGCAATGGCAGCCGCATACACTTCAGAGAGGAGAATTGAAGACCTAGAGGCAGCACTCCATGGAGGAACGGCAACAAACATCCTCAGGAACTTAGGCGGGTCAATAAGCACAGCCCAAGTGAAGAAATTTTTGGAGGATCACCCCGACTACCTCAAGAAATTCCAGGAATAGAAATTAAAGATGTTTTCTTTTATATATATATATTTTGAATGTAAAAGCAATAGTATGTCTATGAATATAAACAATAGCATTAACCGTGTCTCCTTGCCAAATAACTTTGTTTCCTTAACTGCATCAATCAATGAAACAATGTAACAACAAAAGCAAAGAACTAATGATTAGGGTTCAATCTAATGTGCATGCAGCTAGAGTGCCTAGAAACATTGATGAACAGAGGCAACGAGAACAAGAGCATTACCCCACCAAGGCGCCTTCCATGGAGAAATCAGGCCCGTGAGTTTGAGGCAAGAACACCGAGGAAGAGCTATCCTGATCAGATCCGACATCCATGACATAAGGGCATTGCTAGCGAGGGACAAGCAGGAGCGAGGAGGGCAAGATCGAACGTGCTTTTGCCGGAAACACCACCTGGCCTGACAAGACACCAAAGGAAGAGAAACCGAAGGAGAAGATCTCCTAGCGGGATCTTCTGGACTCTAGCTCGCATAATGCACTCGGATCGAGGAGGAGCGGGGAGGAAGAGAGCGGGACCGCCGCTGAGGATCCAAACCGTGATAAAGGGTGATCACAACTGATTACCGTAAAGAAGGTTGACTCACGCTTTTAGCAATGTGTGGAAAGCCGTAAAGCTAGAGCAGTTCTCAGGAAATAACAGATCAGGAATGGAAGCAGAGGCTTGGCTCGATGAGATGAGCGAGTATGGCAACGCCTATGGCATTAAGGAAAAGGACAAAGGCAGGGTAGCATCAGCAAACCTCAAGGGGGCAGCCAGAATATGGTGGAAGGGGTATGCCAAAGCACGTGGGCTAAGCAGGGACAGTTGCAAGTTCAAGAAGTTTGCTAAAGCGTTCAAGCGCTATTACGTACCGAGGGAATATAAGTGCAACATGATCCAGCAGTTCTATAGGTTGCAGCAAGGCAACAAATCAGTCCAGAAATACACCGAGGAATTCATGAGACTAAGGCTTTATGTGCCAAAGTTGAGTGAAAGGCACGCAGTGGAGGGCTATATTGAAGGGTTGAATGAGGAGATCCGCAAGCTCGTAAGGGCGATTAACCCCAAGACCATATCTGAAGCAGAGTCTAAAGCAGTGAGCTTGCAAGGGACAGGGCCACAAGAACATACGCCAAGGCAGCAATACTTCCAGGATAAAGGGAAGGGAACAGGAGGTTATAGCCCAAGGGCGGCAAGCCCAGTAGCCAGCAGACCGCAATACAACTCCAATTATGGGAAGCAAGGCAATGCAAGTGGTGGCAAGGTGAAAAAGAAGCGGTGAGCTTCAAGGAGCAAGGAGGCGGGACTAACTACTCCAAAGCGGTGAGGCAATTTTCGCGAGTCCATCCTCAAGGAGAAGAAGCAGGGAGTGCAGAAAAGCAGCTCTGCTTTAGGTGTTTCCAACCAGGACATCGGACGAACAATTGCCCCCGGTTATGACGCGCAAATAAGAAGCGTAACTGGATGGAGAGACACCATCGGATGCTGGGATTTAATCGGCTAACGAGACTATATCCATGGTGAGTGTCACATTTTGCAGCTATTGATTGATAGAAAAATGCGAAAAAGTCAGCACTCGTGTAATTTCAACGTTGGGAAAGCCAAAGAGAAATCCTTCATAGTGCTGATAGACACGGCGCATCCACAATTTTAAGGTCACCTAAGATGGTAAGCATGTTGAAGTTAAAGCCGTTGAAGTCCAAGCCCAGGCCAATTGTGTTAGCTAATGGAGCAGTCAGGCACACAGCAGGGAAGAGAATAAACTTCAATGTAGACTTGCCAGGCATTAATGTCGCATTGGGAGCGGAAGTCATGAATATAGGCAAGTATGACCTGATTATTGGAATGGAATACCTTGGGCCAGCAGGAGCACTCATCGATTGTGAGAAGCACAAGGTGATCTTAACAACTCCAGAGGGCAAGGTCATCGAGATTACAGGTAAAGAAGTAACCCCAATCATGCAATGCATGAGTAGTGAAAGGTTGCTTAAGTGCATAAGGAAGCAGCAAGTGGCCTATCTCCTTAAGCTTGAGCTCGAAGATCAAGAGCTGGAGGAAGGCAAAGAGGTCAAAGAGTTGAGTAAGCTTCCCAAGCCTATAGCCGGTTGATCAAGGAATTTCATGACTTGTTTTCCCGATGAGATTAAGCAGCTTCCGCCCTATAGAGGAGTCGAGTGTGAAATAGCACTTGAACCAGGGACGAAGCCAACAAGCAAGGCACCTTATAGAATGTCAACCGAAGAGTTGACGGAGCTAAAGAAGCAGTTGCAAGAATTGCTAGACCTAGGGTTCATAAGACCTAGTGTCTCCCCGTTCGGAGCCCCTATTCTTTTTGTGAAGAAGAAGGATGGGAGCCTTAGGATGTGCATTGATTACTGCCAGTTAAATAAGCACACCATCAAGAATAAGTATGCCTTGCCTAGGTCTGATGACCTAATGGATCAATTGCAGGGAGCGAAGATCTTCTCCAAAATAGATCTCAGATCAGGGTATCATCAGATTAGGATCAAAGAGGAAGACATCCACAAGACGGCGTTCAGAACAAGATATGGGCACTACGAGTTCACAGTCATGCCCTTTGGATTGTCTAATGCGCCAGCGACATTCATGAGGTTGATGAACGACGTCTTCCGCGAATTTCTAGACTCCTTCATCATAGTCTTCTTCGACGATATCTTGGTGTATAGCAAATCTATGGAGGAACACGCCCAACATTTGAAGAAGGTGCTTGAAAAGTTAAGAAGGCATCAACTCTTCGCGAAGTTATCGAAGTGCCACTTCGCGACGGAAAGAGTGGAGTATTTAGGGCATGTGATCACAGCAGAAGGCATTTCCACAGATCCTGCGAAGATCGAAGCCGTGATCGATTGGCGGGCACCGAAGAATACGCATGAAGTCAGAAGCTTCCTAGGCCTAGCAGGCTATTATAGAAGATTTGTGAAGAACTTTGCCAAGGTAGCAGCGCCATTAACTGATCTCACAAAAGGTGGGAAGATAAAAGATTGGGCAACTCATTGGCAAAGCAAGGCCCAGAAAGCATTTGACACATTGAAGGAAGCATTGACGACAGCGCCAGTATTGGTCTTGCCAGATCCGACGAAAGATAAGCTTGTAGCGACAGACGCTAGCAGGATAGCAACAGGTGCAGTCCTCATGCAGGAGGAAAGAGTAGTGGCCTATGATTCCAAGAAGTTGAACGACGCCGAAAGCAAAAGCTTACCCAACGCATGATCAGGAGCTCCTGGCTATAGTAAGAGCCTTAAGAATTTGGAGGCATTATCTATTGGGAAGAAGATTCCAGTTAGACACGGATCATCAAAACCACTCCTCAATTTGAGGCAAACGAGATGGATGGAATTCCTAGAAGAATATGACTTTGAGATAAGTTATAAGCCAGGGAAGCTCAATGTGGTTGCGGATGCCCTCTCTAGGAAGCCTTTGGCAACAAGAATTCATTGTAATGCCATATCAACACTCGTAAGCGAGTTTGGCAAGAAGATTGAAGAAGCATTGCCAACGGACCTCGACTTCAAGGAAGTGTGGGCAAGTCTCTGCAAGGAGGCCAGGACCGACAAGGAAAGGGAGATGTTCAGGCACTACAAGAAGGAGGGAAACTTGCTATACCATAAAAATAAATTGTGTGTACCAAAATCTTCACAAGTTAGAAAACTAATCCTGAATGATACACACAATAGTCCCATAGCAGGGCATGCAGGGTTCATGAAGACGTACTTCAAAATTAGAAGCAGTTACTACTGGCCCGGCATGAAGAAGGAAATAGCAAGGTATATTCGAGAGTGCCAGATATGCCAGCAGACAAAGGCGGAACAGCTTCAAATTTCGGGTGCTTTGGAACCATTGCCTGTGCCAAACGCTAAGTGGGAGGTAATAAGCATGGACTTTATTACAGGGCTCCCAAGAACAGCAAGGGGGAAAGATGCCTTGATGGTGGTAGTAGATAAGTTGTCAAAGATGGCACACTTTGTGCCGTGTAGGACAACAGATATGGCCTTAGACACGGCCAATCTATTTGTTAAGGAGATTTTCAGACTCCATGGTATGCCAAGGGAGATAATTTCAGATAGGAACTCCAAGTTCATGAGTGCCTTTTGGCAGGACCTATTCACCACCATCCAGACGAAGCTTTCGATGAGTACGGCATATCATCCCCAAACAGATGGTCAGACGGAGAGGACGAACAGGATCATCGAAGATATGTTAAGAAGTTATGTATGGAACAAGCAATCTAAGTGGGATGATTTCATCCACCTAGTAGAGTTCGCATACAACAGCACCAAGCAGGAGTCATCGCAGATGAGCCCTTTTATGATCAACTACGGGTATCAGTGTCTTACCCCGGATACTTGGCACAATCCTGTGTCCAAGGTAGAGGTCTCCCAGCAGATGCTTTCAGAGATGCAAGTTGGTGGAGGAGGTGAGAGGATATCTCCTAGCAGCAAGAAGTAGGCAGAAGAGCATCGCCGACAAGCACAGGATGGTAAGGGAATTCAAGTTGGGAGACAAAGTATGGTTGAAGATTAAGGTGAAGCAGGCCAAGCTCCGCATCGGCAACTGCAAGAAGCTTGCTCCAAGATGGGCTGGCCCTTTCGAGATAATCAAAAGAGTAGGTACCCAATCCTACAAATTGGAACTCCCAGCTCATTTAAAAATACATAACGTTTTCCACGTAAGTCTCCTAAAGAGGCACACCCCTAATTCGGAGGAAGTATTGGAGACAAATGAGTTATTGGAAATGACGGACGAGCACCTTGAAATCGTCCCGGAAGTCCTCCTTAATAGATCTTATAAGAAGACAAGAAGGTCAAAATTTCTCCAATACCTTGTGAAGTGGAAGCACTTACTAGTGGAAGACGCTACGTGGGTACTAGAAACAGATCTTAAGAAGCAGTATCCCGAGTTCATGGAGCAATGCAAGGGTCGGCTCGTCACCGAAGTAGTTGACATCGACAACCAAGAAATCGGCTCAGGCATGTCGATTTGGGGGGTTAGATTAAATTCATGTGTAGCTAAGATTAATCTACGCATGCAGCCTATACTAGGTATGGGTTGCATGTGTTGTTACCGATGATGAGACCACTACGATGATCTCTAGGACGTGGTGTAATGTCATTGCAGGCATGACCGCGGTTTTGCTTGCATGAGTTAGAAGGTAGATTAGAAAGTCTACTTCGGTTCCACGGAAGTAGACGACCTCGAGAGATAAGAGGTCATTCAGGAATGCATGATAGGGAAAGCACCTCTAGCAAATGCCTATGGGGAGGACCCTTCACGCCCACATACGGGGAGGACCCTCCACGCTGGGCAACTACAGGTGTAGGCATGAGTGGCATATAGGCATGATAGGGTGCTGTCTCCATGGCCATGATGGAAGAAACATAATCTTCCTATGCCGGGAGATATGCCTTGCATCCATGTAATTGTATTTAATGGGTGGTTCCCTTACAACCAACCCTTATAATAATTAAACACGTACTGACGTAGTGTTGAACCTGCAGGCCAATAGAGGATTTGAACGGCAGGACGATGGCACTACGAGAACTCACAACACATATGTGTTGTGAGGAGGCGATAAGGAGCTTTAGCTAGGAAGTTTTGAACTATAATTGATGATAATGTCGTAAAATTTTGTGAATAATAGATGATGAAGTAGAGGACGGAAGAGCCTCTCACCATAGTACAATTTTAATAAATTATAATATTACATGAGGTGATTGATTATAACATTGGTATATAAGTTGTTGTGTGCAGGATATACAGGTCTCCAAGGTGGGGAGACGCGTGATGCTGAGGACAGCATCAAGTCAAGGTGGGGAGAATGTGACGTTCCCGCATAATATACGCTCCTAATACGTATATTATACTGCCACGTCACACGTACATGCCATAGATGACATGTACTTGAGAGCCGAAGAACGTTGCACCTAGGGGCCAAGAGTGCACCTAGGGGTGCAACCTCGAATGTTGTGCATGTTAATAAAACATACACAACAAAACCCCCCTTGAACCCCAATTCCAAATAGCATGCATTAGAGGTAATTTGAGATCTCATTTCGTCCCATTAAGGGATGCTTAAAAAGCCACATCAGCTTTTTAAACTGTCCAATAAGAGAAGAGCTCCAGTGTATTTTATTCCAGTATTATGTGGCAGCAGTAATTAATGCAGTTCTAACTAACTTTTGCAGTGTCATTTTTCTACTATAACTTTTGATCAAAAACTCCGATTCGAACACTATTTGTGGCAATGGATTCGTCTCCTCAAGATCTTTCTAATGACAACCCATTGTTATATCTTTTGGGATGTAAATATATAAGAAAAGAGCAAAAAATCATATTTTTTAAGGTTAACACATATGGCTTGTATTGAAATACATCATAACCATATATCACTTGAAAGATCTTTTCATTCTGCATCTAATGCAACAAACGCCGCAGCATTTTCATGAGTAGATCAAAAGTTATAGGGAAAAAACGACAGCAATGAAGTTGTTAATGCTGCATTAATTGCAGTTTGATGTAGAGTACTCATTCTATTGGAGGATTCTTATGGGGACAAAAGGAGATCTCAAATTACCTCTAATGAACCCATTTGGCCAAATGGTTAACCTAACCTAAAAAGGATCTATATAAGGGTTATAACCCTAAACCCTAAACCCTTTTTCCATTTTTGACAGTTAGGGTTTTCATAGAGCTCCTTTCCCATTCTCGCATCTAGGGTTCTCTTGAGCCATTTCGGCCAAGTCTGGACTTCAATCCGCATTGCTGAGCTTCGAGAAGCCGGATTTGCACAATAAATTATCAATTAGCAGCCATCTTCAGCAAGATCAGGAGCAAAGATGCCTTCAGAGGATCAGGAGCGGGTCAAGGAGCAGGTATCTAGTCATTCTGTTGTGCAAAGCCGTCTTTGGGCAAGGCATTAGGCTGGTTTAGCATGTTAGATCAACTCTAGAGGCCTTATAGATCCCGAGATCATAAGCCCTAACTAAGGAACCTAACTCTGTTGTGTAGTTAGATAGATTAGATGATATTCTCTATGGATGTATTTCACTCTGTGACCTCCATGTATTGGGAAGGGGGTAGAGACCTAAAGCTGTGTAGCAGATGATCCTAGGTAGCACCATTAGTTCCCAATTACTGCGGCCCGTGCACAGGAGCCCGCCTGGTTGTGGGTGGCGGGGCTAGACCGGATGATAAGGAGGACCTTGTCCCTACACAGAATGACCCCTCTGGTGTGTAAGGCCTACCAGGGGTCTATGCAGGCTAGGCTTAATGGCTTGTCACTGCGTGTGGGCAAGGCATGAGCTCGACACTCGTGGGGTGATGCGTCACCTTCCAGTGAGTTCAAGTCGAATAAGAGCAGTGGCTCTCTAGTCGCCTGTGAAGGGCATGGATGCTTCTGGAGGGGAGGTGACTTCCTCCTGCCTCATCGGGGCTGGGGAGATGCAACCCAGTAGTAGTAGCCCCTCTGGCTATTCACCCGGCAGGCTACGGTCAGGTCCCAATACTTATCAACCTACTCTGCAAAGTGTGCACGGGAGGGGCGGATGGAGTGGACTACCCTCAGCCATGTTCTATGCCAGCCAAATCCATTGCCATGAATTCTGTCTGCAATGATCTCTGGAGGACCAAGCCGTCAGTCAACCCCCTTGAGTCTGAGCCTTGGGTAGGATTCCCCCTTTCTGTCATTGTTATGTTTATGTTGTTATCTTATGGTATATATGATATGTTCACCCTTCGAGGTGATTGTACTGATATGTTATGTTGTGTGCTCATGTTTATTCGCGCTTCCGCAGCTAGGTCGACCCGATGGGAGACGGGTGAATGACACATCCACTCTTCCCTTGCTGGCTCATCCTATATTATAAAGTTATTCTGTAAGTGTTGGACCCAGCCCTAGATCCGATGGCCCAAATTTTAGTTAAAAGTTAAACGGTTCAGATCTAAGAAACTCACCCTTTCTTTTAACAAAATAAGTGTGGCGATGGCGTCGGATTTGCCTAGCTCTGCTTCCGGTAGACCTCCTGCATGTGCCCATCGCTGGTGTTGCAATGCCGAGCCGCGTGACAGTGCGCCGAATTTAGGATTTGAGCAGAGAGGCCTGGCTATGACATCCGGTATAGGGAATCTGGTAAGCTATGGCATCACTAAGGTTATGGTCAGAGCTCTAGGTTCGATGGCTATGGCAGCCACTCCTTGCGGCGAAAATAGGCTTCAATGGCTATGCTGCCACTTCTTAGAGTGAAAATCGACCGCTCTGTAGTTTCAGAGGAGCTTGAGGTGATCTTCAGAATGACTCTCTTGAAGCTTTTCTTTATTTTTGTTCTTTCATCCCCTTATCTGATACTGTATATTTTCTTAATGCAGGACAACAGCATGCATTAGCAGCATCATATAATGATATTCGTGAGCTATTCGTGGGTACGATATAACTAAACTGCATGTTCGTGTGCTGTTCATGGGCTGTGAAGATGATTTAGCAGCAATACTAAAAGCTGCACTAATGTGGTAAGGATTTTGGTAAACCTTATTTCCAGTTATAATTTAAAGGCAGGATGGCCAGAGTTTTAAATTATTTCTTGCAATAATTTTCTTGATTTTAGCCATAGCATCTCTAATTGAAAGTGAAATACACATTCGATTTATGCCAACACAGAAATAGACATTTCAGATATCTTCCATATCTAACTTCTTGATTATTTTCCACTTCTGATTTGGAATCTGTATCTAATGCCTGACTAAGAGGCAAATAGTTAAGAGGCCACATATAAATATGTATAGTCTTCAGGATCTAGCATTCTTCACTTCATTCATTATGCCATATTCTTACTCAATTTCAAGACATAAACAATTGGATAGCTTAGATAGCAGTTTTTATTTTGATCATGTTGCAACCTGCCTTTGTAGCACACAAACATCCATTTTCCCATCAAACCAAACTTGAGTTTTGATACAAATTATGCCAGATGGGCCCTGATAATGTGAGATATTCAGATAATGACTAGATAATAATAAGACTATGCAGTTGGTCCTGGATGAAGCATCTAGAGCTGGTTTTGAATCCAAGGACAAGTATTTATTTGGGCACTTCACTATGAAGATCAAATTGGTTTCTGGAGAATTTGCTGGGATAGTGACTTTCCAGTATATATGGCCTATTTAATTCTTTTTCTGGGCTAATTTGAAATTTTATTTAATTCTAGCCTAAGCACATCTAATCATGTTTATTTGCTCATAATTCAATAGATATGTTTAGCAACAGACAACCATGATGACCCGATCACTCAACCCATGGGGTTTATTCTAGCCTTTGAAATGGAGATTGGGCAACCAGAGGTGGTCTTGAGAAGATCAAGTGGAGTTTTGCTCTCTTTCATGCTTCCTACAGACATTGATGCTTGCAAATGCATCAGTGACTCTGCAGGTGCGTGCAGCAATTCAACATGAGATTGGTGGAGATATGTTGCTTATCAAGTGGCAAGTTCAACAATATTTAAGAGACTTAAATGGGTTTGGAGCAATTACTTATTGCAAAGATGCCCCCCAATTTGCCTCTACGAACATGCCCCTCGAGGCCAATTTTCATTTGTAGATAATATTGTACAATGATTAAAAGAATATTTGCACAAGGTTTGTAATGTTCATATTTGCACATTGTTCATAATGTTGCAATAAGTGTGCCATATGCTAGCATTTCCCAATTTATATATTTATAATATTCATGTGGAAAATTTGTAACTAACCTCTAAATCAGCTCAGAAAGCTTAAATCATGATAAAAACACATAT
Organism: Isoetes taiwanensis; assembly: GCA_021234155.1. Lineage (NCBI taxonomy): Eukaryota > Viridiplantae > Streptophyta > Lycopodiopsida > Isoetales > Isoetaceae > Isoetes > Isoetes taiwanensis. Next base: position 386,786 of record JAJEKV010000193.1, on the reverse strand, counting down.
TCAAGAGTAAATAAACATAATTATGAGCACATGATTTTGAAATCAAGCAAGTAGAGAACTAAAATTGTGGCAAGAAATCAATAAACGAAGTGTGATCCCAAAAAATTGCAAGTAAAAACCATGATATTGACAACACAAATTGGCAATCCACTCTTTACAAAAGTAGTGGGTACTCTAGAAATTCGGAGAAACGGAATGAAAGGTACGATTCATGTATTAATTCCAAAAATATTACAATGATACAAAAAGAAGAAAACTTCTTCCTTATCTGTCTATCATGATTTGGCACAATGAAAACTACGGCAAAGCCATGGTTTCCAAAATGATTGGCACAATGAAAACTATGGATAGAGAAGCAAATCCATAGTTTCCAAAGTGAATTCGTAGGATTATGCCATGGTTTCCAAAATGATTGGCACAATGAAAACTATGGATAGAGAAGCAAATCCATAGTTTCCAAAGTGAATTCGTAGGATTATCATTTACAGGTTACCAACTTCTACCCAGCAACGCTGGGCACCATTACTATTCCACTGGGAGTGGAGTCAGGTGGATGGCCCCTGCCAGTGTAGCTGCCAGGGGGAAGGCTGCTCCTTCGAATACGATGTGTGCATCGTATGAGGAATAGGGGACGTCACAGTGGTATCAGAGCATGATCTTGGCAGCCCAAGATCGAGCACTGGCCATTTTCCCTTAGGACTAACAGTAGATTCAAGCCTTGGGGTACAGCCACCCAAGGAGGAACTTCGAAAAATTGGGAAAATAGTTCAATGCTAAGTTGCTAGTTGTCTGTAGCAATAACCCAACCTAGAATGCCCAAAAGCAGGTCACCCCTCACAGAGTGCGCCCAGACCCATTTGGTTTGCAATCCAAACTAACCCTGGCGCACTGTGTGAGTGGTTGACCCCTTTTGACCTAATTAGATGCATAAATTAGCCAAACTGATAGTGTAGTTCAGTTTATCTCCTTAGTTCTAGCTAGTTTTGCATATTATAACACTAAGAAACTCCTTGTAAATTGAAAAATAGACCCAAAAACAAATGACCCCTCACAGAATACGCCCAGACTCATTCGGTTTGCAATCCAAACTGGTCCTGGCGCACTGTGTGAGTGGTGGATGTTTTAGGGCATAATAAACCTAATGAACCCCTCATATCTTCACTAATGTCTTCTAGATTGGCCCAATATGGAATTGCAGGTGCCGTCGCCGAAGAATCCCAGCGACAGCACGAAGAAGCCGAGGCCACAAAGGGAGTCATATGTGCTCAAGCAGGACCTGAAATATCGGAAGGAGTTGAAAGAGTATACTTCGTTCATGAAAATGTACGAGGAATACTCTAAGTATTACGAGGAGCATAAGGTGACATTTGTCGAAGGCGGTCGGCCGACGAAGAAGAACACACTCAAGCCGCCACCTGAGATACCAGCCCCTCCAAAGAAGCCCATGAAGAGACACGCGGACTCAAAATTCTCAAGAGCGGCCAAAGAGATCAAGCATTTCCAGCAGAGTTTTGGCTTCCTCATCCCTAGAGCCTCCTTTGCACGACTCACAAGGGAAGTTTTGCAGGAATTCGACTCCTCGAAGCGAGTCACGGGCGATATGCTGCTGGCGTTACAGGAGGCGGCCGAGCAACACATCGTGCAACACTTCGAAGACTCTATTGCATGTGCCCAGCATGCAAAAAGGGTAACCTGTATGCCTAAAGATATGAGACTAGCTCAATTTATTAAAAAGGAGCCATTTTGAAATTGTTGTAAATAAACGTTTTTTAATACAAATTTGTAATTTGGATAAGTTAATGTGTCAAATCGAGTGTAAGTAGGATGTATTACTGAACTCTGTACTTGGAATCAACAAATTTGGAGCAAAACCAAGCGTTTTTTACCCCACCCCTCACAGAGTGCGCCCAGACCCATTCGGTTTGTAAACCGATTCAACCCTGGCGCACTGTGTGAGTGGTCGAGCATGGTTTGATGCCAAATCTTGTCCAAATGCAGAAAGCAAATATACTATTCAACTCAGCTCACCTTAGATAGTAGGATTTGACCCTTAGTTTATAGAAATTGGCCAACCCTAAGCCAAATGGAGCTCCACCACTCACAGAGTGCGCCCAGACCAATTCGGTTTGCAAACCGATTCGACCCTGGCGCACTTTGTGAGTGGTCGACCCCAAAACTAGACCAAAACTTGTCCAAATGAGGCAAGCAAGGGCTCAATCCGACCTATCTCGACGAGATATGCAGGATTATACCCTTAGTTTCCCTGTTTAGCATCACCCTCGACCCAAACAAGGCCCCACCCCTCACAGAGTGCGCCCAGACCAATTCGGTTTGCAAACCGATTCGACCCTGGCGCACTGTGTGAGTGGTCGACCCCAAAACTAGACCAAAACTTGTCCAAATGAGGCAAGCAAGGGCTCAATCCGACCTATCTCGATGAGATATGCAGGATTATATCCTTAGTTTCCCTGTTTAGCATCACCCTCGACCCAAACAAGGCCCCACCCCTCACAGAGTGCGCCCAGACCAATTCGGTTTGCAAACCGATTCGACCCTGGCGCACTGTGTGAGTGGTCATGCCAGAATTGACCCAAATTGTCCAGTTTTTCCCAAGATAAACGAAAGTTATTGCCATAGGACCCTTAGAATTCATTCTTGAGCATAGTTAGCCTGTAAATTCTACATCTAGACCCTAGAATTTTAGACAACTTGCAAACCTAAAATTTCTCAAAATTAGGGTTTTGCCTATATATAGGACCCTAAGTGTCATTTGTGCCTTACACCCTTGCTCTCTACTCCAAGCCGATTTCTCAAGTCCTTAGGGTGCTTCCCCATCCGTTTGTCATCCCCAGTTGCTCAATGACCATGGCCACTACTGCATTCAAGCGATGGTACAGCGCCACAGCTCATGTGGCCGAAGCTGACATCCAATCCATCTTCAGTGTCTTTCAGAAGGAGCTCGATGTAGAAGCTACCATCAATGCCACTCCCTTCTACCAGAACATCATGTCTGAGTTCCATGCCAAGATAGGACCGTCCTTGGTAGAACTCCCACCTTGCATAGGATATTTTGCACCCAACATGGCCCTTAAGTCAGCCTTGCAGGATATCCCCAACATAGACAAGTATTTAGAGAACAAAGCAGTTCGTCTACCCAACTACATGTCCATCTCTGTCAATAGGAGGAGGTATTTCTCCCATACAGCAGCTGTAGCCATCTTTCTATCTCTTCGAGGTCAGACCCAGATAGGAGAACCCTCAGTTCAACCTCTAGAAGTTGAACCCATGGCCATGGCAGCAGCAGAAGAGGAACGGATGCGCCTTGAGTATGAGCAAGAGGGAGAAGAAGAAGAAGAAGAATACGGGTCGGACCCAGAGGACATGAGCCTGGAACAAGAGAGGCAGCAGGCGGAGCAGCAGATCCAAAGCTTCGAGGAAGGACTAAGGACAACAAGAAGAGCCCCACCACTTGGGCAGGGAATCACAAGCTTGACCCCGGTATTCATAGGAGGTGAAGCATACTTAACCCTCCATGACATTAAGAATCTTCCACAGTGCAGAGACAGGGGTCTCAGAGTAGATGAGATTCTGCATCTCCTACAGCAACAAGCAGACCTCGACGACTTCATCGATCGAGAAACTCAAGACTTCCCTATCAACATAAGGGAAGCCAGGACATACACCGGCGAGACATCATCAGATATAGAAGCTTATACAGGCATTAGACAGATGATGGCCGAGAGGGAATTGCCCTCGGAGGAGGAATTCCTGGCAATCCAGGAGCAGATGGGCATCAGGGGTAAGACGACATCAGCATTCTTACCCAGCTCGTTGGCAACAACGCCCGAGGCGCATGCGCAAAGATCAACCTAAGGAAGCCGGTGCACCAGGACTTCAGAGAGCTAAAGGAGGTGCAGGTGGACGAGTACGCGGGAAATCATAGGGCAACTTCGTCGTCTGCTGAAGAATCAGGGCATGATAAAGCCCTTAGATACTACCTGCCATTGCTCCTAGATGGAAGAATGGCGGTTATCCACCAAACAATTTAGCCCAGAGGCTTAAGAAGGGTCTTTATGCTTATCGCTCTCGTGGTTTGGAAACCATGCTCGATTAGCGCCAAACATGGACCATGTTGTCCCGATCAAGAGAACCATTGCATTAACTATCTTCGACTTCGCAACCCCCCCTACAAGTTTTGGTGGCAGGTTGGCGTTGGCAGCCGCGATACACGCCGTGAGAGGAGAATTGAAGACCTAGAGGCAAAGACTCCAAGGAGGAACGGCAACAAACATCCTCGGGAACTTAGGCGGGTCAATAGGCTGGCCCAAGTGAAGAAATTTTTGGAGGATCACCCCGACTACCTCAAGAAATTCCAGGAATAGAAATTAAAGATGTTTTCTTTTATATATATATATTTTGAATGTAAAAGCAATAGTATGTCTATGAATATAAACAATAGCATTAACCGTGTCTCCTTGCCAAATAACTTTGTTTCCTTAACTGCATCAATCAATGAAACAATGTAACAACAAAAGCAAAGAACTAATGATTAGGGTTCAATCTAATGTGCATGCAGCTAGAGTGCCTAGAAACATTGATGAACAGAGGCAACGAGAACAAGAGCGTACCCCACCAAGGCGCTTCCAGCCGAGAAATCTGCGCCCAGAGTTTGAGGCAGTAACACCAGAGGAAGAGCTATCCCAGATCAGATCTGACATCCATGACATAAGGGCATTGCTAGCAGGGACAGCAGGAGCAGGAGGGCAAGATCGAACGCGTGCTTTGCCTAAAACACCACCTGGCCGGACAGTACACCAAAGGAAGAGAAACCGAAGGAGAAGATCTCCTAGCTCGGGATCTTCGGACTCTAGCTCAGACAGAGAAGACACAGACTCTGGATCAGAGGAGCAGGAGGAAGAGAGACGGGACCGCCGCGAGGATCCAAACCGTGAGAGGGGCAGATCACAATCTGATTACCAGAAGAAGGTTGACTCCGCGCTTAGCAATGTGTGGAAAGCCGTAAAAGCCAGAGCAGTTCTCAGGAGATAACAGATCAGGAATGGAAGCAGAGGCTTGGCTCGATGATATGAGCGAGTATGGCAACGCCTATGGCATGAAGGATAAGGACAAAGGCAGGGTAGCATCAGCAAACCTCAAGGGGGCAGCCAGAATATGGTGGAAGGGGTATGCCAAAGCACGTGGGCTAAGCAGGGATAGTTGCAAGTTCAAGAAGTTTTCTAAGGCGTTCAAGCGCCATTACGTACCGAGGGAACATAAGTGCAACATGATCCAGCAGTTCTATAGGTTGCAGCAAGGCAACAAATCAGTCCAGAAATACACCGAGGAATTCATGAGACTAAGGCTTTATATGCCAAAGTTGAGTGAAAGGCACGCGGTGGAGGGCTATATTGAAGGGTTGAATGAGGAGATCCGCAAGCTCGTAAGGGCGATTAACCCCAAGACCGTATCTGAAGCAGAGTCCAAAGCAGTGAGCTTGCAAGGGACAGGGCCACAAGAACATACGCCAAGGCAGCAATACTTCCAGGATAAAGGGAAGGGAACAGGAGGTTATAGCCCAAGGGCGGCAAGCCCAGTAGCCAGCAGACCGCAATACAACTCCAATTATGGGAAGCAAGGCAATGCAAGTGGTGGCAAGCAGGAAAAGAAGCAGGTGAGCTTCAAGGAGCAAGGAGGCGGGACTAACTACTCCAAAGTGGTGAGGCAATTTCTGCAGTCCATCCCCAAGGAGAAGAAGCAGGAGTGCATAGAAAAGCAGCTCTGCTTTAGGTGTTTCCAACCAGGACATCGGACGAACAATTGCCCCCTGGTTATGAACGCAGCGTTAGCAGAACTGGGATGGGAGACACCATCGGATGCGGACGACGACGAAGCACGAGACTATATCCATGGTGAGTGTCACATTTTTGCAGCTATTGATACAGAAAATGCAGAAAGTCAGTACCAGGTAATTTCAACGACTGGGAAAGCCAAAGAGAAATCCTTCATAGTGCTGATAGACACGGGCAGCAGTCACAATTTTGCGTCACCTAAGATGGTAAGCATGTTGAAGTTAAAGCCGTTGAAGTCCAAGCCCAGGCCAGTTGTGTTAGCTAATGGAGCAGTCAGGCACACAGCAGGGAAGAGAATAAACTTCAATGTAGACTTGCCATGCATTAATGTCGCATTGGGAGCGGAAGTCATGAATATAGGCAAGTATGACCTGATTATTGGAATGGAATACCTTGGGCCAGCAGGAGCACTCATCGATTGTGGGAAGCACAAGGTGATCTTAACAACTCCAGAGGGCAAGGTCATCGAGATTACAGGTAAAGAAGTAACCCCAATCATGCAATGCATGAGTAGTGAAAAGTTGCTTAAGTGCATAAGGAAGCAGCAAGTGGCCTATCTCCTTAAGCTTGAGCTCGAAGATCAAGAGCTGGAGGAAGGCAAAGAGGTCAAAGAGTTGAGTAAGCTTCCCAAGCCTATAGCGAAGTTGATCAAGGAATTTCATGACTTGTTTCCTGATGAGATTAAGCAGCTTCCGCCCTATAGAGGAGTCGAGTGTGAAATAGCACTTGAACCAGGGATGAAGCCCCTTATAGAATGTCAACCGAAGAGTTGACGGAGCTAAAGAAGCAGTTGCAAGAATTGCTAGACCTAGGGTTCATAAGACCTAGTGTCTCCCCGTTCGGAGCCCCTATTCTTTTTGTGAAGAAGAAGGATGGGAGCCTTAGGATGTGCATTGATTACTGCCAGTTAAATAAGCACACCATCAAGAATAAGTATGCCTTACCTAGGTCTGATGACCTAATGGATCAATTGCAGGGAGCGAAGATCTTCTCCAAAATAGATCTCAGATCAGGGTATCATCAGATTAGGATCAAAGAGGAAGACATCCACAAGACGGCGTTCAGAACAAGATATGGGCACTACGAGTTCACAGTCATGCCCTTTGTATTGTCTAATGCGCCAGCGACATTCATGAGGTTGATCATGATGAACGACGTCTTCCGCGAATTTCTAGACTCCTTCATCATAGTCTTCTTCGACGATATCTTGGTGTATAGCAAATCTATGGAACACGCCCAACATTTGAAGAAGGTGCTTGAAAAGTTAAGAAGGCATCAACCTAAGGAAGCTGGTGCACCAGGACTTCAGAGAGCTAAAGGAGGTGCAGGTGGACGAGTACGCGGGAAAGCATAGGGCAACTTCGTCGTCTGCTGAAGAATCAGGGCATGATAAAGCCCTTAGATACTACCTGCCATTGCTCCTAGATGGAAGAATGGCGGTTATCCACCGACAATTTAGCCCAGAGCGAAGAAGGGGTCTTTATGCTTATCGCTCTCTCAGGGTTTGGAAACCATGCTCGATTAGCGCCAAACATGGACCATGTTGTCCTGATCAAGAGAACGATTGCATTAACTATCTTCGACTTCGCAATCCCCTACAAGCGACAGGGCAGGTTGGCAGTGGCAGCCGCATACACTTCAGAGAGGAGAATTGAAGACCTAGAGGCAGCACTCCAAGGAGGAACGGCAACAAACATCCTCAGGAACTTAGACGGGTCAATAGGCACAGCCCAAGTGAAGAAATTTTTGGAGGATCACCCCGACTACCTCAAGAAATTCCAGGAATAGAAATTAAAGATGTTTTCTTTTATATATATATATATTTTGGATGTAAAAGCAATAGTATGTCTATGAATATAAACAATAGCATTAACCGTGTCTCCTTGCCAAATAACTTTGTTTCCTTAACTGCATCAATCAATGAAACAATGTAACAACAAAAGCAAAGAACTAATGATTAGGGTTCAATCTAATGTGCATGCAGCTAGAGTGCCTAGAAACATTGATGAACAGAGGCAACGAGAACAAGAGCGTACCCACCAAGGCGCTTCCAGCCGAGAAATCTGCGCCTAGAGTTTGAGGCAGTAACACCAGAGGAAGAGCTATCCCAGATCAGATCTGACATCCATGACATAAGGGCATTGCTAGCAGGGACAGCAGGAGCAGGAGGGCAAGATCAGAACGTGCTCTTGCCGGAAACACCAGCTGGCCGGACAGTACACCAAAGGAAGAGAAACCGAAGGAGAAGATCTCCTAGCTCGGGATCTTCGGACTCTAGCTCAGACACAGACTCTGGATCAGAGGAGCAGGAGGAAGAGAGACGGGACCGCCGCGAGGATCCAAACCGTGACAGGGGCAGATCACAATCTGATTACCAGAAGAAGGTTGACTCCGCGCTTAGCAATGTGTGGAAAGCCAGAAAGCTAGAGCAGTTCTCAGGAGATAACAGATCAGGAATGGAAGCAGAGGCTTGGCTCGATGATATGAGCGAGTATGGCAACGCCTATGGCATGAAGGATAAGGACAAAGGCAGGGTAGCATCAGCAAACCTCAAGGGGGCAGCCAGAATATGGTGGAAGGGGTATGCCAAAGCACGTGGGCTAAGCAGGGATAGTTGCAAGTTCAAGAAGTTTTCTAAGGCGTTCAACCGCCATTACGTACCGAGGGAACATAAGTGCAACATGATCCAGCAGTTCTATAGGTTGCAGCAAGGCAACAAATCAGTCCAGAAATACACCGAGGAATTCATGAGACTAAGGCTTTATATGCCAAAGTTGAGTGAAAGGCACGCGGTGGAGGGCTATATTGAAGGGTTGAATGAGGAGATCCGCAAGCTCGTAAGGGCGATTAACCCCAAGACCGTATCTGAAGCAGAGTCCAAAGCAGTGAGCTTGCAAGGGACAGGGCCACAAGAACATACGCCAAGGCAGCAATACTTCCAGGATAAAGGGAAGGGAACAGGAGGTTATAGCCCAAGGGCGGCAAGCCCAGTAGCCAGCAGACCGCAATACAACTCCAATTATGGGAAGCAAGGCAATGCAAGTGGTGGCAAGCAGGAAAAGAAGCAGGTGAGCTTCAAGGAGCAAGGAGGCGGGACTAACTACTCCAAAGTGGTGAGGCAATTTCTGCAGTCCATCCCCAAGGAGAAGAAGCAGGAGTGCATAGAAAAGCGGCTCCGCTTTTAGGTGTTTCCAACCAGGACATTGGGACTAACAATTGCCCCTGGGTTATGAACGCAGCGGCGTTAGCGTAACTGGGATGGGAGACACCATCGGATGCGACGCACGGCGCACTCCAGACTATATCCATGGTGAGTGTCACATTTTTGCAGCTATTGATACAGAAAATGCAGAAAGTCAGTACCAGGTAATTTCAACGACTGGGAAAGCCAAAGAGAAATCCTTCATAGTGCTGATAGACACGGGCAGCAGTCACAATTTTGCGTCACCTAAGATGGTAAGCATGTTGAAGTTAAAGCCGTTGAAGTCCAAGCCCGTGCCGCTTGTGTTAGCTAATGGAGCGGTCAAAAGCACACTGGCAGGGGAAGAGAATAAACTTCAATGTAGACTTGCCATGCATTAATGTCGCATTGGGAGCGGAAGTCATGAATATAGGCAAGTATGACCTGATTATTGGAATGGAATACCTTGGGCCAGCAGGAGCACTCATCGATTGTGGGAAGCACAAGGTGATCTTAACAACTCCAGAGGGCAAGGTCATCGAGATTACAGGTAAAGAAGTAACCCCAATCATGCAATGCATGAGTAGTGAAAAGTTGCTTAAGTGCATAAGGAAGCAGCAAGTGGCCTATCTCCTTAAGCTTGAGCTCAAGATCAAGAGCCGGAGGAAGGCAAAGAGGCCAAAGAGTTGAGTAAGCTTCCAAGCCTATAGCGAAGTTGATCAAGGAATTTCATGACTTGTTTCCTGATGAGATTAAGCAGCTTCCGCCCTATAGAGGAGTCGAGTGTGAAATAGCACTTGAACCAGGGATGAAGCCCCTTATAGAATGTCAACCGAAGAGTTGACGGAGCTAAAGAAGCAGTTGCAAGAATTGCTAGACCTAGGGTTCATAAGACCTAGTGTCTCCCCGTTCGGAGCCCCTATTCTTTTTGTGAAGAAGAAGGATGGGAGCCTTAGGATGTGCATTGATTACTGCCAGTTAAATAAGCACACCATCAAGAATAAGTATGCCTTACCTAGGTCTGATGACCTAATGGATCAATTGCAGGGAGCGAAGATCTTCTCCAAAATAGATCTCAGATCAGGGTATCATCAGATTAGGATCAAAGAGGAAGACATCCACAAGACGGCGTTCAGAACAAGATATGGGCACTACGAGTTCACAGTCATGCCCTTTGGATTGTCTAATGCGCCAGCGACATTCATGAGGTTGATCATGATGAACGACGTCTTCCGCGAATTTCTAGACTCCTTCATCATAGTCTTCTTCGACGATATCTTGGTGTATAGCAAATCTATGGAGGAACACGCCCAACATTTGAAGAAGGTGCTTGAAAAGTTAAGAAGGCATCAACTCTTCGCGAAGTTATCGAAGTGCCACTTCGCGACGGAAAGAGTGGAGTATTTAGGGCATGTGATCACAGCAGAAGGCATTTCCACAGATCCTGCGAAGATCGAAGCCGTGATCGATTGGCGGGCACCAAAGAATACGCATGAAGTCAGAAGCTTCCTAGGCCTAGCAGGCTATTATAGAAGATTTGTGAAGAACTTTGCCAAGGTAGCAGCGCCATTAACTGATCTCACAAAAGGTGGGAATATAAAAGATTGGGCAACTCATTGGCAAAGCAAGGCCCATAAAGCATTTGACACATTGAAGGAAGCATTGACGACAGCGCCAGTATTGGTCTTGCCAGATCCGACGAAAGATAAGCTTGTAGCGACAGAGGCTAGCAGGATAGCAACAGGTGCAGTCCTCATGCAGGAGGAAAGAGTAGTGGCCTATGATTCCAAGAAGTTGAACGACGCCGAGCAGCGCTACCCAACGCATGATCAGGAGCTCCTGGCTATAGTAAGAGCCTTAAGAATTTGGAGGCATTATCTATTGGGAAGAAGATTCCAATTAGACACGGATCATCAAAGCCTTCAATACATATTTACACAACCACTCCTCAATTTGAGGCAAAGGAGATGGATGGAATTCCTAGAAGAATATGACTTTGAGATAAGTTATAAGCCAGGGAAGCTCAATGTGGTTGCGGATGCCCTCTCCAGGAAGCCTTTGGCAACAAGAATTCATTGTAACGCCATATCAACACTCGTAAGCGAGTTTGGCAAGAAGATTGAAGAAGCATTGCCAACGGACCTTGACTTCAAGGAAGTGTGGGCAAGTCTTTCCAAGGAGGCCAGGACCGACAAGGAAAGGGAGATGTTCAGGCACTACAAGAAGGAGGGAAACTTGCTATACCATAAAAACAAATTGTGTGTACCAAAATCTTCACAAGTTAGGAAGCTAATCCTGAATGATACACACAATAGTCCCATAGCAGGGCATGCAGGGTTCATGAAGACGTACTTCAAAATTAGAAGCAGTTACTACTGGCCCGGCATGAAGAAGGAAATAGCAAGGTATATTCGAGAGTGCCAGATATGCCAGCAGACAAAGGCGGAACAGCTCCGAATTTCGGGTGCTTTGGAACCATTGCCTGTGCCAAACGCTAAGTGGGAGGTAATAAGCATGTACTTTATTACAGGGCTCCCAAGAACAGCAAGGGGGAAAGATGCCTTGATGGTGGTAGTAGATAAGTTGTCAAAGATGGCACACTTTGTGCCGTGCAGGACAACAGATACGGCCTTAGACACGGCCAATCTATTTGTTAAGGAGATTTTCAGACTCCATGGTATGCCAAGGGAGATAATTTCAGATCGGGACTCCAAGTTCATGAGTGCCTTTTGGCAGGACCTATTCACCACCATCCAGACGAAGCTTTCGATGAGTACGGCATATCATCCCCAAACAGATGGTTAGACGGAGAGGACGAACAGGATCATCGAAGATATGTTAAGAAGTTATGTATGGAACAAGCAATCTAAGTGGGATGATTTCATTCACCTAGTAGAGTTTGCATACAACAGCACCAAGCAGGAGTCATCGCAGATGAGCCCTTTTATGATCAACTACGGGTATCAGTGTCTTACCCCGGATACTTGGCACAATCCTGTGTCCAAGGTAGAGGTCTCCCAGCAGATGCTTTCAGAGATGCAAGAGTTGGTGGAGGAGGTGAGAGGATATCTCCTAGCAGCAAGAAGTAGGCAGAAGAGCATCGCCGACAAGCACAGGACGGTAAGGGAATTCAAGTTGGGAGACAAAGTATGGTTGAAGATTAAGATGAAGCAGGCCAAGCTCCGCATCGGCAACTGCAAGAAGCTTGCTCCAAGATGGGCTGGCCCTTTCGAGATAATCAAAAGAGTAGGTACCCAATCCTACAAATTGGAACTCCCAGCTCATTTAAAAATACATAACATTTTCCACGTAAGTCTCCTAAAGAGGCACACCCTTAATCCGGAGGAAGTATTGGAGACAAATGAGTTATTGGAAATGACGGACGAGCACCTTGAAATCGTCCCGGAAGTCCTCCTTAATAGATCTTATAAGAAGACAAGAAGGTCAAAATTTCTCCAATACCTTGTGAAGTGGAAGCACTTACCAAGTGGAAGACGCTACGTGGGTACTAGAAACAGATCTTAAGAAGCAGTACCCCGAGTTCATGCAGCAATGAAAGGGTCGGCTCGTCACCGAAGTAGTTGACATCGACAACCAAGAAATCGGCTTAGGCATGTCGATTTGGGGGGTTAGATTAAATTCATGTGTAGCTAAGATTAATCTACGCATGCAGCCTATGCTAGGTATGGGTTGCATGCGTTGTTACCGATGATGAGACCACTACGGTGATATCTAGGACATGGTGTAATGTCATTGCAGGCATGACCGCGGTTTTGCTTGCATGAGTTAGAAGGTAGATTAGAAAGTCTACTTCTGTCCCATGGAAGTAGACGACCTCGAGAGATAAGAGGTCATTCAGGAATGCATGATAGGGAAAGCACCTCTAGCCAATGCCTATGGGGAGGACCCTTCACGCCCACATACGGGGAGGACCCTCCACGCTGGGCAACTACAGGTGTAGGCATGAGTGGCATATAGGCATGATAGGGTGCTGTCTCCACGGCCACGATGGAAGAAACATAATCTTCCTATGCCGGGAGATATGCCTTGCATCCATGTAATTGTATTTAATGGGTGGTTCCCTTACAACCAACCCTTATAATAATTAAACACGTACTGACATAGTGTTGAACCTGCAGGCCAATAGAGGATTTGAACGGCAGGACGATGGCACTACGAGAACTCACAACACATAATTTTGCCATAATGTGTTGTGAGGAGGCGATAAGGAGCTTTAGCTAGGAAGTTTTGAACTATAATTGATGATAATGTCGTAAAATTTTGTGAATAATAGATGATGAAGTAGAGGACGGAAGAGCCTCTCACCATAGTACAATTTCAATAAATTATAATATTACATGAGGTGATTGATTATAACATTGGTATATAAGTTGTTGTGACTGCAGGATATACAGGTCTCCAAGGTGGGGAGACGCGTGATGCTGAGGACAGCATCAAGTCAAGGTGGGGAGAATGTGACGTTCCAGCATAATATACGCTCCTAATACATATATTATACTGCCACGTCACACGTACATGCCATAGATGACATGTACTTGAGAGCCGAAGAACGTTGCACCTAGGGGCCAAGAGTGCACCTAGGGGGGCAACCTCGAATGTTGTGCATGTTAATAAAACATACACAACAAAACCCCCCTTGAACCCCAATTCCAAATGGCATGAACCCATTTGGCCAAATGGTTAACCTAATCTAAAAAGGGTCTATATAAGGGTTATAACCCTAAACCCTAAACCCTTTTTCCATTTTTGACATTTAGGGTTTTCATAGAGCTCCTTTCCCATTCTCGCATCTAGGGTTCTCTTGAGCCATTTCGGCCAAGTCTGGACTTCAATCCGCATTGCTGAGCTTCGAAAAGCCGGATTTGCACAACAGATTACCGATTAGCAGCCATCTTCAGCAAGATCAGGAGCATGGATGCCTTCAGAGGATCAGGAGCGGGTCAAGGAGCAGGTATCTAGTCATTCTGTTGTGCAAAGCCGTCTTTGGGCAAGGCATTAGGCTGGTTTAGTATGTTAGATCAACTCTAGAGGCCTTATAGATCCCGAGATCATAAGCCCTAACTAAGGAACCTAACTCTGTTGTGTAGTTACATAGATTAGATGATATTCTCTATTTCAGTTCTATGATGATGGATGTATTTCACTCTGTGACCTCCATGTATTGGGAAGGGGGGTAGAGACCTAAAGCTGTGTAGCAGATGATCCTAGGTAGCACCATTAGTTCCCAATTACTGCGGCCCGTGCACAGGAGCCCGCCTGGTTGTGGGTGGCAGGGCTAGACCGGATGATAAGGAGGACCTTGTCCCTACACAGACTGACCCCTCTGGTGTGTAAGGCCTACCGGGGGTCTATGCAGGCTAGGCTTAATGGCTTGTCACTGCGTGTGGGCAAGGCATGAGCTCGACACTCGTGGGGTGATGTGTCACCTTCCAGTGAGTTCAAGTCGAATAAGAGCAGTAGCTCTCTAGCCACCTGTGAAGGGCATGGATGCTTCTGGAGGGGAGGTGACTCCCTCCTGCCTCATCGGGGCTGGGGAGATGCAACCCAGTAGTATAGTAGCCCCTCTGGCTATTCATTCGACAGGCTACGGTCAGGTCCCAATACTTATCAACCTACTCTGCAAAGTGTTCATGGGAGGGGCGGATGGAGTGGACTACCCTCAGCCATGTTCTATGCCAGCCAAATCCATTGCCATGAATTCTATCTGCAATGATCTCTGGAGGACCAAGCCATCAGTCAACCCCCTTGAGTCTGAGCCTTGGGTAGGATTCCCCCTTTCTGTCATTGTTATGTTTATGTTGTTATCTTATGGTATATATGATATGTTCACCCTTCGAGGTGATTGTACTGATATGTTATGTTGTGTGCTCATGTTTATTCACGCTTCCTCAACTAGGTCGACCCGATGGGAGACGGGTGAATGACACATCCACTCTTCCCTTGCTGGCTCATTCCACTGGGAGTGGAGTCAAGTGGATGGCCCCTGCTAGTGTAGCTGCCAGGGGGAAGGCTCCTCCTTCGAATACGATGTGTGCATCGTATGAGGAGTAGGGGACGTCACAGCGGTGTCGAAAGGGAAAAGCTAGGGGACAATCACTACGGGGGCGTGTACGCAGGAGCCTGCAGAATTGAAGCTACACAAAAGCTGGATGCATTCAAAAATAAGTATAAGTTGAAGGCTTACATGAGCAAGGAATGGACGAGATATATATGTCAGTGGGTCTTAGCATTTAGAGTGTACCATCACTCGAACTAGGAAACAAACGCAACTATTGAGGCATATCACTATACCCTCAAAAGGCGTCTAGGCATTTCAAAGTCTCAGTTGAGGGGCAGAAGGATTGTCTGGCTTCTTTACATTCTAGCGCACGACGTGGAGACACACTTGGCCTACACAAGGTGGGTTCTTATTCATTGTTTCATTGTTTGTCGCTCCCAAGGTAAAATATCATAGGAAACCATAATGCCCTTCAGGTACATGAAAGAGGCCGGTTTCGTGCCCAATACATCTCAGGAGCAGATCATAGAGTGTGCCATTTGTGGGGCAAGAACTATCCCTAATGGGGCCGTCACATTCATTAACGTTGAGGAGGGCCAGGCAAGGGTGCAAGGCCAGAGGACTTTGGGCCACGACCCGTATTACATGAACGGAGCACACAAGCACTGGGCTTGCTGCGATTGCCCATGGAGTGCCAAAGGAAATCTATGCAAACACCAGGTGAAGGTGCTGCAATTGATGGATACATACAGGGAGCAAGACATTTTGCAAGTCTTGGGTACTCAATGCGAGACGATAGGGGGTGGCCTAAACAAGCTTAAGCCATGGGCCAATCAAATGGAGGAGCCATGTGTGCCATCGTACGAGCCAGCATCGACGGATGCTGTTCTAGAGGAGGCTCTTAGGTTCCTAAATGATGGCGGGATAAATGTGGGCGACAACGAGACAGGCACCAACTTGGAGAAGGTCAGTGCGTTGCTACATTCTGCTATTGCCAGAGTCGTTTGCAGGGCCACGAAAGATCCCGATATTTTGCTTGCCATCGACTTTATGATGAGAAAGCTTGACAACAAGGTAGAAAGATTGGACGAGGAAAAGGCATCTAAGAACAAAAAAAGCTTGTGTCCTACCTGAACTAGCTGTGGAGGACGCTTGCAGCAGCAGTCTAGCCAGGCTCAAGTCCTTGATAGAGTTCGATAGAAGGGGAAGACCAAGAGGTAAGACAAGTTGGAAGCGGTTCGAGATGGACGAACAGTGTAATCCTTACCAGTGAAGCCCCTCCTTGTAGGTGGAATAGCATCTCTCCACCTTCACAACATGACTGGCATTTGGAAATCAAATTGTATTGTTGAAATGAGAACCTAGGTATTTGTATTGTTGAAATCAAGTTGGAGTAATGGTACTAGTCCCAAAGATGTAGATATGTATAATATATAAAGATCTATAAAGATTAGATATACAAAGATCTAAGCAGTGTAACGAAAAAAAAATAGCAGTGTTTCATTAAACAAAAAATGCAACCAAATACAACATATTAGAATGTAGCTGAGGCCGAACTTCTAGCAATAAACCTCATCTAGTGTCATCCACTCGCATGCTCAAAGATGTTCGACAGTGAGATCTTCATCACTCGCTGAACCAACTTCGCGCAGCATGGCATCCAAGTGGTCAGGCTTCAGGTCTGTTTTGCCAAGGAACTTATCTACCAGTACCTCGCACATGCCTTGGTTGGACTGGTGTAGCTTCTGGAAAAACGGCTTCAGTTCCTGCCTCCTATCCCAACGGTTCTTATCCCCAGCATCCAGGCCAAGCTCATGGAGCTGACCATGCAATGTTTAAGGCATTTGAGCCTGTACTGTGGGAAGGTTCCCGATTCCCAGTACTTTGATCAGGGTCTAGACAGCCCCCTTGCACGGAGCCTTGCCATGGCCTGCTCAAACTCCGGCCACACGAGAAACATTCATCTCAAGCCACTCCTTCTGCAAGGTGTTCAGGTGATCCAGCAGGGCCTGCACATCGATGGATTGGGCGACCAGAGGGGATGAATCAGCGAGAGGGGTGGAACTCGGGGTCGCTGTGGCCATGGTTGTGTTGCCGAATTGGGGTGCAGCAGCTGCTCAATCCTCAGTGAGAAGCAAGAATGAGCAAGAGTGATCGGGTTGCTGGTGCCTGATGAACCCTAAAAAGGAAGAAAGGCAAACCATGGCGATATGTCGAGGGTGTAGAATACGAAAGCATGTATCTCCATGGACATATCCCAGCCTTCCGCGGGTTGATCTCAAAGGTTAGAACAGCCTACCGGTGGTATTCGTACCTATTCTGTAGGCATTAACCGCCGCATGCTTGCCAGGCTCAACCACGTATCTCAAATTCTGCGCAACCAATGGCAGGAGGCCACGTCCATAGTAGAATAGAATATGATTTTATCGTCCAGGAGACCAACTGGCCTATAGTGAAGACCTCGAAGTATCCACAAATGAATGTAAGGATGTCCTTTCGTATCCAACCCTTTTTTTGACCTTTTTTCCGACCAAAATCTGACCCTTTTTCCCTTCGTATCCTGCCTAATCAGCCCCTTCCCCCCCAATCAGATCCGTGTTTCCTCTCGTTCTGCTATCGAATCGGGGCCGCGTTTGATCCGCTATTTGGTGCTAATTGGAGTTTAGGTCGGAGATCACCTAAAGAAAACATTTGTAGCTTCTGTATATTCCATCTCGATCCTATTACTTACTAATACCGGTTTCCTTGGACCCAGCGATGGCGGACTGCCCACCAGTTGCTATTGTTGATGGGCATCTCTTCGTAGAACTAGGCTTCTTGCATGCGCTACAGGAATGCAGGCTAGACACTATCCATGGGCTTTTGCGGAGGAGGTTGAGCCCATCGCTGTCACCATTCCCAGGAGATATGCAGCTGGGAGCAACTATGTTCAGGTACCGATAACAATTTCAAAAGGGTCGAGAATCCCTGGGCACAAAAAATTCGAAGAGGATTGGGCCAAGAACTTGTTCGCCCATCTTAAAGCGACACCAGCTCCCACGCCGACGAAGTGTTCATGCAAAAGGAGGTTCTCGACTCTTGTTCGGTGAAAGTAGAGGACAACGAATATCTGTGTCCACTTTGCTGCAGGATCCATCGACGAGGGCATCAAACTGGCCCAACACGAAGGTGTGTTGCTTTAATAGATGTTTTTTGTTTTAAATCCTTTGCATTCTTGATTCATTGTTGCACGTCACTACTTTTAACTCGATCCAGGTTTACGTGCAGAAGGGAAGATGGAGCCAGGCCTACTGGTCTTCCAACACTGCATAGGCTTCCGACGACCAACTTCTTGTTTTTCTGGCAAAAATACTCTGTATCCCATGTAAAATCCGGCCTACACACCTTAAAGTAATGAAAGCCTATGTTTATACAAGCTAGCCTATGTGAATGGCGATTTGGATTGATATTCGGTCTATAGTTTGCTGCTATGTGCTATAGTTTTCAATGTTTTGAGTCTAAACTTTTAATGTTTTGAACTGTTTCAGAACTACTGTTCTAGTGAGCCAATGCTTCAGAACTAGTGTTTGAACGAACTACTGTTGATGAAATTATGTTTTAAACGGTTGATTTGTGGTTCATTGGTAGCTCGGCTTAGATAGCACCACCAAGGTGGTTTACCGTTTTAAACAAAATGATAAAAAATAAAAATATTCCACTTTCTGGACGTTTACGTGTTAAGATGGAAGATATGTTAGACCACGTAGCAATGTGTTTTTTGCACATGTAGGTAGTCCATGGAGTGTAGGTTAACATGTAGTGTGGGTGAAGATCTGACATGGGGCCCTGTAACATGCAGGGTGCGAAGGATAAGGTCGCCACACGTAACATTATATTTCTCTAATAGTCATGTGTCATATTCGGTGCCATGTCAACACAGCAGAAACATTTTGGAGGGGTTTGATCCCCATGCTAGGGTATGTCTAGGCCTATCTTCTAGCTCTTCTATTATCTTCTTATCTTAGTATCCATATGTTATGGGCACATGGACAGGCCTTCAAAATTAGCAGGGATGTAGTAGGTAACAAAAAAATAAATAAAATCACCATCCAAGACAGACTTCGCAGCCGACACCCGCGAACCAAGCACAAAGCCGAGAGATGCTACACGGTTTTTTGCGACAATCCAATTCATTGATTTCAAACAAAACCCTGCGGAAGAATTGTGTTGCATTTACAAAGGAGTATAAGCTTACAATAAACTGTGATGGCATCGCGGCTTGCCTATCTTTCTTGTGCCTCTTCGTGCTCACGCTACTGGAGCCGGTAGACAGAGCCCAAGTAGAAGACCTGGTAGAAGGACCCTCCCCCACTGCAGGCATCGAGCATGGCACACCGGCTCTATTGATCGGCAGGTGGTCTCCAGGTGTTCCGGGTGTTCTACAAGTGTTCCAAACTTGCTCTGCGGGTGTTCCCCTCTCCTCCCAAATGATAATAGCTAACAGATTTGCAGCACATTGTGCATCAGAAATGTGCATTCCGGGGAAGGTGAAGCCAGGAGGGACTATCAGTCGGACAGGGGTCCGCAAGACATCTACTGAAACTAAAGTAGTATCCAATACAGGATTACTGATTGAAGGCAGAAGTGGCGGATCAATAGCTGTGGTTAACAAGAGGTTCAGACGACATCGGTGAGTCTAGTAGAAATTCAAAGCTCCCGAGCTAGGAATCTCACCAAAAGCAAACCAAAAGCCTGGAAGGTTGACGCATCCGCCATAGTTTGAAGCTCTTGCAAGTTCACAAACAGCTCCACGCCATTCACGCTAAAAAACAACGCTGGCAATGAAGGATTTGCAGCACCCGCCTGCAATGTGAACTTTTAGGAAATCTCTAATGTACAGCCCATGAGATCGACCACTTTCCATCGCTTTCTCAGCAAGTTTCTCACGGCAGGCTTTGTCGCCGTGACCGAGCGCTGGAATAAGACAGTGCACCCGCAGATCAAAAGGGCTGGCCAGGGTTCGTGACTTTATGCCGGAATAGGACAGAGCATCCGCAGAACAAGGGGAACGAGAGAAGGGGACCGACCGGACAGCTAAAATACGTCCATGATGACGTTGCATTTGAAAAGGAGAAACAATATTCAACCAGAAGATGCTATGACACTGATGCCACTTTTAACAACTCTTCAGAATCGCCGAATTACCCGAATCCAATACTGGATTTGGGAATCGCGTTTCGTATGGCTACGAGTATTGCAAGCTGTGTGTCATCTGCTGGATAGCTGGGAGCAACTGCTAGCATTAAATGAAATACCAGAGGATGTCAGGACTTTATATTTAGTGATTTCGGATGAAGGTAGCTTCACACGGATTTACGCAACGTGTCACGCAGGGACGCCCGAAAAGGGGGGAGGATTCCGTATTTATTTGTGGAGTCTAGTCGCCGCATGCTCTGGGCAAGAATGTCCCATCCGACAGCGATGGGATCTGGCCCTCAATGGCGTCGTGTCTTGTCGCTAATTATCTGATATAATGATTCTCGTTAGTTTCTTCAGTTCCTTGTTGGGGTTCCTGTTGTGTCTGCCATCGTGTTTTGTCACGCTTTATCGCCGAAATTGGCGTCATGCTATGAGACGCAAATTGGCATCATGTCTTGGTATACCTAGCCTAGTTTATCTCTGATCATATCGACCCTTTAGCCTACCATACGTAAACATACACGAGGAAAGGGCCAACAAGAAGAGGAAACGAGTGAAATAAATAAACAAAAAAATTTGAATTAAAATACAGGAAATAATGAAAGGGATAATGAAATGTTAACGCATGTTCTTTACCATAACAGTTACAGTCAAGAGGAGATGAAAATTTTTGAGCATCACTATGGGGCATTGGTCAGGAATCGAATCTGTGGACCAGACCTGGCCTCAGGGAGGTAGAAGGTCGGACGCTTCTGGAGCACGCACTCGTTTAGCTTCTGTAAGAAGACCGGGAAGCTGGACCCAAGGATTGCAATGTCCTGTTTAGTGAACCAGTCCATGCCAAAAACAACCTTTTGATGACTTCGGTGTTCAATGAACTTTGTGAAAGAATAGCTGTGCATGGTCAGTGTGAACTACTAGCTTACATTTTCATGTGCCTTGTTCTGTATGTCCGCAATTAACTTCTTCAGAAGTTTATGACGTATATGCCATAGTCCATCCCGTTCTCTTGTTGGGGAACATCGAGGATGGCACAGAGGGCATTATGGAGAGCCACCTCTTCATGTCTCCACCTTTTCAAAACATCGCTAAGGAACTTGTGGAGAGCAAGCACCTACATTTCAAGCACAAATTGAATAAAGCAAACTGGTGTCACTCTAGGGTTGTCAGCCATACTGGGTAATAAACTCTCTTGTGGATGCATGCAGGCCCTGGTAGGAATCAAGGTGCACGGGCACGGCTGCCCTAATTTATACGGCAAGCATCTTGATCCGCAACTAGAATGAACAGGCTCCAGTGTCCACTAACAAAATAACCATTGCCATGACAAACCACAAGAAACAAGGGTTTAGGGTGTAAACGCAAGAGCATATGAACATTTCAATTACCTGAAGCTCACAGGGATGTAGAGGAAATGAGCATCTGCTAGTGTCCAACTGGCATTAGCGAATGAAAAATCTGGGATAAGCTTTGAGAATTGATCATACGTTCACTGTGTTGTCATGAACGTACTCAATCTCTTCAATCTGTTCTGTGGGCTCACCTATGTGCCCATACATCTCAACACCCACTGTGGATACTGACCCATCCCCCCAGATCCAAGGGCGTCCACAACTGAGAATCGGTCAAACCCGACATATCTCTTCAGGGCCTCCACCTGCTCCAAAAGGTCACTGCCTCTCTGCTTCCTTTGGGAGATTGGGGATTCCACCTCCACGTCTGTCTTTCTGTCGAAATCGTCATTCCGCCAACCTGAGTCCCAAGATTATTCGGATCTGTGTGTGGGCAGCTGGAGGTATTGAAATTCTCGTTTATGCTAGTATTGAAGCTATGGTGGTCATCTCCGTTGGCTTCTGCCATTCCTTAAGTCTTGGACTATGGCAAAAATTCTAAAGAGGATTCGAGCAAAAAAAGTGAGATGTTTCTGACCTTGTAACCGAGTTCTGATCAAGGCGCCAGGCAATGGAAGATTGGTAGTCGCCTCCAACAAGCGAGGAAGATCGATCTAAAGGAAGGCAGTTCTGCGAGATGGGAGGCCAAAAAAATAAGAATGAGAATGAGGATGACGAAATGACCCTAATGCTGGAACGGAGGAAAGAACCCTAACGCCGGAATCCTCATAGCGCGTGGTGAAGCTTCAATGGTTTGGCATCGTCTATCGGATTTCTGGCGACACATGTACTCGCAACAATGGTCAAAAGGATAAGACAATATACGGCGACAAATATGCCCATACGGGATCAAATTTCAAGGAGGACCGTTGATCGTTGTATGCCATCTCCGGCGGCTAGGATGCACCATTCCAGAATCCAACGTGGCAGGTCCCCGTTCTGCAACCGAAGAGATTTGCAAAAACACCCACACAACAAGGTGAAGGGAGCGAGTTGGGCTTCTGCGCGATTTGCAACAGCACCCCACACAACCAGGTGAGGGGCGTGAGTTGGGCTTCTGCGCGATTTGCAACAACACCCACACAAGAAGGGGAACAGCAGCAAATGCTCTTGGAATATTTGATTGGATTTACAAACAACGTTAAAAAATTGGAACAAAGAATAATGGCAGCTAGGTATATTTCATTATAAAAAGTAGATAGTGGTTACAACATAGGTAGTCGTCCAGCGAGGCCAAAAACATGCATCGCATTGCAAAACCTTCATGATATATTTGAATACAGCGCTAACAATCCACCCTAAACCGGCATCTTGGGCCAGTGCAGTTAAGCAGGGACGGCGCCAGTTGACTTGCTAGTGCCCTCTTCTATTCTCTCTCCATCCAATGCGGCTTCCTCCCACAGCTGGCATTTCTTGCATTTTAAGTTGGGAAAAAGTCGGATTCGGAAAAGCTTCTACAGGAATCGTTGCTCGAAAAGACCTAAGCAAATCCCAGAAAGCGTGAGAATGTCGTCGAACCACTTCCTCTTCGAGAGGACGCATTCATCTGAGTGCTTCATGTTCTTGGGATCCAACTGCTGCCTCTCATACGACACTAAACCATCTGACAACTTAGGAGGGGAGTCGCCCAACATGCAGGAAATGTCGACTTGGTCGCCCACCGTAACATCGGCACTCTCAAGGTACTATTGTCATCAGCGCTCATGCTTCCGTCAAAAGAGAGAGATGCGGAGCTAGGGGCGGAGCTGTTAGCCGATCCCATTCCTGTGTCCTCAGCCAAAGTGAGCTAGCCTAGCCTAGGCTAAAAGCTTCCATCGCCACCCACCAATGTAAGTTGGAGCGGGAAAGGATGCCATGCCATTGGTTCCACCGTCATCACACACTATTCACCTAAACCAATCAACATGCAGTCCATAATACCAATTCTAGAGAAGGCCAGCCTGGGGTTTACCACTCTTGTGCCACTATTCACTCGGACCAATCACAACCCCAATTATGTCGGCCGTATTGGATGGACGGCGTGGATGCACCCTCACGGGTTTGAGGGGCAAGATCGTTCCAAAATAAACCTGTTAGACAGAAAGGCTGACTGATAAAGAGAGATGTTCTTCTGCAGGTAAGCTTTGATTCTATTTGCAATGATTTTGGCACAGATTTTATAGGAGGTATTGGTTAGGGAGATAGGCCTCCAATCTGAGAAAGCAGAAGGGTTATCTACTTTAGGGATGAGAGAAATAAAACCAGCTGAGATAGAAGGATGCAGATAATTAACCTCCCCAAAACCTCTAACCATGGAAATTATATCAAACTTAAGAATATCTCAAACGTGAACATAGAATTCACTTGGAAGGCCATCTGGACCAGGAGACTTGCCTCTGCCAAAGGATCTAAGCACCTTAAAGATCTCATCCTCCCCTGGAGGGGCCACAATAGAATCTTCCATAGAATCAATGGAAGATGGAATCACCATATCAAGCAGATCCAAGAAATTCTTTTCTTTGACTCCGTCAATCTGCTGAGCAAGAATTTTGAAAAAAAGAGAGGCATAGCTATCTTGGAAGAAAGATTTGACAAGCTTTGGATCTTCTAAAGACAACCCAGCATTAGTCAGGTTTATTTTGAACAATTACATCACTGCTATGGAAGGCCTTCACTGGAATAGAGTGTGCTTTTAAAGCTAGATTTTAAGAGAGCTTTTGATACTGTGAGATGGGATTTTCTTGATCTTGCTCTCTCTAAATTTGGTTTCCATCCCAAGCTAAAGCTCTTGATTCATGGT
Organism: Isoetes taiwanensis; assembly: GCA_021234155.1. NCBI lineage: Eukaryota > Viridiplantae > Streptophyta > Lycopodiopsida > Isoetales > Isoetaceae > Isoetes > Isoetes taiwanensis. The sequence continues at coordinate 362,389 of JAJEKV010000193.1, read as the reverse complement.
TTGAATGCCTATTCAAATTCGACTGTCATTCTAAATGGATCCCCTTCTCAATTCTTCCCTTTATCTCGGGGTGTTAGACAAGATTGCCCTCTTGCCCTTTATTTATTTTTGATAGTAGCTGAAATGCTAACAAAGGCTGTTTTACATTTCTAGGATCTTGGTAAAGTTAAGGGTCTCAAAATGCCAAATAGTGATGAGTTCCTCACCCTCTCACAATATGCTGATGGCACTTTTGCCTTCTTGGATGCTGATATCTCAAACATTGAATTTTTTCTTGAGATTATTAAGCAATTTTCGGCTGCTTCTGGTGTCCATTTAAATTTGGCTAAATGTGTGATCATTGGAGATAATATCCAGCCAAATTTTGCTGATATTAAGGTTCTCAATCCCAATCAAGCTTCCACTCTTTTGGGCATGCCTTTATCTCTCAATCCTAACCTAAAGGGCCTATGGCAGCCTATCATTGACAGAATTAGAAAGAAGTTTTATAATTTTAGAGGGGGATTGTCCTTAATTAAAGATGGATTTCCTGTGCCATTTACTGATAATATGTTAGATTCAGTTGCTGGACATGAATATTACGCTTTCCTTGACGGTTTTAGTGGCTATAACCAAGTAATCATTGCTCCCGAAGACTGGGACAAAACAACATTTGTCACAGAATGGGGATGTTTCAGGTATAGGGTTATGCCATTTGGATTATGTAATGCTCCCGCTACATTCCAATGAGTGGTCACCAATGCATTTAAGGACTATATAAGGCAATTTATGGAGTTATTTTTGGATGATTTTTGCGTTTACAGCATGCATCAGGAACATAAAGAGAAATTATGATTGTGCTTTAAAAAATATCGTGACTTTGGTATCTCTCTAAACTCGATGAAATGTATATTTGGAGTTACTCATGGTAGATTATTAGAAAGAATTGTATCTGGCCAAGGAATTGCTATTGATCCTGATAAAACTAATGTGAAGTGAAAAGCAACGTGAATGAAAAACTATCCCTTCTTGTGCCAAAATAGCATAAAGAATTTGATTTTTCTTATTATTCATCTGCTTGCTCTCCGTATTATTCAAATTCATCTCATTTTTCATTCTTACACCTCATTCAATTCATAAAGACTGCCAAATCAACTTCGCATCTATGCAGCAAGTTGTTACTAACTTTTATAATTTCCATGATTGGTCCACCTGCTTGTCTCCATTTTTGTCAATTCATTTCATGTTACACTCATCCACTCCATGTCAATCCATTAAAGTCTGCCATGTAAGCTTTACCACCAGGCTGCAATGTTTTTACTGATTTTTTGTTTTGCATGATCCAGGTGCATCTGCTTGATTTTCTGTTCATCTCACCTTTATTACTTCCATAACTCATTCATATCCATGCTAGCAAAATCATTCACCACCAATTGCTAGCGAGAATACTGATGAGAATTTTGTTTCCATGGCAGGTTCACCTGATTTTTCTTCGTAATTATTCAAACCATATGCTTTTCATTCATCCACATCATTCAAACCATAAAGTGCTGCATATCAGCTTTACCATCAAAGCAGCCAATTTTGCTAACTTGTTGTTTCCTTGATGCAGGATCATCATTTTTCTAGTCATACTCATCTGATTTCCTTTTGGCTTACAACCACTACCACTGCTTTCTTTTCCATTTTTATCATTCCTTTATTGCTGGCCATCTTTCTCCATCCCAACAAGTTCATTATAGGGTTCTATGTTGGTAGGTTTTCCTTGAAAACGCGAAAGGGCAAGGTTTTTATTCCTAGCAGTAATGCTTCTACTATTATATTCGTGAGGACGCTGAATACATTTAGGGGAGAATAATGTCCTGTGAAAAGTAACACCCAAATTTTATTTTGAAGCAGCGTGGAGCATATTTGGCATGATTAATGATGTTTTATTCTACAAATGGGAGAAATCTGACCAGTGCTCTGCCATAAAATTATAATCCAGGAAGAAATTAACAAAGCTTGCAACCCAAATCCCTTCTGAGCAAAAAAAAAATTCGACCTAGACTTGATGAATCGATCTGCCATGGCTCAGACTTCCTTGTTCTTTGCAAGAATCCAAACCCGATAGTTCTACTAGAAAACTGCCCTGGGCTTGAAGCTTTAATCTGCAACAACCAAAATAGAGATGAGGAAGGAGTGGAATCGGCCATAATCATGCCGATTTGGCTATGCCATATTCCGTTGTATTCTGCCATCTGCTAAGAACCAGAGATATTTTGAAGTCTAACTTGCCTTGTAGCAGTCGAACCGATCTGCCATGGTTGTTTGCCTTGTTGTTTTGCAGAAGGAGTCGAAATAATCATCTGGAGAAGAGCCGATTCTGCCTTGGTCGCCCCTTTGAAACAGGTCCTTTGCCCTAAAATTATCCTTAACAAAACGTGAAAACCTAACCATTATTAAATTGGGAAAACTACCAAAATACCCCTATGAGTTTATGTAATTACCAAAATGCCCTTATGAGTTTTAAAATTACCAGAATGCCCCTGGCTCAAATAAATATACTGTATAAAATAAACATACAAACAAATTACTAATTTGCCCCTACACACCAAACTTAATTACCAAAATGCCCTTACATACTTATTCTACTCAATCTATACTAAATGCCTCAAGAATTGAAGTTTAAATTCAACAAAGAGATTACAGAAGTCACAATCATCACCGAATTGGAGCCCATACAACAACATGCATTGTGTCTTTTCCATTACACCTTTCATAACGAGATTCCTCTTCTCTACATATTCTTCTCTTGTGCACATGCGTTTAGGTTTTGGACGCTCAAGAGATCTGCGTGTGGCTTGTGGTAACATGCCTCCAATAGCATCATCGTGCACGAATACCACAAGAAACATTGTCTCCTTGTAAGTCGTTGGAGTCAAGCAACAAGTGGATATATCCTCGTCCATACTTGAAGGATATGTTAGATGAAGCATTCAAATTATTCAGGGTGGGAGTCTGGTCATCTATGGTGCGCCAAAATATTAAGGAAATTCTGGAGGTGTTGTCTGGTATGCAAAAAGAATTGCTGATAATATAGGACCAAAGCGATTGTCTTCAGTTGTCAAATCCAAAAGACAAGGCAGGTAAACCTGTGTTCATTAAAGACATGGGGACTATGATGGATCACCTTGGAATCGAGAAGAAGGACGACATAATCATTGTAGATGATGATGCACTTAAGTGCTTCTTTAGTCAGACTCAAGCACTTAATCCACCTTCTTACCATCTAAACAACTTTGAGAGCGATGATTTGTCGCTTAAATTCATAGATGTTATGAGAGGTCTTGTTGCAAGCGAAATTGTGGCTGATGTTGTTCTGGAGCATCTAGAACTATATAGGACTTCATACATCGACCTTTTCTTAGAAAAATATGCACAAGAAAGGGGTTTATTTTACAGTTGTTAAATAAAAGCAATATCGTATCAATTTATCTGTCTTCCACTGTTCAATAAGCTTGTTTGTATTTGCATCAGTGCAATTTTTTAAGAAAATGAAAACAACAATTTAATACATAAATTTATCTTCACATTTTGCACATTACAAATGAGGCTTCACAGCAACTCATGCCCTAATGATGCACGAAAGTGGCATGATTTTGGAACAGATATAATCCCAAAATAAATGAATGATGGTTTTATTTTCATTTAGATTTAGAAGGACCTTCAAAAATAGGTCCATTCTCCTCAATTCATTGTCTGTAGCATCCTGCACAACAAGATCATTAGCAAGTATCAGGTCGCACAGTCAATCTATGTTGTCAACAAGGCCAGTGCATGACAACTGTTAATTCCGACTCTCCACTTTCAGATCATATCTTCATGCTGAGAACTAGGATCCCCCATCCCGGAAGCAAAATTCCAAGATCTTGCTGTGGATATCAGGCATCGGGATTCCCATTTGCAATATCAAGGTCGAGAAACCCCATTGGGCAACCCGAGCTTGGGATCCAGCACCTGCAATATCAACATGTAAGAACCACCAGTGGGTGATACCTGTTTTTGACATCGCTGAACGCTATCCCCTAGCCCAGGATCCACAACTGAATCCTGGGCTCCGGGATCCACAATGCAAAGTCTTTGTCCAGGATCTATAATATTCCATCTACTAGGTGCCTCGTTCTTTCTGTTCTTTGGGACCTAATTGTGCAGCCATCTGCCAGAATCCGTCAGGTGGCACTCCCAATGGTTGGTTTGCCCAAACATGCAATCCATATACCCAACAATAAACCTATTTACTCACCACAACATGATTGCATTCCAAGTAATTCAGGTGGGCGATATTCCATCTATCTAATGTCCTTTGAAATTCGACCATTAGATCTAACTAACATCCTCTAAAATTTAATCCATAGTGGAAAGTAAGGAATGGATTTCGTGAAATACATTGCCAAAATACAGAACAGAATATTTGGGGTCCGGATTTGGGAGAGCTTGTAGGACAATCCTCTGTGAGAACCTATAAGTCCAACAAACAGCTCCTCTACCAGCAAGTGTCACACGGGGTTTTGCAATAATAAGAAAACAACATGATCAACCATTAGAAGGAAACAATACAATAATAAAATTGATCTACAATTTCTCTAAAGACACTAACCTCTTCAGTACCACAACTAGCAGTAGGGTAGGCTTGGGGCAAAGGTCCTGGTGTTTTACCTTTCTTTAAAACACGGGATTAGTATTAAAATTAAAGATCTGAATCTCGTAAGATTTTGTGTATGGAAGGTGGAACAGAAGTTATTGATGCTATGGAGTACCTCGTCACCCGTTATCTTTTGTGTTTATTGGTCATCATGGTGTTATAACCAGTACTAATGATCTCAGTCTCTACCCTAAGGATCACCAAGAATTATAGAATGTAGAATGTGTTGTTCGTGGCATTTATAATAGTCCATCAAAATAAAGAACACATGATCTTATATCAATTTCTTTATGGCGTATATGCAAGTAAATAACTTCCCAACATCAATATTGAAATGAGTCAAAGACTCCTTCAATGATATAGACACCATCAAGCCATATCCTCTTTTGTATATTAATGCTTTGGTCCTTTCATCTAGCATGCATGTAGACATCACTATTCCTTCTAACATGAGTTTTGAATAGAGAGACGTAGGATATGTCAAAGGGCTGTAATTTATGGCTAGTGTGAGCATGTGAGCAAAGGATATGGAGACCAATTCTTTGGCACGTTGGATGGCTTTCAAGCTGACATGACTTCCATGGCATTCACAAATAAGAAAATGTGGTCTATTTTCACCACCGAAACAATTGTTGCAAAGTTATCAAACCATGCATCAAACAACTTATGTATAATTTATGCTTTCTCCTGATAGTCCATAGCTGCTGTAAGCCCAAGCCTGCCATTATATCTCTACCTCTCATTTTATTCCCTTTAAATACATAACATACTTGTCCTGCTATACTAACACAATATAGAATGGTTAGCCATTTCCTATTCTTAGAAATTTGCTGACACACACTCCTATCTCCTCGTCTAGCAAGGATCCTAACACTTTTCCTGCCACCAGCTTGCACTCCAGTCTCATCACAATTCCATATAATGGCTACAGTCAAGTTTAGATCAGATTACAGCTTCCCTAAGGCAAGATTGAAACCCTCCAAGTTAGTAGAGATCCTTGCTTTGGCTCTCTGGACCTCCACTCATTGTGATGATCTCAAAGTGAGCTTGGGATTCCTCTTCTTGAACCCTCTCCACTATGACACTGGTAATTGTTGGCCTCCATCTCTTCTTCCAACAAATGACATAAATAGAAGGATATTAGTTTATTGCCGGGACTGGCTCCCATCAAGTGATTTGAATAGTCTCAAAATTCTCCTTCTTATTGTCCATTTGAGGATCTTCAATATCATTAATCCAATCAAATAAGGCATAATTGTTCAGGTGTGTTAAGACAAACAATGGGGCTCTTTAATAGCATATCCTAACCAAGTAGGGCATCTTCATTCTAACTCAGTCAGTCAGCATTTCATTACCATCAGAGATATATTCTTCCATGAGTCCTTTCAATCTAGAACCTTAACAATGATGTAGAAAACATGTTTCTTGAAGACACTAAAAGATATGTAAACATATCATTGTACGTTATTCATCCATGAAGGTATTACCCCGAGTCCGCTAGCATATTGAGAATAGATAGTGCCAACTTCGGTGAAAGTGCCTTCCTGCCACAAAGTGCAGCAGTCTAAGGTTACATATATGGCTTTGGCATTGCAGTAGTCCATATATAATGAAATAGTCAGGAACTCTTTGGTTATAGATCTTTAATCCTAGGAACTGGTCACGCACAACATCATCCACATACTTAAGTTATATGAAAGTCTTTTCTGCAGGTATGGCATCACAAAAGTGCAAGATTTTACATTCTAAATGAATCAAAATATATCTGGTTAATGGTATTGGCCCATTACCATCTTCTACCCGCCTTTGTTTGGGGTTCGAGGGTGTTGGCTCGACATCTGTCTCATGCATATCATCTTACTTTTAAGACATCATGTCTCATGCTCGACATCATGTCTCATGCCTCTTCTAAAGTTGTATGCACCTAGACTTCAAACATCTCTTCGACACCATGAGCCAGTTGGGACTTACTGAGGCGGCTGTGAATTGTCCCTGCAAGAAACAATTTTAAAACTAGATATCCATCTTTGAGTACGTTCATATATGCAAAACTGCAAAAGATATATTATTACAAATTGGATGCCCGCCTCATTTCCAAAGCACAAAAAACATATGAAAATTATATCAAAACTTGGTGAAAATGTATACGAACCTTCCTCTTCTTTGGTCAAACATTTAGGCACAAATCCGAATTTCACATTAGTTAAACTATTTACCCAATCTACAGGAGTGGTTTTAAGAATGCCATAGTGTTAGGAGTCCTTTAAATGATGCTATCATCAATGGCCTTTTCCATCTGCTCCAATGTCTATGATCACCATTCCATTAACTTAACCTTTTTTCTGCAAGAAATTGTAGAGTTAGAAGGATTGACCAAAAGCCTCTTTTGATCTTCCATTGAACTTGGTTGACTGCCTCAAATTTTTAGTCATAGCAGCAGTAGGTGTATGTACAAAGGTCTGTTTCCCCTTAGTTGCGTTGGGGGAATGAAGGAAGAAAGAAATCTTAAATGGATAAGAATTTCAAATGGATGACAAAGATAAAATGGAAGAAATCTTAAGTAGAGACAAAGATCAAGAACAACAAGAAGAATGAAAACACTTAGCTCTCAAAGCTCATCCGATTTCTTGCTCAAACATCTGACCTGCATTCGAATGAGGTTAGTTTTAAACATCAAGAATGATTAGGAAATTTGAAGTACTAGCTATTGAAAGGATTGGATCCATTCAAATCCTTGTTGTATGAAGGTTTGAATCATAAAAGATGGGGGAGAAACCTGAAGTTTTTACCTACCAAGAACACTCAAGCTACTCTATGGTGCGTGATCATAGGATGCACATTGTTGAGAAACCTTGTTGATTCTTGAAGGAACCTTATCAAGCCACAAAACTTCATAGCTGGCCGAACTTATCGATACTTGTGAGCCATTGCAATCGCCTATCAGTGCATGCATGTGCCGCTGATATCATGTAAGGAAGAATCATTAGGACAACAGCTGGGGCACTATATATCCTTCATCATGAATTCAAAAACCATAAAACTAACCCTGATGGACCATCTACATAGCCAACCAGACCATTGACATGGGGGTATGGACTTTTTATTACGCCCCGCTACATCCAAAAAATGGGTTGTGGCCCATTGGTGGTGACCCCTCCTTATGCCCAAAACAAGACTCCATGCTCCATCTGATGCATCCATTGAGGGTTCGGTCTGAATGCAATAAGAAACCCTGTATCTTTAAAACCCATCAAATGCTTCATCGCCACTTGAACAATCTTGAGAATACAGCAGTGGCTTTTGTAGACAATTGCCCAACTGCAACTGCGCGTCCACAGTATATCGGTTGTCTCCCATCTTTGCACACACCCGAGAAAATTTTGTCAAGAGCAAATTTGGAGCCATGAATAAAGGGTCTTATTTTAGAAAGACTAGAAACAACTCGTCAACATTTAATCAACATTTGCATGGGTTCAAAGATTCACTGACCACAGCCATATGATTGCGTTTCCTATTGAAAATCAATGGCTCAAAAACGATGCACTCTAGAAATACTATATAGTACATCCATGTGAATACACCAGTTAAATCATATCAAAACCATATAATAAATTGTAAAAAAATACAGAAAGAACCCCCTGTTATTATGCTAGATTTTTTATATGAGGGGTGATTTCGAGCATCGAGAGTTATTGGATTGGCATACTCACAAGCTGTGCTTCATTGATAGTATGGCATTGAAGGCTTGCCCCTACAGGTCTCTTGCTTCTTCCCAAAAACACCTAGCACATACTAAAGGAACGACCATCCATTAGTGTCGTTTGAATCGTCCCTTCTACATATACCTCATACATATACCAATCTAATAAAACACTTTGTTGCTAAAGTTGGGTAAAGCCGCAAATTGTTACTAATATAATACATAAAATTAGGTTAGGCCGTTGCTTCTCCATTGCGACAAATGTTATGCTAAAAAGTCAATTTGCGAACCGCCACTAGTATAATACATAAAATGAAATTACAAGATTGCTTCTCCATTGCTCTGTTGTATATGCAAATCAAGATGCATACTAGTTGTATTCTAAATTTGCGAGTTTTAATGCTTTGAATTGAGGTATGCCTACAAAGCTTTATCAAACATTCAGTATAGTTTGAATAGTACGAATTAAGAATTAAGACTAGGATATTAGTATAAAATCAGTAAACATATTAGTATAAATATTGAGAACAAGTATAAGTATATTGTTCAATAAATGGCTATGGTCAATTCCCATGAAAGCAAGACATTTTAATGGTGTAGGTGCGCAAGTTGGGGGGTTGCAAGAGGATAATATACATATCGACAAAGTCACCCTTTAGAAACATGTATATTCTTGGATACTTTTGCATAATCACAAAAAATGTGATGTCTATAAATGCCTTGTCTAAACATATATAACTCTCCTAGAGAGATGCCTTTCGAATATTCGTTGATGCGGTTTCTGAGGAAAAAATAGGGCTTTAAAAAAATAAAAAACAGCGAAATAAGGGGTTGGCTTGGCTATGACGCCTTGCATCGCCATCGCCGGAGCTGGGAAGCGGCATAAGCTCCATCTATTGCAGAGCATTTTGGTGGGAAAGTTTGGATTTGTGTGTGTCCCTGTTTTGCGCATGACGGTGTGTGCCCCTATTTTGTTTCTCAGCTTCCGCCTCCAGACCCGGCTTTGGGAACCTATCTGCAGCTTTTGGGCACATTTACTGTATCAAAGAGATATCAACATCTTAAATCACTCAAATTTTGAACGGGATCTTTCTGCTGCAGCACTCTTTGCCATGGAGATGGGTCTTCCTCTTTCAACGGCCATTGCTTCATTTTGGTATGTTTTAGCAATTTTCATTTTAGCATTTCAATCATAACGTTTTCAGGGGTATCCATAATGCCCATTTTCGCTGGACAGTTTAGATTCTGTCTGTTAGATTCAGACACAGCCTAAGAGCACCTAAAAACGGTCTGCAAATGTTTGATTTAGGGCCTAGACTCGGCACATGGAAAGCTGTCCATTTGTTATCTGGAACAAGAAGTAAATGTCAAAACCTCATTATGAGATTATGGCAGATGAATAGGCTGGGTTATAGCCTTCAGAAGCAGCAAATGCCTATTGCGAAATGGCAATAAAATTTGCCTGCCTGAAGTAGAACGCTTAATTCTCTCTGAAATGCCCTAAAGTTTCATAGTATTATAGTAGATGGATGTTTTGTTGCTTTATATTGGCTCTTGCGCAGCTATAGCCACGTGAAATATATTGCCGATGTTTGAAGATGTTTGAAGCTATGGTAAATCAGGGCTGCCCTCTAGTGAAAAATTCAAATCTGATATCAGGTTTACCATGCAGGGCATTGTTGCAGACTTGAATAGGCATGGTGCGCTAGTTGTAATAAACACTCACCCTACAGGACCTAAACTTTATGCAGGAGTCCGCATCTGCTAATGCCTTACACTCAGCCTGCAGGACTCTTTTTGCAGGAATTTGCATCAGCTAATGCCCGGGTTGATAGTGGTGGGCATGTTTACAACAATGTATTTGATGCGAACTTTGATCTTTTAGTGAATGCATTGGCAGGAAATGAAGTTCCTAACATAAGCATTATTGTTTGTGAGGTAGGTTGGCCTACTGGTGATCAGATGAAGGCCACGGTACCTTTGAATGCAGATGTTTTATGCATTTGTAAATCGGTATTGTGCTCTAGTAGAAAATTCAGATCTGCTATAGCCTGCAGGAAGCTTCGCTTCTCAAAATGGTAAATACGCACTTTAGAGTTTTTTTTTGGTTATAGAAAGTTCTTTATATTGATTTGATCAAGTGGTAATATTGTTTAATCTGCCAGTTAGGGTATGGTCTCTGCAGTCAAGGCATTGAAGAGTGTCAGAAAGCTTAAATCCGGCAAACAAATTAGTAGGCCTCAAGTCCGACAGAAAATAGGTACGGTTTTGTTCCTAAAGCTTTGACAGCTTAGGCTATGGCTTTTGCGGAGAACAAAATGTAAGTTGAAAAATGACAAATAGAGAGGGTATACGTTCAAAATGCTGTTATCATACTGTTAAAGTTAAAAATCGTTGGTTGACCTGCATGAAGCAGTGCCACATCCACACCTCGCTCATTCATATAGAACCTGAAATACCAGTCAACTGCATTCATCATATTGTTTTCTGTCGAAATGCTGGTAGATCAATTCCTCACAAGTTACACAAACACTTACACCAATGTTTAAATGGCAACAGATGCCGCTATAACTATCCATATGAACCAATGCAACAGGAGAGTCAAGGGCAATATTGAAGACAGAATATATAACGCATGCTTGCTCCGCTAGCGTTGCCATTGTGGTAACGTCGTACCATGGCGGACTGGCGGTGCTGGCTCATGTTTTAGTAAAGACCATCACTATGAACCACGTTAAGCAATCTGTTTACTCTTTAGCCTGTCACTGCAGCACAAGTTCACCTATGCTGCTAATCAATTAATCCTGGGTGTTAGAACTAAATTTCAGGCACACTTTAACTATCTTTCTATTGACAAGTTATTGGAAAGAATTTACAAAAGTTTGACCCTGAGTCAGACAGTGCAAAAAAGGATTGGGTGGCCATATATGACGAATGTGCTTCTGTGCTCTATGAGGTTGTTTCCCCTTCTGATTTGCAATCAAAGGAAGTTATTGAGTTGTTAAAAACAGTTTGAGAGATTAGGTTCTTGATCATGTGTTATTTAGGCAGCTTCATAGAAAGCTCAATTTATTGAACATTCATATGGCTGTTTTTGGATGAATATGGAATATGTCTTTTCCATAGTTATTGCTACAAGAAGATAGATCATAATAATTGGAAGATGAGATGAACTTCAAAAGGTTCTTCCATCTCTAAGTTCATGGTAATACGACAAAGACACTTTCACAATGTCCAATGTAACGGCACAAATTGATAATGCATTTAGGGAAAAAGTTTTTGGTTGCCTGCCTTTGTTTCTGTCTAAGAAAGCCATTCAACACCACGTGTTATACTCCGTTTGGTATGTCTCGACAATCAAGCTTAAAAGACGAGTTTACAATGGACATAAATGGCATGTGATTAGTCAGTAATTCGATTTGTATTAAATCTTTGGCATGAAACATTTAAAAGCAATTAAGATGCAAGCCCTACAGTCTACCAATTTAAACTCTGCTCAAAATAACTAACTAATAGCTAAGTAATCTAGGCATTGGTTTACTATATCAAATCTTAATACCTTTATTTTTAAGAAAATATCATCAAAATGTTAACAGCAACAATAACAAGCAGCCCCTTGGATGCACATATGGAAAGATAAAAGAGTATGATGAATTAACTTGCAAATATTCCACTTTACCGGCTCATTTTTCTGAGCATAGGGATGTCGGAAAGAGAAATGTTCGCGGCAAGGCCGCCGCGATAAATTTCTTGTATATATTATTTTGATATGGCTTTAACATGACAAAGATTTGGATATACGATGATATGGGATGGTTTACATGCACCAGTCGTCTCCATTGCCCTGTTTTGCCTTGTGCAAAAGATCAGATTCTGTGAGGGTCCTTGAAAAGCTCGCCAGTTTCATGATGTTGTGCTCCTGGACAGCGCACGTAAATGCACCCTATGCATATGGTGTAAACATGCGTCTTATATTTAAGGGCTTGGCAACTTAGTTTGAAGCCATCCTTTATTATAAAGTTTTAGTGTATGTCGTGCATAAAACCCTAAAACTTTCGACGGTCCGGATTAATCTACCCAACGGTGTAGATTATGTCACGTTAAAAGCCTTTTTAGCTAAAAAAAAAGAAAAAAAAAGGGGGTTTGGACGTATTAGGGTTCGGGTGCTGCTCTGCTTCGTTGCTTCTTATGCAGCATCTTCGACGTACCTGTAATTCAAGCACCTTCGATCTACTGGAAGGATCTACACGAATAGAACGAGCGGCTCGGTTGCAAATCTTTGGCGGGTTTTTCATGTGCTTTAGGCAGAGGAGTGGCTATGGAAGGCGGACGTGGGCGCTATGATTCCTGGACGAAAGCAACATATTTTTCTCGGATTTTTAACCCAGAACGGCATAGCCTTGCTTCTTCGAGCTTTTGCCCAAGTGTTCTAATGGCGCTAGGATTGTGGTAGCTTTTGATGGAACCAGCGTTGTCTAAGCTTCAACCTGAGCAACAAAGAGAGAGGATTCCATGAAGATCATCTTGGCCTGAGGTTTCCTGGCGGTTTTGGGTTCTGGCATGATCAAGGCCGAGGTGCTTTTGGTATTTCGAGGTCTTGGGCCTTTGGTACAACCGGCCAGGTAGAAAAATGGCTCTCAAAAGCGGCATTTGCAGGGTTCCTCATCTGATGGGTCTGTCGGAGAAGAAATAATATCGTCTAAATGTCGGTTTGATTCGCTGTGCAAAAATCAGGCATAAAAAATAGGTTCTGTCTACTCTGTTTCTATGCTGCAGATCTGTGAAAAGGGGTTTAATTAAATTTGTAACTATTTCTTTGAATCGGCTTCTAGGTTCCTCCAAATTGGAGGTACACAGAAGTTAGGCGAAGCTACAATGCCACCGGAATTGTCAAAGCAGAGGAGGCTTTGTAGCAACTTGGAAGAAGCTTCATTACAAGCAAAGGTTACAAAAAAGTGCTACTGACATTGAAATTGGGGGGAAGCCTGCAGGAAGGATTGTTATTGGATTATATGGCGAACAGTAGAAAATTTTCGTGCCCTTTGTACAGGTATGTCAGGCTATATTTTCAGTAATCATTACTTTGGCAAGGTAATGTATACCATGCATAACAGACTGCGTGATGGCAGAGCTTAAAAAGCTTGGGCAAAAATATCGTGTGGCATTGAAGTAATATCTGAATAAATGTTTGTTAGAAGCAGTTTGCTAAGTCCTATATGCAGGTAGGTGATTTTGGCGTATCACGAATTAAACATGCCACTCTTCTAGCAACAAAGTGGGAAGGGGAACAATATATATGAAGTCAGTGTTTTCAATGCATATGCAAAATGAATTTTCTTATGATCATCTTTTGCAGCAGAAATAATGTGAAATGAACTCTGATGAAAAGTAAGTTAAGAGCAGAAATAATGTGAAATGAACTCTGATGAAAAGTAAGTTAAGAATCTCTGCTTACATGCTTACAGAGAAATTTATTGGCTCTATGGGTTATTTTTTCCAAACAAAACAATAGGAGCGAAAACATCTACTGCTCGATTTTCTGTTTCAGTTATATGACAAAATAAAAGTGCTTTTCCAGGTTGTTGATACTAAAGGCTTCAACTATGAACTACCTTGCTCAAGGCGCATGGACTTGATTCATCTTTTAGATTCCAAGTTAATGACAACTACTCCTGTTTCCACGATAATATTTTGTTTCAGATGTTCACTCAACATCATAAATATGAGCGCATGGCAGATTTATTCACAGGGTAAAAGTTCCAACCCCAGGTTTGATTATTAGATCCTATTTCAATTATATGGCAAAACAAAAGCGCTTTGCCAGGTTGTTGATACTAAGGGCTTCAACTGTCTTGCGCATGGACTTGATTAGATTCTACGGAAATGACAAGTACGCATATTTCCACAATAAGATATTGTGTTTCAGATGTTCATTCAAAATTGTAATTATGAGTGCATGCATGGCAGATTTATTCACAAGCATAAAAGTCAATTTCACCTTTGATTATTAGATAGGTTTATTTGAGATGTAGCTAACTTTGTAATTATGATGCTAATTAGCATGCTCTCAAGTTATCATACCTTAAATTACAAGCAGTTGTATGATATTCTGGATTTGCCATCTTGAGACACCATAAATAAGGTTCCATTTCCAAATACTTGCTCCATTGTCAAACACTAACTTCTACAACATCAAAACCTGTATAAACCAACTCAGAACAATGGTCGTAAATAATTTGTTAATCAAAACAACCTTAGTTTCAAAGGATATAACAAATAATTGGCCATAAATAGTTTGTTAACTAGGTATTAATGATAACCATGTGCGAGTTGGGTTTTGTATATGCATCCTCAATGATGAGGATGTCTGAATTATTGTTGCATATACATTTCATGTATTAAAACAATTAAACGTGATTTAAACCTTTCCACAGTGTCTTTTCCCTTTCTTACGCAAACATGAAGTTCCTGTAAAACTTGCAGGGTAAACATGAATCTATTAAAACATAGACATGAGGTAGTCCCTATGAAAATTGCAGGCTATGTGGATTGAATCGAGTAAGTTCGTTGACAAGGTCCCAACATTAGCCCAGCAACGCTGGGCATTATTACTATTCTTCTTAAAAGTTTACAAGTTTTGAACTAATCCCTAGCAACGCTAGACACTATTACTATGATAGGTACCTTCCTTATATAATAAAAGGTTAGTACACACTTTTTCATTGCAGTGAAACCATTTATAGACTCTCAACTTATGCCCAGCAACGCTGGGCACCGTTACTAGTAGAAATTTAATTAATTAGTTTGATGAAGGCGAAGTATAGAAGTTGACCGCACGTTCTAGACCCGGAAAGTAAGCGTCAAGGTCAAACCGTGTTATAGAGAGTCAAAATGGGACACTGTAGAATCTCGTAAGACAATTTGACTGTATGAAGGCGCCAAGGCCGTTGAAAATACTAATAAAAACGCAAATCCGACGACGTTGATTCAGGCAGAAATGGCCAAAATTTTGGGATTGGTCTTGATCGCGGCTCTTCTGCTTCACATTTCATTCTGCCAGGTTTAAGCTCCAAATCTTCACCCTGAATTACGTTGACATACTATGCAGTATACTAATATCTGACTCTGTAAATATATTGCAGTTTTCAGGGATGCTCATGGTTTCTGCTGATCAATCTGACCCGAGATCTGCTTCTGACATGGTATTTTTGTGAATCAGATCAGTTTGTTTTTTTTTTTTTCCTTTTGCTTGGCGGTTCATTGTGGTGATGGAAGTCTGTGTTGTTCAGGAAAAAACGGATTTTGATATTAAGTTGGACAGTCTTTTAGCTCATTGGCATCCTCTTTTAGCCAGCTTTTCGGATTACCACCAGCCTGGACACTCTCCGCCACAACATCATAATAAATAATATAATTTACGGGCCGTATTGATGAAAAACTGTTTGTCTCATCCTTTACTTGTATAGTCCCTAACAAGAAGAACGTTTTTTCCGTAACCTCTAGTTTTGGTCGATTTCACGTGTATCCCTTCCCCTGTGTTTCTGGATCAAAGCAAGATTATCGATGGAAAAGAATGTATTATAAGTCACCTGAATTGGTTGTATGACTATTGCATCAAGCTACAGCCGGATTTCTGCACCTTCACTTCTGTTTATCCGGAAGAGATCCGGAATTAACCTTCTGAGATCCAAAAAGGATCAGGAGCAACTGCCGATCCAGATAGAATCCGGATATGTCTCCACCTCAGACGATTTGGTTACATCCTGTGTCCGCCCTTTTCACGCTTCACACTTTTCGTTTCTTCTGTTTTCCTTTTCTAACAATACATATCTTTACAAAATCGTGTATTATGGCTAAATCGTGTATTATAGCTTTTTGGCCATTACATTGCAGCACATATGAGAGCATACTCCCTCCCCTTAAATCCAGAACGTACAAACTGAGTCTTTTGCAAGTCAAACCTGCCCCTGTTGACCCGGCCATGAGAGGGACATCATTAAGGCAAAGACCATTACATAAAAGAGTATTCTCAATGCAATACAATACACTAGGAAAGGAACAATGCAATACAATATAGTAGGCAAAACAATAAGTAGAGGCTGGGGAATCGAACCCCAGATATCCAATGCCCATGCCTTACCTGTGTTCCACGTTCAGCCCATGCATAGGAGCCATCGAACACATGCCATTGGCTACGACTCCAAGATCCAGTTGCCAATGGCATGCATTCGATGATACATGGCTCTTTCTTCGTTTCTTGGAAACATGATGCGTTTGAGCTTGGGGAATTGAACTCCAACGCAATGCCAATGCTCATCCAAGCATAAGGGAGATCCCGATGCAGGGGCTCTCCCTTATGCCCAGGGGCCAAAGCCCTCTTCAACCCTGCAGCTGTTAGTAAGTAAATGGGAAGCGCAAATCATGTACAAGACATAGCATGAAGCAACAAGAGTTCACATCAGGGATAGGTTCAATACGCTGTACGTTTTATACGGAATACGTATGAATTGTATATATGGCACATATTTGCCGTATAAAACGTAAAAAATACGGCAAAAAAAACTTCCGCCGTCGTAAGATTTTCGCGTACGCGAAAACAACTAATTCGCGTATGCGAAACAGTAAAAACTGCGTATGCAGAAAAAAAAAATCGCGTAAGCGGTTTTCAACTGTTCATGACGAAGCGGTGAAAACAGCGTCAGCGGAAAAAAAAAAAAGCGTCTGAATTTGAAATTTGAATTTTCGCATCTGCGAAATCCTATAAACAGCGTCGTGAAACTTTTTTCGCATATCTAAAGCAAAAAAAAAAAAAAAAAAAAAAAAAAAAAAACTAGCAAAAGGCACACCAGAAGATTTTGGCAAGGTGTTATTGTTTAAGAAATATCTAGAATTGCAAGTTGTAGAAATTTTAGGAAGGTTTTGTCTACAAAGGATTGTCTACGATTTTTTTCCCTTTGACTTGCCAAGTTCTGACATCGTCTTGTTTGTTTAAAAATAGTTAAAAGGCCTCATCTTGTTTATCGAGAATAGTTAGAATTGGTCAAATTGTTTTGTCTTACATGACGGGCACTATCTTCATATTCATACTTTGTCTATAGGCAATTGGACTCTTTAATCGTTGCCTTTCTGTATTATGTATATGGTGGTAGGCCACCTCATGAAATGCTGAATCGCACTAGATGATGACATATTGAACCCCCTCATGATATGCCAAATAATGTCAACATATGTTGGAATGGTGATGGGTGATGCCTTATGCCTATGCTGTGCATATGCAAGACTTCTTCGATGTCATCATATGTTGGAATGGTGATGGGATGCCTGTTATGCATACGCGAGTGTCTTCGAAACAGCATGCGAAATTATGATGTTAGCTTGTGAAAGGACATTTGATTCCATATTAGAAATGTGGAATTAACGAATTGTTAAGCAACAATATGCCATGGATACATATTTGGTTGCAAAGGTAGATGACCGACAAAGATAATGTCTACATTACAAAACCTATTGGTTACCATTGTGAAGTACATGAGTGCAAAGTCTAAGTATGTGGTGTGAATTCGCTTCCTTTGAAATGTAAAAATATATAATATTGTAGTGTTTTAAGGAATGATTTCTATGGTATTGAATGACTTTACAAGATTTCTATGGTATTGAACTACCATGTAGGGTTGCATGATGTAGGTAAGCTGTCAAAAGCAAATTGACTTGAAAGGTTGATTGATAATGAGTTATTGTTGCATAAGTGTAGATTCTCTTGGCTTCTTAAATTTAGAAAAGTCCATGCTCAAAATGTCCCCTTTAAATTGAACAAATGTTACACTCAAATGGATGTCCCAATACTCCTGAGCTTTAACGACTATTAATAATGTCAAAGCTTGTTTATAGGCTAAAGCAAAATAAATTCTCATTTTCAAAAGCATGCCATTCATATTATAGTGCATCATTCTGACATTTAATATTGCAGCATTACACATTTAACGAATTTCAGTAAGTTATGTGTCAATCCAACGAATCTCAATAAGTTGACGTGTCAATCTAGGATAGATACAATGTTCCAATGCTAATATGGCATTTACATGTTGAACAATTTCCTGGCATTGCCAAAATGCATTGCAAAGCTTGAATGATACAACATTGGCAAAACCATGGCCCAAGAAAAATAAATCTTCATTTTCATTTTCAAAAGCATGGCATGTATCATATAGTGCATCATTTTGACATTTAACATTGCAGCATTAACAAGTTTCAGTAAGTTATTTGTCACTCCAGGATACATGCAATGTCCCAATGCTAATATTGGCATTTACATGTTGGACAATTTCCTGGCATTGCCAATGTGCAATGCAGAGAAAAAGCTTAAATGGTACAAACATTGGCAAAACCATGGACCATCAAGCAAAGTAACCAAGACGTTCCAATGTACTGCGGAAATGATCTTGAAGTACATGATGAAAAAGCTTTACAATAGCAGCTCTTAAGTATTGAATCTCATGGTGCTGGTTTAGAGTAGTCTGCAATGTAGTAAGAGCCGTAACTATGTCCCTCATTAAGAATTAGTATGCATTCTCTCATACCATGTCTTATGCATCAAATAACTTTAAGATGCACCTGCAAGTCGTAATCACGTATTTGATGGGTTGCTCAACATAACCTGCCTTCGCAAATGATACAACATTAAAATAGAAACAAAATGGAAATAATGGTGAGTCCTATGAATACTTGTAATGTGAATTCTGTAAGTCAGCATATGTAAGAAGTAGAGCAATTTTAGAAGCTCGAAAACTTCTAAGTTTTTTTGCAATGTCATTAGTGTTGTAACTATATCTGTCCCTAAAAAATAGTATGCATGATGTCACGCCATGTCTTATGCATCAGATAACTTCAAGATGCGTATATAAGGTTGTATATCTATAGGTTGTAATCAAGTAGTACTGGAATATATGAATATAATGAGATGCATATGTACAGGTTGTAATCAAGTAGTAGTGGAATATATGGACACAATGGCTTGAGATAATGAAGTAGCACTGGAATATATGAACAAAATGGGTCGAGTTCTCTAATCACGTATTATTGGAATATATGGACAAAAAGGGTAGCTGAGAATGGTACATAGATATCAATGGGACAATAAAAAGCTAAAGATTCTCTCTACTGGGACAATCGAAGACTGAAGATCTACAACTGAAGACCATACATGAGAATATGCATCAGAATGTAAGGACGAAATGCTCACCTCATGGCTTTGAGTTTATGCTTCATTCCAACAGCCATATGCTTTTGCATCCTAAGCTCTGCTTTAACAATGTCTTTTGGGTCAGTGGGGCTTTCTAGCAGCGAATATGGTTGTGGCAAATTTGCGACGGGAGAAAGGAGGAATGTCGTTCAAGGGATCATAGAGTTTTGTGCAGAGCAACAGAATGAAAAAAACATGATTGCCGATCACTTATGGCAGAAGATGGCTTCGCTAGCAGAAGCCCCAAAGTTACAACAGTGCTAAATCGTGTCAGTGACAGAAATAGAAGCCCTTGAAGAATTGGAACAATAGCCCAAAAAATGGAAAATGGTAGTTAGGAGCCTGAAAAGGCATTGGATCGATTGAGGACAACTGAGGACGAGTATTAGAGCATAGCTAGAAAAACTGCTCTAAGCACGAGCGCATGCCCAACAAAAAAGAAAAAAGAGACATTTACCAGGCTAGGGCTTGGCCGCTAGCTAGGGCTTGGCCGCTTGGCCTGATCTTTATATCTGTCCTATAGAAGAATCGGTTGATCTATCTGTATTGCCATATCCTAACGGCTGCCCGCGTTCACAGAGGAGAGGAAAAGTAAAAAAAAAAACTAGACAAAGCATGTTTGATAAGAAGCAGCTTTGCTTCGTCAAACGCTAGCGTCAGATACCATCTCCGTGCCAATTTTCCAAGCTTATCTAATTTTCATGGCCTTAGATTTTGGAAAATGAAGATTTAACGATTTTTTATAATGCCATGGGAGATTTTTTATGAAGCTTTCTAGAGCCAAATATTTGCATTCGTATTTAGATTTATACCAGATTCTGCAGCAAGTTCAGATTTGTCCATGTTAGTTTTGTAGGCTTATCATTTTCTAGAGCCCCCAAAAACCCCCAATGCATTTACAAGATATAGATATTGAAGTTTCTATGAACTTAAATGACTATTTTAACAAGTTTATAAGCGGCTGTGACTCTGGTATAGCCCTGTTTAGTAGATGGAGCTACATATGTGCATTGTTTTAGAAGATGCAGATCTAGATCTGGATCTAATGATAATGAATTGTGATAAGGCTGGAGTTCCTTACAGGTTTACATTGAACTTTCCCACACGGTGCATAACACATGAACTACACCTTTCTCAACTTCATCATAAACTTCAGCAATGGTTTTGCTCTCTATCTATTTTTTACATGTAGAATTAATTTAAAGTTTCTTCATTGGGCAATTTGGATTGAAGCCTTAAATCATAAGTCTATTGCGCTAATAGCAATGCAAAAAGAGAACAAGAAGAGAACACTGGATGAACATATCAATGCAAAAAGAGAACACTGGATGAACATATATTGGCCATCTGACATCTTATAGACAATATGGAAGCTATAGGCAAATAATGGTGTTTCGAAAACCTTATCCGCACTCTCAAAATATCTACGGGTGCATCTCAATAAAGCTATCTCATTATAATACTACTAGTAATGGTGCCCAGCGTTGCTGGGCATAAGTTGGGAGTCATTTGTAAACCCAAGAAGGAAGAAGGTTGCAGAACTATAAGCAGTTTTGATCATTGCAATATTCTAAAATTTTGGTTCTATATTAGCGATGGCCATGTCCTAAGAAGCATAATATTGTCATGAGAAACTAACACTATCAATGTTCGTGTATGTCTTATTGGCCAATCTTTTTGGCAATCTAAATGAAGAATAACATTGGCAAAGATTTTATTGCGGCAAGAAATCCCAAAATAAAGGCAACTTCAATCTCAACTCAACTTTTGTTTAAATAACATTTTTGGGATCAACATTGTCTTTCTCTAGGGCATAAAAACATAGTGAGGTGATTGCAAAACTCATATAAAAAGCCAAAAATCATTATGTTTGGTGTGCAATGGGTTTGCTATATTGCTAAAGCTACGTTGAAGAGGTATCAAAAGTTGGATGCCCTTCTATTTTATGGTGCATTCCTTCCTCTAAGAAAAACTATTTTTAGAGTCTGCCCATCTAAAAATACTGCTAAGACAATTCCAGGAGAATATATCTTGTTGGATGGTATATTCTTGCTAGAAAAAAGAGTTCAAAGCAAGCATTTGCCATATGGTAAGATCATGTGTTACATGCGCTCATTTGCATGTGAAAGCTATGAATAATTATCTATCTGAAACTGCCATATCCATTGCATATAGCACATTGTCAAGATACACAAATAAATGTCCTTATGATTACATTGCAATAGAAGTTAAAGCTGCAATTTCTTATGCTCTGTGTGCAATTACATGGTTACTCTCAGCCCATTATAGATCATTTTGTAGCACGACACATTGACCCATTAAAGATTCTTTTCTGCAGAGCATTCACAGCATGTTAGTAATAGATCATGCCACCGATAAATATAGATTCCACACTCTTGCTTCTCAATGATATTATAAGGTGAACATTAGACTTATCTGCATGCTAGTATTTCTCTAGGGGTTCCATAAAAAGATTCATGCTTGAATTGTGTAACAACATACATGTTAAAATTAAGGTTACTTTTATGTTTCATTTCCTTCTTACATCAATTGCAAGAACCAGCATGAAATAGGTAATCAGACCCTAAAGCCTCGCAGCCTTGGTCTGCATCAAAGCCATCATTAGTAATCCGGACATGGATCAGCCTACCCTCTCTCAGTGCATCAGGCACAGCACATGCAATGGGGATACTGATATATGTAACTTTGTTTGGCTTCACTCCGTCTCTCTGCATTTGATGAAACAATGCAAGGGCTTCCTTCCCATGCCCATATTGCACATATGTTGATATCATGCTAGTCCATGAGTCTACATCCTGCAAATGCATTTGGGCAAATATTGTTTTCGCATCATGAACGCTTCCACATTTGTTGTACATGTTTATGAGGGCAGTCTGGATGATATAGTCAGATTCAAATCCATTATCAACAATTCCAGCATGTAACAATCTACCTTCTGTTATGGCATTAAGAGATGTTACAAATATAATCTTATCTGGTTTCATGCCTTCTTCATGAATTTGCTGAAACAGGCATAAGGCAGTCTGATTTCGGCCATGCTCAACATATGCAGCCATCATTATAGTCCACGAAAATATATTGGAGCGACGCATTCTTACAAACATAAAGCTTGCAAATTCTATATCACCACATCTACCATACATCTCCAAAATAAGGTTGCCAAGGAAACTTATATGACCATATTTCACTTTGAGAACATGGGCATGAACCAACTTACCTATCAGAAGAGCTTCCATTTTGCCACAACTCCTTAAGAGAGCGGCATAGGTGATGATGTTGTTACTTTGAAGACTCTGATGCTTCAAATGTTCGACCACCAAGTTAGAAAATGTGGGTTCTTGCAGTCGAGCACTTGTCTTCAATCCCAGTTTGAAAAGGGTGATGCAAATTCGTGTCCTGGAATGGCAAATGTCAGAAAGGAGATTATACGTGAATCCTGTTCCAGGAAGAGCCATAAGACTTGTGTCTTCGATGCTCTAAAAACTACAGCATATTGTTCGAATGCTTGTCCGTCTTGGGTCAATTCTAGGCAACAAAGCCAATAATTGATGGAGCACCCGGGCAAATTGTCCTTACTGCATGAAGATTAAAGATGATAATTTAGTGGCATCTATTTGCAGTGAACAGAAGAAAACATAAGAAAAGGATCATTTTCGAAAGGAACCAAAACTTACCATGCAGGATGCAGTTAAAAACAGTAGCAATTTGAAGTGGGCAGAAGAAAATGTAAGAGAAAGATCTTTTTCAAAAGATCCTAGCTCAAATGCTCGATTTACCATGTCTGCTCATAGTTTTTAGATTAAGCCAGCGTCTAGAGGGCAATTGGCATACCTGCAATCTTTGTCTGAACTCAGTGCTCGTCTCTTAGCTTCTTCCATAGCTCGATGCAGGGGAAAGAGAGCCATATCCAAGAGCTCCAAATGAAAAAATCACCCACCAAAAAACCCAGAGCCGTCATAACCAAGAGCTCCACCGTTAGGGCTGCTTAAACGGCCTTCAAAAAATCTAGGGCAAGCGCTGATGGTTGGGAAAGAATACGATTTTCTTTGCCGTGGCTCCAGAACACTATGGGCAGATGCCTCACTGCATGAACCCTAAATCGATACAGCGAGACGAACAAAAAAAATGGTAAGCATCTGGATCGTTAATCTTTTAGCTCAAAATCTGGGCCGTCCAATCTAGGGCTGGGTCCAACACTTACGCAATAACATTATAATATAGGATTCTATGTATTTTCTTCTCAAACACCCTTAACTAATGCAATCCCAATAATGTTATTTCACTACAAGGCCATTTCCATTAACGTTCTTCTACACCTTCTATAATGCAACTTTATTGCAAATATTACATAAAGAATGCTTATCATAGTAGCATTTCCAACCTATGTCGAACTATGTAAACATTCACGTGGCTCCCAAATAAACATACAACCAATTTTAAGCTCTGCCACTTTTCAATGACGCATTGAGTAAACAAAGGCAGAATGAGTGACAAAATTGACCTACATTATTTGTTCTAATGTAAAAGCAATCATTGAACCTAATAATTGCCTTATAGCCCAGCAACGCTAGGCACCATTACTAGTCTTCTATCTTATCGACGTTGAACTGGGATTGAACGGGAGTGTTGCAGCACTCCCGTTTCAAAGATTCCCTTGAAAAAAACAGCCTGATCTAGGAAATGACACTTTTTTCCTTCTAATTGGGAGTTCCAATAGGCTTAATTTTTTTTTACCTCCTTTTTGGCCCCCTAGTGTAAAAGAACTTGGATTTTGCCAAAACCAACACTTGAAAAGAGAAGAATTTAGACATGCTTTTGTATTCTCAAAAAGTACTATCTTGAAAACACCAGAATGTAGTGAATAAAATAATTATTATATAATGAAGAGTGTTTCAATGACACAATTTGTAACATCACATGGTGGTCAGTATTAATGTTTTTTGGAAAAGACAGACTAAAGGTCCAAATCGAAGTCTTCATCATGCTTTTTGCTTGTTTCTGCTGTGCCAGATTCTGTAGTCTGATCCTTTTCTTGTGCCTTATCCTTGTCTTTTTCTAAACGAGGTGCACCCTGGACTACCACAGTCGTCGGATCTGTCAATCCTACGGCCCAGACTGTATGTTGGAGCCTCTGGACACCCCTCGTTTCGATTATGCTCAATTATGATTGGGGACGCCTATGATTTTAAGATGTCAAATACGAGTTTGCCTAAGGTTTTGATGGTATATGGAGCCTCTATACGGTTTCGCTTAAGCTTTTAGAATATGAAATACGGGGATTCGAACCTCTACCAAAATAATTCAATATCCTAATAAGACTACTTTAACCAATCTAATCAGTAAGCTAATGTGAATATTTTTTATCTTAAATCTATGTTTTTTTTTATAATAACCCATTGAATTGTTTTAGGGATATGGTCTATGGTTTCAAGAATTATCTCTATATCAAATCCCCCTGGAACCCCCTGTTATTTTGCTACATATTCTACTTCTGCAGTGTCTTCAGGAATGGTAGCTAGTGCCACTTCTTTCAGCTCTGCAAAAGTAGCTTCATCCTCTAAAGAGCTAGTGAATGGAGGCTGTATCTCAGAAGAGGTCAGCTTGGCAAAATCGGATGAGGATTTGGCCCCTAACTCTTGGTGCTCATCCGGTAGGGTAGGCAAGGCTGCCCGGTCTCATCTTGATGAATTGCCGCGACTTCTTTATCAATGTCCTTTGCTACACAATTCCGGCCCTTCCTAAGTGCACAAGCTATTGTTGTACCAGAGCCAGAGAAGGCATCAAGCACCCAATCTCCTGGACGTGAAAACATGTCTAGGAGATGGTTGATTAGCTTTGAGGCTTCGGTAGTGATTAACAATTCTACCTTGTGCACTAGGGTCTGTAGCTTTTGAAGCTTGCTGGAAATTCCAACACATTAGAAAAATTCGGCATCTTCTTTGTGTTAAAATGCTCCATGGTGCGTTTTCCATCGAAACTCCAGAAAGCAACATGGAGGTATTCAACCTTACTCAAACAACCTCGGCCCGCCCGCCATGGTAGTTTACATTTGTTTTGTACATTGTAGAAATTAGAGTGGTGTCACTAACGAAAAGCAGAACAAAAACAAACAAAGAGAACAAGTCAAAGGCAATTATATTCGAATAGAAAACTAAAACAAAAAGAAGAAACAAGCCCAGCGTATTCCGAATAAAGTACTCACCAAACCAAATTCTCATAACCGGCTTACCTTTGGGGATCCAAGTGATTTTTAAGCGTGGACTCCACAAGGCGGATTGCATGCTCGAGTGAAACACGACAAGGCGCCGGTGCTTGGCGTTGTGACTTGTTTGATGTCCGCCGTCGAAAGCGTTAAACTCTGAAAATTTAAAAGGTCGATCGTCGTCAGAATGGTACGTCCTTTAGTTTAAAGCCATAAGGAAGGTCCGCAATCACCGATTGTGAAATCCACCGGGTGGCTTCTTGTCCCAACCAATTTAGTGCGGTCCCCGTGAATGATGGAAAACAAATTATTTTGGTCAAACAAATTAAACTTTTCATAGTCGAAGGCTCCACATCTAGAGTTCTCCCTCTGCCGGTTGTTCTTTCTTCTTCGTGCGGTCGGACGAGGTGCATGAAACCTTCTGGCGGCAGGTCCTTATTTTTCTTCTTGTTCGCAAACAAAGGGGAGATTGAGGCGAGGAGACAAGTAAAGTATGACGTGTTTAGTCAGCGTACCCATCCCTCAAAATTTGGTGCGTACTGAAGCATACGCTCGTCGGATGTAGCTATGGGATAAAGCTCCTTGCACCTCTCCCACGTCTCCACGTTGAGTTGCTCCATCAGACATGTCTGGCAGGTGATAACATTTTTTTGGCTAGAAAGAAAACCACAACCTTTTTAGCAGTTGAAAAGAGAAAACGTGAAGTAAACCATCTTCCTGCCACCTAAAGTTATTCTAGAAAATACAAGCGCTGTAAACAATATTTTTGTTGTTGCAGCAGTGTATTCCAGAATACACTTTAACTGCAAAGAAGGAGCGAAAGTGTATTCTGAAATACACTTCTACAACGCAACAAGTTAGAGCGTGTATTCCGAATCACGCCAGTGACTCAAAGGAGTAAAAGTGTATTCGGGAATACACTTTTACACTACAAGAAGTGAGAAGGTGTATTCTGGAATACACTTTCGTTCCCTCGAGGGTGAGAAAACATTTCCAGGAGCACCAGATTGCTGTTATCTGGAGGAAATTGTAGAATTCTACAAGTGAAAAGGCAGCCATGATTGTAATGCTTACTTGTGCAACTCCTTCGACATTTCTTCGAGTGTGAACTCCTTGTCCACCACCTTTTGCGAAGGCCGTTCTAGTAATTTACAGGTGGGTGAACCCCTGCATCTCCCTCCAGACAGTGATGGTCATTTCTTTCTTTGGCACGTCGCTGCCTTTCTTCTTCTCCGACACCTTTCCCTTACTTTTTAGCTCACCGCGCTCAAACATATTAAATATTTCGTTTTGGAGCTCCCAGATCTGCAAACAAAAAAAAAACTTAGAAGCTAGTTGTACACTAAATCTTATTCTGGAATACGCTTGTAACCTTACCCGGCCATCCCTGAACGCTAGCTGAAACCAATTGTCATGACCAATGAGCGACGCCCGTTTGTTCGCCTCGTCATTATTTAAAGGCAACACTCAATGGCACAAGCTTCTTTAAGTTCAAGGGAGTACTGTGGCTTTTTGAGATCCTCTCCGTACTTTTCCTTGAAGATGACATATTCTCTGTGCATGAATCTAATTTTGTCGACAAAGCTCATTTTTAACTTGTACTTTCGTTGTGTTGTAAGAGTGTTGGATTTTGGCTTCCTCGTCGGTCAAACCACGATGTACCTGGAGAAACGGACAAATACCTAGGATTTTTTTTTTTCTTTGTATAATTGCCTCCTTGCCTTAAAGCTGTGGTTCCCACCCAAAACATAATGCGTATATGTGTCCGCATTTTCTCTATCGTACTCTGCAGGAGTTGTGCACTGCTCTCTATCAACAAGAACAACAATTGGAGCAACATGTGCATTGGGATTGCTCCGGATTCTGTCCTTGAGGTTCCTTAGATGGTCTGCATATATCTTTCGAACCTGCAGTGGTGGTTCTCGACTTCATTTTTTTGGAGGAAGCTTCATAGATGTGATAAGCAAATAAATGACACCTTGCACAAATTTGTGCGGGTTTATCTCTTCCATTTTTTTCTCTTTGTTTTATCAACCTTTTTTTTCTTTGATGGCAGCGCCAGTGCTTGCCTTTCCCTTCTTCTTCTTGTGTGCATCCTCAGGAGCATCTTCTGTTTCAATGATAACCGTTTTTCTTTTCTTAGGCTCTTTAGCAGCTACGGTTTGCCTCTGCTTCTTTGACGGTGGTGGAGGTGGCTGCTCTTCCGAACCTGATGAACTCACCGATGGGCTCTTGACCCGTGATGGACTCCCCGATAAATTCCCTTGATCTTCCTCTTCCCGTGCTCTCGATTCGCTTTGTGGGGAACTCCTCGCTTTGTGAGCTACGAGCGGCATTGATTATGGGCATAAGCGATCTCTTGTTGATATAGTGAGAACAATACTTGTAAAGTGCGGTGGATTTACTTTCACCAATCTAAAATAGGCTTCATCAACATGAATGAAACCTTGAGATGTCGCGAAAAACGGTCTCCGCGTTGTCCAAACTCCCGGCTACTTCACTCCACGGCTTGAATGGTTCCCATGCGGACAAATTCTACATCATCGTACCTTTTTGAACCAAAGACTCAAAGCGGACATGTAAGAACGTAAGGGTCTTTGTACTTTCCCAATTGTACCCCTTGTGAAGAACCACCGAGTTTGGTAGTTCTCGTAAATCGCAGCGTTGATTTCATCAACCCGTCTCTCGTGGGTCGCGGTTTTAGACCCGATTTTAATGGTCTTCTTGTGATGTTTTCTTGCTGCCATCTTTTTTGTACAAAATGTGTGTAAAACTTCTTTTAGTGAAAACACTTGCATTAAAACTATTCGAATACAAAATGACTTGAGAAAATGACAAAAGAGGACAAAAAGAGGACAAAATGACCAAAAACAACAATGCTTCCTTGACCAAAAAAAGGTAAAACATGTCTAGAAAGCAAAAAAAATGCCTAAATTCAAGAAAAATTCAAAAGAATCGTCCTTTGAAAACCTAAAGTCACTAAAGTGTATTAGGAATACACTTTTGCCTTCAGCGTGAAAGTGTATTCCGAATACACTTTGGCTCGCTAAAGTGTATTACGGAATACACTTTAAGCCTTCACGCGAAGGCAAAGTGTATAGGAATACACTTTACACTGTCAGCGCTAAAGGCGAAAGTGTATTAGGAATACACTTTAAGCTTCGAGGTGTAAGCCAAAAAGTGTATTAGGAATACACTTACACGCCTTCCCGCGAAGCAAAAAGTGTATTCGAGAATAAGAAACAAACTAAAAAATGATGGTACGTTGTACTTAGTTGCTTACCTGTCCATGTCGTCTCTATGTGGAGCGGAATCTGATCTCTGAATATTATATTAGTGGCTGGCGACTTGAGCTCAGAGGCTGGAATCATGGCCCAAAGCGCCAAAATTTCCTTTTAAAGGTGTCCATTCCGTCTTGCTCGTTTTCTATGTGAAGTGGAATACGTTTGGCCTTACTGTTCTGCTCTAGTGTATTCGGGAATAGCTTTTAGTTTGCCTTTCGCTTAATTGTTGCAGGAACTTCTAATTGTACTAGGCGGGCTTGTATTCTGGAATAAGAAAAGCTCTGCAGTAGAGAAACATTCTCTAAACTCTACACTGTTTTGCAGTTCTTAAGATGACAAACCGCTTCGTCAACAAACTTCCACCACCTTTCGTTGTCTCAAGCTCGTCTAGTTCTGAGGACACACTCGGAACCAACGTCTTTTCTTCTGAAGACCGGTATTCTCCGACTCCTACCTCTACTTCATCGTTCTTGCTTCTTGAAGAGACACCGAGTCCAGCACGTAACAGACTTCCACCACCCTTCCAACCGTCACCAAGTCCAGTAGACTTGACACTGGGATCTCCTTCCAAAGCATCACCACCAGTTCGGAGCATGCTGCCACCACCCTTCGTTCCATCCCAGGACCTCTGAAGCTCCACAACAAAGGGTGCTCAAGAACAAGCTACCCCCCTTTTGTAGTTTCGCCCCCGTTGCAAACATACAAGGAACACGAAAACACGTAAGGCGTGAGATTCACTACAAATTTCTCTCACGGGACTTCACTACAAATGAGGACGACGCTCCGGCATGCACTCCTCTTCACACAACAGCGGTTGTGACACATGGATTTTGCAGAATTCAGTCCGCTCTAAAAGGAGATGTTTTGCAAGAACTCCTTTTCAAGATGGTACAAGAACGGTGATGCCACAACCTCTTATGGGCCATCACCATCCTTTAACATTTGTACCCCGCCCTATTAGGGAACAACTTCACGTGGTCATTTTTTCCTCTACAAGCACACCACTTTCGGGGCAGAGGAAGTCACCCCAGGTAGAAGTTTCATCAGAAGATGAAGACACCAACGAGGAACAAAGAGATTACATGTTCTCCAGCCAATCTTCAAAGAAATTCAAGGTGGATTTTGGTTTGAGGGCTTGCTCCTCTGTAAGAAGAAGAAATCTTATGGATGAACACAAAATGAGGAGAGTTTTGAGAACTAAATGCTGCTCATTGGGTTGCATCAACAGATTTAACATGGCTAAATTACGAGCAGTTAGAGACAACTACAGTTCCATGACATTGGCAGACCAGAATGCCTACTTAGCTTATCATGTAAGACCAGACCGCAACACCTTCTTGCACTACATTAACCGTCAAGAAGTTTGCCAGAAATGTTTTATGGTTGTCCACCGTTTAGGGTCCACCAGAATGTCTAGAATACACAAAAGACTGGACAAAAATCCAGCAATCGATGATCATTGTGGACCAAGAAGAGTTGTAACCATGCATGCCCTTGCTGCTGTGTCATGGATGGAGAAATATTTTAGAGAAACATGTGAGAAGCTACCTAACAAACAACATGTATCATTTAACCCGATAACATCACCAAAAAGATGTTTTTAATGAGTACAAAGAGACTTGCACTTTCGGCTTCAAAGACATCTCTTACTCACACTTCACGGACCGTGGAAAAGTGAATTGGTCTTGTGAAAATTCCTAGAAAACATAGAATGTCACTTTTGCTCGAGGTGTGCGTAATTAAAGAGTCAACGAGAAACGCAAAAGAGAGGTCGAAAGAAGTAAGTTCATGTTCTCCAATCTCTCACTTGTTTTGAGAGAAAATGCTTTGACCTGATTTCTTCTCTGATATTGTGCATGAGAACCTTGCCGGACATCGTGAACAACAAGCGTGAGAGAGAAGAAAGCTTGCCAAGCATAGAAAAAAGCTCTTGAACGTCCTTTTTGCAATACATGTCTGTTGTGATTGATGGAATGGACCAAAAAAAAACAACTCTACCACATTTCTTGAACATTCCTAAAGATGTGCCAGAGGAATGTTTTGTTAAGGTCCACCTTGTAGGAGTTATGGTCTTCAAAGGAAGTCTAAGGTGCAAAGTATTTTTGGCGTATCCAAACTTGCATGGTGACCCGAACCTCACAATTACAATTCTTAACAAGGTCTGTAGAGCAAGAGCAATTACCACCGATTGCTTTATCGCAACTTGACAATACTACAAGGGAGAACAAGAATCAAACACTCTTTGCGTACTGTGCCATGTTAGTGGAGCTAGGGATCTTTAGAAAAGTGAAGCTCGGTTTCTTACTTGTAGGCCACACTCATGATCAGATTGACCAAATGTTCAGCAGATTTTCAGTGCGCCTTAGAAGGAAGAAGGCTTTACATCTTCCTTCTTTAGTTCGAATTATTGAAGATTCTTACACTCCTACTCCGGTGGTCGATCTTCTTAAAGAGAGCGCTGATTTGGAGAGTTTGTTTTCTCTCAACGTTCAAAAGAGAGAACAAGCTGTGAACAAGTTGAATGATCTCACCTTTCAACATCATATCAAGTTCTACTTGAAGGATGGCCAAAGCTTCTTCTACGGGGAAGAAGTATACCACAACTAAAATTTGGAGTCCACGGAGGGATTACGCTTCCTTAAATATATTCGGACACTTCCTTCATAGAACGTCTTTGACTTCCTCTCAAAAATCCTAAGGAGTCCAAGCGAGGAAGAAAAGTACCCCAGAGTCATCCTTAAAAGCCATTGAAAATGGAATTTCCTCAGGCTTTAAGTACTTCTTAGAAGAAGATCGGATGTGGTGGAGTAATTTCTTTCTCGAGCAGAGAAAATTGTTGTACAAAATATAGCTCTAAGGCAGTTGCAAGAACCATTTCAATGGCCTAACACCTTCCATCAACCCCATCACCAAGCGAGGTCAAGCGAAGGCTACATTTGCACTGCAATGAGAAACGAGGAGGACCGAAGTCATGTACCTCGGACCAAGGCAGGGAATGAGCCTCAAGGTAATATCACAGAAATTACCAAAGGTATGCTAATTGCTCTTCCGACTGAGGAGGATGACAAAGGTCGACCGTTCTGGATAGCAAAAGTGCTTGACACAGTCAAGGAGGAAGGCTTAGTCACTAAACTCAAGATTCATTGGCTTGCAACACGCTCAGAAAATGCTTTTGAAGGTAGATATGAGTTAGAAATGAGAAGCCAAGGAAAAGGGAGAAAGTCCAAGAAGGTGGGTTGTAGGGACGAGCTGAACCTTAATGACGTGACTATATTGTGCTATGATTTTAAATTGAAATCTGACAATCGTCTACACCAGAAGACTATCAATTTGCTTAAAAAAGCTTGTAATTACGAAGAAGATGATGAAGAAGATGGTGACAATGCTTCACCGATGCGTTGATAGTGATGAGGAAGATAACTCAAGCACTTCCTCGAAAGGACAATGGTGAAAGAAGTGAAGGTGATGGCGATGGCATAAATGAATATGAAGGCGTCCCGGATCCTCTCTCATCCTCCTCACACTTTTGCACATAAGCGGAGTCTTAGAAAAAAGATGTAAATTTTGCATGTGAATATGAAGATTCTATCTTCAAATTTTGAGAATACTACAGTTTTAGTTACAGACTTACTTCAATTTTTTGTTAAATATTTTATCCTCTGAAATTAGAGTTTCTCTCTTAAAACATACTTTAAGAACATTCTATTTGCTAAGAAAAGTGACACTTTAAAAAAGTCAATTCTTTCGTTGCAAAAAAAAATTAGTCATTTGGGGGGGGGGTCAAAATAGAATTTCATGCATCTTTTTTTTTTTAACCTCGTTTTACCCCCTTTTTTGTAAAAAAAAAGGGAATCTTTGAGGAATATTCCTTTTGCTCTCGTTTCAATGATTTGCTCCCGTTTAATACGCAACTTTATGTTTGATTGTAAGGAAAAGGCATGCCAAGAGAGTTTGTCTAGAAATGCATTTGTAAAGCTTGACAATTTTTTCTATATAGAGATTGTGTTGGAACTCAATTAATGCTCCAGAAGGCTAAGGCTGAGTAGAGTGCAATAAGGCAAGGAATTGCACGACAAGTTCCATCATTCTTTATTAGCTTAGGGGCCTTTTCATAATAGTGGCTATTATTTCTGCTTAGACAATCATTCCCTTTTTAGGATATCATTAGCTTATGGGGCCATGGCATATGTAGGTTCCTTTATTTCATATATTCTACGAGTTAAAATTAGGGGTGGTGTTTAAGTATGGGGGGGAAGGAAACTAGGGAGCAGATTCCAAGGGGCCTTGTGAGTTGCAGGAGCCGAGAGTATGTCCTGGAACCAGCAATCTTGTTTCATCCCTCCACAATTGGAGAGGAGAGTATTTCTTTTTTGATTACTTTGAGCAGAATCAACGTGTCGTTTTCCATTCCAGAGACAATGAGTTCTTCAATTTCCATGTTGTATTATGTGAAAAGCCTTTGTGGGCTTTCACACCATGTAAGGGGCGAGGTGGTGGGTCAGCAAGTCCAATGCCTCATCATGAAGCCCCACTACAAGTAAAAGTCCACAAAGGCTTTTGGTAACAATGATGTCATAACTATGTCCAGTAACTTCTTCAAAAGTCCATTTATAGGAATGCTAATGGCTTGACCAAAGGATGAACAACGTAATATACAAAATTTCAACAAATCGAGGGTTGGATCTTGGCAGGAGACTTCAACAATACACCAACTTGGAATCTCAAGCTTGATAAGCACTTAAATATGTGCAAGTGAGAGAGGTTAACTAGGATTCTCTGCTTAACAATCACCTTTTTCACCACAATCCATCCTACTGCTAAATTTGTTGATTCAAACTCTGTGAAGGATCTCAGCTTAGCAATTTACTTGAGTTGAAACTTATAACTAATATTTCAAACAACTACGATATTCAAAATATTGTATGTCAATAGTATTTGAGAACCATTATTCATATGGGCATCAATTTCAACAATATTCACTATAGGATTAAAACAGTTTGATGGCATCAAAAATTTTAGCGGCCCCGGCGGGCCATTTGGCCACAAATTACAGGTTGAGGAAAAATGCGACGGCCGGCTTGAGTAGGATGCCTTACCTACGGACTACCTGCAGATTCGCCATTTCGTGGCACTTTATTGCCTATTACGACATTAGAATGGCCAATTAAATGTTTGCTAATTGGAGTGGTATTGACTTTGGGGCCAATTTAGTCCCAAGTGAGAACTAGATATACTTATGGAATGGCCATTTAGGCCACTTCGCCAAATCCTGTAATGCCTTAACTTCGCCAAATCTTAACTCATTAAGAGGCCTCCTCATAAATTCATCACTTATGGGGGGCTAACATTATTAGAAATTTTTATTCTAAATATATCTACCGACTAGGAATAATCAAATGCCGAGGCACTTTTCAATCCTCTTTACGAAGACTTCGGCATCCGATTTCCAATTCTCCCTACCAGCAATATATGCATTACTGAAATGCATGGGGTATAAATTCAAATTCGTACAATATGTAACTTAAATACATTTATATAGGGTAGCGACTTCTTTATATTCAGACAACTAGCTCTATATTTAATAAGAATCTAGCTAAAAATCGCCATTTGAGCTACACATTATTAGATATTGGGAAATTTACCAAAATACCCTTAATTGTTGACTAAATTCCCAAAAAACCCTTTATATATTTGAAATTCCCAAAATGCCGTTGATTTTTCAGTATTTTACCAAAAAGCCCTTTTCCACCAATAAAAGCCTGCAAATTTCTCAAATTGCCCTTTTCCACCAATATCCTGCACGTTTTCACAATAGACATTTGGGTATGGTTCTTGCGGTTATTACATAATAATATCTAGGTTCCAAAAACTATAGCAACAATGGTGAATTCATCAGATGCTTCTTTTGGCAAGCTCCATATGCTAAATCTTTGGAGGCCTTGGAAGATATCCAAAACATGAGGACAGTCAATAATGTGTTTTAAAGATTATATTTCTAAATTGTTGTGATCTGTAAGGAACACTTCCATCTGTGTAAAGAATGATCGCATATTGTAAAAATGTGCAAGTTATTAATGGAACGGGGCAATTCGCAAGCCTTTTTGATGGAAAAGGCCTATTTGGGAAAATAGTTAAAAATTAAGGGCATTTTGGGAATTTAAAAAATACAAAGAGCTTTTTGGAAATTTACTCAACAATTAAGGGCATTTTTGTAAATTTCCCATAGATATTTGGTTCAAAAATCGTCAATTGGGTTGCAGCCACATTAGAAACGAATAGGAAAAATGGCCAGTTCAGGCTACACTTTTGGGGGCATATTTTACAAGGAATGGCCAATTCATTATACTTATACAAAATTATAGGTCCCTTAAAATTTTCCCTGTTTGACGGTCACACACTTCCAGAGCTACAAAATGGACTGGAGATCTCTATCGAATCATCTAATATTCCATTCACTGTATATTTTCTTCTATACACCAAGTTTTTTTCATCGATTTCAACGTTTCTCGATGTAATGTTTCCATATTTAGCACAGGAAGCGGTTATATCACATCTCCTATTTCCAAGCCTATACCTATTATCTACATATAATTCTTATTTACATGGTTCCATATTTATATTTATCAATCTTGGACCAGGTTTGAATTCTCATAAACAATCAACCTTGAATAACTTGAGATGCTCTACTATGATTCTCCTGTAGATCAAGTTATTCACAATGTATCAGGCTTCTTAATTTCTGAAACTTGCCTTCAGGCAAGACCTTTGTTAAAATATCTGCAAGTTGTGACACTGTAGTTTTCAAATGTTTTTCTGAACAACTTCTCTCATATAATGCTTCTTTAACTCAATTTACTTGCTTCTCTCATGCATTACTGGATTTTGTGACAAAGCAATGCAATTCATACTATCTGAATATAAAGGAATGGGATCTTTTTGTTAATGCTTTTAAGTAATCTTTTGCACCAGACCAACTCTTTAACTGCTAAACAAGCTGCAACATATTCAGATTCAGCACTAGATAGTGCAATAGTTGTTTGTTTCTTGGATCTCCAAGATATAGGTGCTCCAACTATCAACATTAAACATCATGAAACTGATTTTTTTTCATCTAAATCACCTGCAAAATCTGCATCACAGTAAGCTTGTAGCAACAAATTCTTTGACCAATATTTGAGACCAACTTCTTTGGTTCTCTTTGAATATCTCAATATGCACTTAGCTGCAGTCCAATGTTTTCTTCTAGGGTTACTACAATATCTGCTCATTATGTTTACTTCATAAGCTATATCTGGTCTTATGGTGTTAGCTACAAACAACAATGATCCTATTAGTTACTTGTATGGGGCACTTTCCATTTTTTGCTTTCTTCATCACTGTTTGGACAAAAATCTCTAGATATTCTATGACCTGGAACAATTAATATCTTTGCTGTATTGCAAACCTTCCATTCTAAACCTTTGTAGCATGCCTTCGATATTTTTGATTTGAATTGACGTAAGTTCACCTTTTTCTCTATTTTTTATCACTTAAACTCCCAAAAATTTATGTAACTATCCAAGATCAGTCATTTTAGATCTTGCTTTCAAAATTTCTTGCCACAGATTCATTATATTCATCGTGTTTGCCACCATAATACAATCATCCACGTATAGCGCTATTACGCAAAACTTCTTTCCTTGCTTGTAGCAATATATATAGCCATCATTTTGCAACTTCACAAAGCTTTGCTTTGGGGTTCAGATTTGGGAGGGCTTGTAGGACGATCCTATGTGAGAACCTGTAAGTCCAACAAATAGCTCCTCTACAAGAAAGTGTCACACGGGGTTTTTGCAATAATAAGAAAACAACATGATCAACCATTAGAAGGAAACAATACAATAATAAAATTGATCTACAATTTCTCTAAAGACACTAACCTCTTCAGTACCACAACTAGCAGTAGGGTAGGCTTGAGGCAAAGGTTTTGGTGTTTTACCTTTCTTTAAAACACGGGATTGATATTAAAACTAAAGATCTAAATCTCGTAAGATTTTGTGTATGGAAGGTGGAACAGAAATTATTGATGCTATAGAGTACTTCGTCATCTGTTATCTTTTGTATTTATTGGTCATCATAGTGTTATAACCAAATGTAATAATGATCTTAATCTCTACCCTAAGGACCGCCAAGAATTATAGAATGCAGAATGTATTGTTCATGGCATTTATAATAGTCCATCAAAATAAAGAAGGCATGATCTTATGTCAATTTATTTATGGCATATATGCAAGTAAATAACTTCCCAACAACAATATTGAAATGAGTCAAAGATTCCTACAATGATGTAGATACCATCACAGCCATATCCTCTTTTGTATATTCATGCTTTGTTCCTTTGGTCTAGCATGCATGTAGACACCACTGTTCCTTCTAAAACGAGTTTTGAATAGAGAGAAGTAGGATATGTCAAAGGGCTGCAATTTATGGCTAGTGTGAGCATGTAAGCAAAGGATATGAAGACCAATTCTCTTGGCACGTTGGATGGCTTTCAAGCTGACATGACTCCCATGGCCATTACAAATAAGCAAATGTGGTCTATTTTCAGAAGTCCATCGAAACAATTGCTGCAAAGTTGTTAAAGCATGCATCAAACAACTTATATATAATCCATGCTTTTTGCTGATAGTCCATAGCTACTCTAGCCCCAAGCCTGCCATTAGATCTCTGCCTCTCGTTTTATTCCCTTTAAATACATAACATACTTGTCCTGCTTTACTAACATAATATAGAACTGTCAGCCATTCCTTATTCTTAGAAATATGGTGACACACATTCCTATCTCCCCATCTAGCAAGGATCCTAACACTTTTCATGCCACCAGCTCGCACTCCAGTCTTTGATCCTTCGTTTTTGTTGCATCTTCTTCGTTCTGGTTGACCCCGGGATTCCTTGAGATGCTGCTACTATTGTTGAGCTTCATGTCTGATCCGAGCTCGTCGATGTGATCCCTTGAGAAGGATGCTCCTCCTTAATGTGTATATTCGTCGTGAGGAATGCGGTGACTGCTCAACGTCCCTACATGCGGTGTGTCGTTGCAAGGTTGCTGATGTGTGGTGCCATTGATCGAGCTTGAGTAGGGTCACCTGGCTGTTGCAGTCGGGCATTCTTGAATGTCTTCGAAGCTCTGAGATCATTGTCGATAGGCAGGCATTGTCATTCCTCCGCAGGTTGAATTTCTGAGTGCGACTCCTGTTGCTTGGGCTTTGCTTCATTCCGAGGTGCCTCTCCTGTGCCTGGAAGTGTGGTCATCTCTATTTCCCTATCATAGCTCCTTCTGGTCGCCTTTGCGTGATTTGTACCTGCTGGCTAGGTCGTCTCCTCCGTCCTTTGGGTCCTATCCATTCGAGTCTCGCCTCCTTGGCTGACGTAGTAAGGTTGTCCTTCCTTTGGTTCTAGGTGTTACTGGGTCCAAAATTCTTGTTTGAGCAGAATATTCTCCTCCTTGATCTTGCCCCTAATGCTGATATAGGCCTTCAAGTTGGAGATGTTCCTTCCCTGATATGCGTTTCCTCCCCTCGTGGTCTCCTGCCGGTGCAAGGGAGCTGGAAGCTCATCTTGGTCAGCCTTAGGTGCTTTGTGGTTGCCTAGCTTGGTTACTCCTTTTGTTGACGTTGCATGACATTCACTTGAGCTGCTGGGCTGCAAGGTCATCGTGATCTTCCCTCCGGTTTCTATACGCTCCTGTGTCGCCATTACTTCTCTCCTCGACGGAAGATTATGCCCTCTGGCTCTAGCTCGTGATGCTAACGCGGCATCGATGTCTAACGTCTTCCTGCGCCTGTATTTTGCTGCCTTGCGTTCTTCCATTTGAACTCATGTGCATCGAGTTGGTGAAGGCGTTGAGATCCTCTTTCTGATGTGAGCTCGTGGACGTGGTAGCCGAGAGGTTGACATCTAGAAAAATTCTTGATGCTGTTGGTTACCAAATATTCTTCCCATTTGCTGAAGATTGATGATAGGCCGGTGGTGTCCTGTTCTACTCGTTTGTCGGTTGAGGTGTTTGTCGTTGTGCTTCCCTCTCTTGGGTCTGTCTTTTCGGTCTCCTCTCCTTATCTGTGTGTACATCGGCTGGGTCCTTGATGTCTTCAAGGAGTTGTGCCTCTAGCTGTTCTGTGGCTCTGGCCCCGTCCTTCGAAAGTAACGCTCGTATATCCTAGAGTCTAAGGGTCTACTTGAAGGGCTCTCCTACAACATTTTGGGCTCTATAAGCAAGCAAGATGGCTCGAGCAGCATTACTGGAGACATATCTATAATCTCCAAATCTATGGGCATTAGGACGTGTGGTATGGCATGAAATGAGGGTTGTTTTGCAAAACCTCCATGATGTTTGAGGCATACTCTAAGGTCCTAGCAAAGTTGGTTTGGGGGAGCCCAATCTCTACACATGGAGTGACTTGGGCAGCTCTAGACTCTAGCTCCTTTCTAGGTATCGACAATAGGGAGGTCAATGTGGCTATATAAGTCAAACTCTATTAGAAGGACAATGAATTAGGTCAAGGTTTATGCCTTTGGCATGAGCTTGAGAGGTGATGTACAAACAGTTGAGCTTGGGTTGCTATCTTTGAGGTTTAGATGACTATAACAACGGGGGTGTTCTTGAGCACATCTATCTAGGAGTAAGACATCAGCTTCGAGCCGAGAGCAATACTTGCGAGCTACTAATGGGGTATGCTTCTATTTACAAACAAACCACAGTTTGGAAAAATAATTCAAGGGTTTGAGAAATTAGGTCAAGGTTTATGCCTTTGGCATGAGCAGAGGTGATGTTAGTCAAGGTGACTAGAGGGCCCTTTGCCCGTATTCGGTGAACCTTTGGGAAAGTGTACACCACTTCGGGTTGTCGAGTCCATGCCTCACCCGCTTTCGGTGGTGAGTCATGGGACCTAGTCACAATGATCTCGGTGGGCCTTACACACCGGAGGGATCGTTCAAGAGTCGAGAACATGAACCTCCTTCTTAGCGGTCGGCCCTTCACCCACAACCTGGTGTGGTTCTTGTACACAGGCCGAATCTATAGTGTGCTAGAGAGGCTAATCTAGGAGCATCTACTACCAAGCTTTAGGTCTCTACCCCCTTCCCAATACAAGGAGTTGATAGAGATACATCATCCATATACATCACAGAAGAACTAAAGAACTAGATCTAATCTATATCATAGAGTTAGGTTCTTTAGTTCGAGTCCGGTATCTAGAGATCTAGAGAGGCTGCTATGGGCAATTTAATAGGCTAAACCTCGATTCTATGTCTAGAAGATGGTTTAGGCTATTAAATTAACTAAATACCTGATCCTTGGGTTGCTCCTCCT
Organism: Isoetes taiwanensis; assembly: GCA_021234155.1. Classification (NCBI taxonomy): domain Eukaryota; kingdom Viridiplantae; phylum Streptophyta; class Lycopodiopsida; order Isoetales; family Isoetaceae; genus Isoetes; species Isoetes taiwanensis. Next base: position 321,933 of record JAJEKV010000193.1, on the reverse strand, counting down.
GACCTGAGGCCGACCATTCTGCTGAACTGCTCGAATCAAGGGAAACTAATGGTGCCATTCTCTCGGGCAGTGCGGGAGGCCGGTTTGACTCTGGAGCAGCCAAAGCGAGCTCTAAAACCCTAGGAGCGAAAATGGGCAAGTTAGGGTTCTCCTACTTAAATAGGCAAGGGGTTAGGCTAGGGTTTCCAATTATCCCCTTTAGGCATGTGGGATAATTGGGAATGGGCCCACTTGCCTTTAATAGCTAGGTGGCCAAATGTGCCCACATGGAAATGTGTGCACCCAAATGTGCCCACATGGAAATGTGTGCACCTAAATGGGCCCACATGGAAATGTGTGCACCTAAATGTGCCCACATGGAAAGGTGTGCCCACATTAATGTGCACATTGGTAAATGTGCACATTAATATTAAATGCACATACCTAGCAAGTTGCCCCCTAGGGGCTACTCACCTGGCTACACATCGGCGTACACGTCAGTCGGGGTGGCGTGTACGGCGTGTGGCGATCACGGTATCGTCCCGGGACGTATCTTCGTCTTTGGAACGTCATTCTCCCCACCTTGAAATGATGCTGTCCGCAGCATCGTGGGTCTCCCCACCTTGGAATCTTCCTAACCTGCAATCAACCTGATGCATACGATATACTACTATAATACTTACACATTTATTACGATTACCTTAAGGTAATATTTTTAAATCATTATTACGCCATTACATTATCAAATAACTTGTCAATTCGTAACTTCTATTAAAACAAGGTACTTATTAGTTCCCGTTATCATAACATTTAGTTTATCACAATTTAACACTTTCATATACCATTATTATTTAAGGTACTCTTCATTCCTTGCAACACATTCAAACAAAATTTGTGTTGCAAGTCTCGTGACCTTAAAATCTTGCATTAATTTTACAATATCTATAATTACATACTTACTATGTTAATTATTAGAATTACTCTAAGGTAATGTTTAAGACATTCTTGTACTATTTCATTCAATTAACTTATCACTTCATAACTTAATCCCATATAAGGTAATTATTAACCTTACTTAATACAACATTTAAGTTTATCAAAGTTTATCAATTTCATACAAAATTTACATTTCTAAGGTACTCTTCATTCCTTGCAACACATTATAACAAAATTTATGTTGCAAGCCTTCGTAGTTCGACCTCCTTGCCCTCCGGAGCGCTCTATTGGCCTGCAGGTCGACACTACCTATTATTAATTATTAATAAAATTTTGGTTATATGGTGACCACCCCACCTATCTACATGGATGCATGGCTAATCTCCCGGCATAGGAAGGGGGTGGATCTTCCATTATGGCCGCGGAGACAGCGCCTATATGCCTATATGCCGCTCATGCCTACACCTCTAGTTGCCCAGCGTGGAGGATATCCTTTCCGTATATGGGGCGTGAAGGATAGATTCCTCCTATCAAAGCATATATGGGGCTAAAGGTGCCTTTCCTATCAATGCATCTCTCAATGACCTCCTTTCTCTCGAGGTCGTCTACTTCCGTGGGACAGAAGTAGACTTTCTAATCTACCTTCCACTCGTCCAAGCGGAAACGCGGTCATGCCTACATTGACATTACACCACGCCCTAGAGATCACCGTAGTGGTCCCATCATCGGTAAATACGCATGCAACTCATACCTGGCATAGGTTGCATGCGTAGATTAATCTTAACTACACATGAAACTAATCTAAACACCAATCGACATGCCTGAGCCAATTTCTACTGGCTCCTTTAATGCATGTGATTAACATAATTATCCTAAGGTAATATTTATGAATTAACATTATCATAGTATCGGATACATTACTTCCGATAGTACAATTATATTTATTCTAAGCTTTGCAATATTTAACGACTTTTAGATCGCGATTATTTAAACAATAACCCTGATTTAGACCTATTGTATCATAGACAAGGTTTTAATTATCATACACAAGAATTAGATGTGCTTTTTATTCGCTTCCTTGGGTCCTGCATTACCCTTGGAAGTATATCCCTAAGATGCACTTAAGTATATCCGAATTCTATTTTCTATTTATATTTATAAGGACCCCGAGGTCATATAGCTATCCTTGGAAGGAATTGCATCCTTGCGAAGGATAAATTAACATGCTACCTCACATTACCGTTGTTATTTAACTTATTTCCCTATGATACATATACGTACAACAATTTCTATCCAGTTATTAGGATCTATATTTAACTTACCTATAAGACACATTAAAGCTTATAATACATGCGCACACCTTACCTAAGGCTAGAACGCATCCATCCATTGAGCCGGCGTCGAGTAATTTGGAGATGACTTGGTCGTTGCATTGCTCCCATAGTTTTGCTCCACTTCATTGGTGTAGTTAGCTACTACGTCAGTCTCGCACGTTGAAGGCCTCCTGTGCAATAAGGTATCTATCTATCTTACGCTCTATTCGCTTCTCTATTCTATGGGTCGGTCATTTCGATGCAAGTACGTTCAATCATAAGATTGAGCCCTCCCACTTTCTTCGAAAAGAAAATGGTCCTGCACCCCTTCAATGACGTTGTACACAACGTCATATCTATTCTCTCCCCTTAAGAGGTTATACGCTTCTTACTTAGCGCATTAATTTACTATCCTTAGCTGACATATATAACCATCTAAGATGGATGCACATATTATGTTATCATTTATTTCAATATATTTATGGGTTACTTACTTAGCTAGAACGATTCTAAACCACAAGGTTTTGTCATCATGACAATTCCTTTTGTCCCACAAGACTATTTGATTACTATAATTCTTATTTTAGATGTACCTTACATGTATTATTCTTTTATTACTCTAGAGATTCCCCCTTTCTTAGTTATTTAAACTCTTGGAATATTCCTACCAATCGAATTGATGTCATCGTAACAAGTTGGCTGGACTTGTTAGATTACTTCTTTTCTTTCGGTTGGATTATTCTTTTGGAGGTACTAAATTTATACATGGTCAACAATTATCCTAGTAATGATTCCTTCTTAGCGAGGAGATCAATCTCACCAAGTGGTTTCAATACGTTGGATGGCTGTTAACAATTGTGTATAATTTTAGTCACTCCTATGCGTTTCCTTCCCAATCCTTGACACTTAGCTCAATATTGGGGCAATCCTTTCAACGAGAATATCCGAAAATGCCTTCTAATCCCACTATGGATGTTACCATCCCTACATTTAACCTACTAGGCCCCATGGCCTTAGATCCTTGAGCTTGCTAGAAGCTCATCCGCTCGTTGCCTGCTTGAAGTAGCAAGGTGACGTTCTTCCGAGTCGCTCGATACTTCAGTCTCCTTGACGGTGGCTCCTCTTTGATGTAGAGGCTGGAGGCTTTGATGGCGTAGTTGATCACTTGAATCTTCCATGCCGCTTTTCAAATGCCTGAAGGTGGCGCCGTTGAAAAAGATCTTTCATCTTGAACTCTTTGTCTTGGCAGCTAAAGGACGACTCTGTATCCGATATTGTTTCTTCGACTCCATCGATGTCTCATACGTCGAGTCCTCTTGTCGTTATCGTGTTGCCATAAGAGTGTTGAGGATGTTGATTGCTTCACCCCTGCAAATTGCCTGACATCTCTTCCTTTGATCGGTTACGCTATGGGAGGGAAGGAATAACAAGGGAACTATACATGCAACACATATAGCTTACATAATTACAATTACTACTAGAGCTATTAGGTCCCCCTTGTGCCTCCCTTCGAGTTGCACACCTACTCCTTGGCGATGTCGCCGATTGTTCCTCCGGTGCAATGGTGTTGGCGATCTATATCCTCCCTATTTGTACGCGTCGGTTCGTACTTTCAGGGTAACTTGTTGATATACTTGGGCCCTCCGATGTTTGTCGGCTTACGGCACAACGCTTTTGCATCACATTCTAACTAAAGATGTCTTTGATGCGTTGATGCTTCGGCATTTCGCCCCGCTTCACGATCTGTTCTCGGCGGTAATTGTTTCCCCCTTCATGATACTCGAAGCTATTTGGGCGTCTCTTGAGGATGTCGCGATTCCTTTGGCTATACTCCCTGCGGGTTGTTCTCTTCTGCGGTTGTTCTTTGAATCGTCGTCCTTGGGTTCACCAAGTTGCATGCAAGTCCGTGCAAGTCGCGGCTGCGCCTCGCCCTAGTTGCTTCTCCATCGAGCTTCCAAACTTCCTTGTTTGATCCCCTCGATCACATGGCTTGGGCGTTGTCACGTTCCACTATGTCGTCTTCTTGTCTTGAGGTACCTTACGGTGGCTTTGATTGTGCTTTCGTCGGTTTGATCCTCCACATTTGCCTCTAGGGAGCTCGTGGAAGAAGTCGGTTGCTAGCACTTCTCCAGCTTCCCAGTTCGACCTTTGTCCCTCTATGCATGTCGGTCTCTCTCGGCAAGTAAAGCATCATGGCTCTCCTCCTGGCGGCTATGTTGCCGGGGTGATGGGTCCCTATATCTGCCGCGGCTTGACCCTTGAGTTGAAGTACTTGCCTTAGATATACTCTTGTGGTTGAATAGCCTGGCTATTATCTTGAATTCTCTTTTTTTTTTGCCGAGGGTGCTTCAGTTGCTATCCTTGTCGTTAAGGTGTCGAATGCTTCTTCCTTGGGCATTTGATGTCCCACATGTCGGAGATACGATCGCCTTCTTTTCTTCTAATTACTGGTAGGAGTACCTGACGAAGCCATCACCTAGTTGTTGAAGGCATATCTCCTCGTCGCGATTGCCTTTTCGTAAGTGCATCTCCATCTAATACCGTGTCATAGTGCATCACCCTATCTTACCACAAAGGTGGAATTATGGTCGTTGAGATGTTGCCTTCTTAGTTGGCTCGTTGATGTCGGGTCATTCCTCCTTCTATTGTTGAGGCCCTTTCGTGTCATAAGTTAGATCCAAGTGTCGCCGCTGCCACAAGAGGTAGTGTTGCGTCTGGCGATGTCCAGTCTTGCTGATGATCTTGACATGACCGGTGTTGTCTCTTATTCTGACATTGGGTGGAATGGCGGTCTTCTACTTGAGGGCACTTCAGAAGTGTCTTGGCCTACAGTCGTTTCTCCCTCGTACTTGCTCTTCCATTTTGATCTTGGGCTATAGTTGTGCTTCCTTGCTTCCTCATGTGGTAGTCGAAGTGAAGGAGCTTCTCGATCTAAAGCTAAATCGTAAAACATGACTTTAAACTCATGTTTCTCCACTATATCTGTGAGCACCCGAGATCTACAATAGACATATACGCATTTACATTGGGATTTTAATTCATCCACTTTTTCAAAACAACTACGAAGATCTACTTAAATGTTTATACTCCTTTAGGGTTTCCCCTCCTCCTATCGCGTTTGATCCTTCCGTTTTTGTTGCATCTTCTTCGTTACGGTTGACTCGGGATTCCTTGAGATCTTTGCTACTATTGTTGAGCTTCATGTCCGATCCGAGCTCGTCGATGTGATCCCTTGAGAAGGATGCTCCTCCTTAATGTGTATATTCGTCGTGAGGAATGCGGTGACCGCTCAACGTCCCTACATGCGGTGTGTCGTTGCAAGGTTGCTGATGTGCGGTGCCATTGTCGAGCTTGAGTAGGGTCACGGCTATTGCGGTCGGGCATTCTTGAATGTCTTGAGCTCGGAGATCGTTGTCGATAGATGGCGTTGTCATTCCTCCTCTTGAGTTGAATTTCGAGTGCGACTCACATTTGCTTGGGCTTTGCTTCATTCGAGGTGCCTCTCACAGGTGCACGGAAGTGTGGTCATCTCTATTTCCCTATCATAGCTCCTTACGGTGCGTCTTTGCGTGATTTGTACTGGCTGGCTAGAGTAGTCTCCTCCGTCCTTTGGGTCCTATCCATTCGAGTCTAGCCTCCTTGGGCGGCGTAGTAAGGTTGTCCTTCCTTTGGTTCTAGGTGTTACTGGGTCCAAAATTCTTGTTTGAGCAGAATATTCTCCTCCTTGATCTTGCCCCTAATGCTGATATAGGCCTTCAAGTTGGAGATGTTCCTTCCCTGATATGCGTTTCCTCCCCTCGTGGTCTCCTGCCGGTGCAAGGGAGCTGGAAGCTCATCTTGGTCAGCCTTAGCTGCTTTGTGGTTGCCTAGCTTGGTTACTCCTTTTGTTGACGTTGCATGACATTCGCTTGAGCTGCTGGGCTGCAAGGTCATGGTGATCTTCCCTCCGGTTTCTATACGCTCACATTGTCGCCATTACTTCTCTCCTCGGCCGGAAGATTATGCCCTCGGCTCTAGCTCATTGATGCTACTTGGCGGCATCGATGTCTAACGTCTTCTGCGCCGTATTTTCTTTGCCTTGCGTTCTTCCATTTGAACTCATGTGCATCGAGTTGGTGAAGGCGTTGAGATCCTCTTCGATGTGAGCTCGTGGGCGTGGTAGCCGAGAGGTTGACATCTAGAAAAATTCTTGATCTTTGTTGGTTACCAAATATTCTTCCCATTTTTGAAGATTGATGATAGGCGGTGGTGTCTGTTCTACTCGTTTGTCGGTTGAGGTGTTTGTCGTTGTGCTTCCCTCTCTTGGGTGTCTTTTCGGTCTCCTCTCCTTATCTGTGTGTACATCGTTTGGGTCCTTGATGTCTTCAAGGAGTTGTGCCTCTAGCTCGCGTGGCTCGGCCCCGTCCTCAAAAAATGCTTTCGTATATCCTAGAGTCTAAGGGTCTACTTGAAGGGCTCTCCTACAACATTTTGGGCTCTATAAGCAAGCAAGATGGCTCGAGCAGCATTACTGGAGACATATCTATAATCTCCAAATCTATGGGCATTAGGACGTGTGGTATGGCATGAAATGAGGGTTGTTTTGCAAAACCTCCATGATGTTTGAGGCATACTCTAAGGTCCTAGCAAAGTTGGTTTGGGGGAGCCCAATCTCTACACATGGAGTGACTTGGGCAGCTCTAGACTCTAGCTCCTTTCTAGGTATCCTGACAATAGGGAGTGTCAATGTGGCGGCTATATAAGTCAAACTCTATTAGAAGGACACAGAATTAGGTCAAGGTTTATGCCTTTGGCATGAGCAGAGGTGATGTACAAACAGTTGAGCTTGGGTTGCTATGCTGAGGTTTAGATGACTATAACAACGGGGTGTTCTTGAGCACATCTATCTAGGAGTAAGACATCAGCATCGAGCCGAGAGCAATACTTGCGAGCTACTAATGGGGTATGCTTCTATTTACAAACAAACCACAGTTTGGAAAAATAATTCAAGGGTTTGAGAAATTTTGGTCATTTTGAGCTGGGGTTTGACATTTCTAGCCTAATTTGAGGTCATAAATGGATTCTAGGCTGTCTAACGGTCCTATTGCAACAAATTTCAGGCGATTTGGAGCTCTGTAGCTCAAGTTATGGAGGTTCAAATTTTGGAGGTCTCACACATTGCGCCCAGACCGATAATGAACTTTTCATTTTCTGTCCTGGCGCGACGTGTGAGACATTGGCTCTAAATGGGTTAAACTTGTCTAATTTGGGTGATCTAAGGGTGTAATTTCGCTAGATTCGCCGAGTTAGGCATTGACCCCTTATTTGGTCGATTTGGAGGCAGTTTTGGGCACTTTTGGGGCATGGTCTCGACATGGTCTCACACGTTGCGCCCGCACCAGATAATGAACTTTTCATTTTACGTCTGGCGGCGGCGTGTGAGACATCCTCTCGAATTGGCCTAGGATGTCTGTTTTGACTAAAACAAAAGCTAAAACTTACTAACTCGACTTAATTAAGTAACTTCATACACTTATAATTTACTCTAAAACACTTTGTATTAAACAAATTTTTTTTTTTCATTTACGAAATTAATAATGCTCAGCTTTGATGTAGCTGGCAAGCTGCATGTCCTTCTTCATTAGTGTCACTCTCTTGGCGTGTACTGTGCAGGCTGTTGAGTCTTCAAAATGTTAGACCAGCTTCTGCTCTGCTGCTTCTTGAACCTTGGCCTCCCGCTCTCGTTCTGCCCTCTCCTCTTCTTGTTTCCTTCGGCCTCCTTGGCCTCTGGCTGTTTCGCCTTGTCGAGGAAGTCGAGCGGTTTGTTTGGTGCACATCATGTCGATCGGAGTCTTGGTGTCTATCAAGATGCTGTCTCTATCTAGCTTAAGGGTCTTGGTTCTAATTCTAAGTCTAAGGCTTAGCCATTAATATTATCTAACATTATTAAAGCTTAAATCTAATTAAGAGTTATAATTCAAACACAAACGATGCCCGCCCTCAGTGGTTGGCACGGGGGGGTTTGGGGGGGGGTTCAACCTTGTGGGTGGGAGGTTCGATTCCCGCTACTGTGGGAATTCTTTTAAGATGAGGTTCAAGTGGATTGAAAAGCTAGACTAATCTAGCTAATTCCTAGCCTAAAATTCGAATTATCAAGTTTTTTTTTTGAAAGTTATGACTTCTTAATGTGTTGTAGCATCAATGTCTCGCAATGATTTTTTTTTTTGAAAGTTATGACTTCTTAATGTGTTTTAGCATCAATGTCTCGCAATGACTTCTTAATGTGTTTTAGCATCAATGTCTCGCAATGACTTCTTAATGTGTTTTAGCATCAATGTCTCACACGTTGCGCCCAGGCAGAAAATGAGATCTTCATTATCTGACCTGGCGCGACGTGATCTTCATTATCTGTCCTGGCGCGACGTGTGAGACCATCTATTTGGCTCATTAATTTTTGTCTTTCTATGTCCAGTTGGATGCTGCCTAGTGGCGTGACGTTAAAACTACTATCTATCTATCTATCTATCTATCTATCTATCTATCTATCTATCTATCTATCTATCTATCTATCTATCTATCTATCTATCTATCTATCTATCTATCTATCTATCTATCTATCTATCTATCTATCTATCTATCTATCTATCTATCTATCTATTCATTTTAACTGTTACTAGCTTAGCATATACTACAAAAATGAGAAAACATTTCCCCATTTTTTGAGGTTTGAGGATCCTATTAAGTTAGTACTACTGGGAGCATGGCCAGTGCTTTGCTTTGCTCTTGGTCTCCAAGAACATTGCTCTGATACCACTGTGACGTCCCCTACTCGTATACGGTACACCCACCGTATACAAACAGGAGTTCATCCCCCATACCAGCTCCATACCGTCTGGGGCCCTCCACAATCATCGCGACCCGTAACGAGTCCCGGTGGGAAGAGTGAAGGGTCATTTTACCCGTCTCCCTCGGGGCCTACCTAGGCTGCGGGCGTAAACATACATGTCAGTATACAACATAATCACATATCCACCTCGAAGGGTGGTGCATCAACATCTGCATAGACAATGATCAGCATCATACATAAGGATCCTACCCAAGGCTCAGACTCGAAGGGGATGACTGACGGCTTGGGTCTCCAGAGTTCATTGCAGACAGAATTCATGGCAATGGATTTGGCTGGCATAAGAACATGACTTAGGGTTGTCCACTCCATCCGCCCCTCCTGTGCACACTTTGCAGAGTAGGCTGAAGAGTGTCGGGACCTGACTGTAGCCCGCCGGATGCATAGCCAAAAGGGCTATTCCTGGGTTTCATCTTCCCAGTTCCGATGGGGCGGGGAAGGGATCACGCGCCCTCGAGAGATCTACATCTTTGACTCAAAGGTGACTAGAGGGCCTTTGCCTGTATTCGAACCCACTGGAAAGTGTACACCACTTCACGGGTGTCGAGTCCATGCCTCACCCCAAGACTCGGTGGTGAGCCATCGGACCTAGTCACAATGATCCCCGGTGAGGCCTTACACACCAGAGGGATCGTTCAAGAGTCAGAACATGAACCTCCTTCTTAGCCCGGTCGGGCCCCTTCACCCACAACCTGGTGTGGTTCTTGTACACAGGCCGAATCTATAGTGTGCTAGAGAGGCTAATCTAGGAGCATCTACTACCAAGCTTTAGGTCTCTACCCCCCTTCCCAATACAAGGAGTTGATAGAGATACATCATCCATATACATCACAGAAGAACTAAAGAACTAGATCTAATCTATATCATAGAGTTAGGTTCTTTAGTTAGAGTCTGGTATCTAGAGATCTAGAGAGCTGCTATGGGCAATTTAATAGGCTAAACCTACTGATTCTATGTCTAGAAGATGGTTTAGGCTATTAAATTAACTAAATACCTGATCCTTGGGTTGCTCCTCCTGACCTGAGGCCGACCATTCTGGCCGAGCTTTCGAATCAAGGGAAACTAATGGTGCCATTCTCTCAGACAGAGTCTGGGAGGCGGTTTTGACTCCTGGAGCAGCCAAAACAGAGCTCTAAAACCCTAGGAACGAAAATGGGCAAGTTAGGGTTCTCCTACTTAAATAGGCAAGGGGTTAGGCTAGGGTTTCCAATTATCCCCTTTAGGCATGTGGGATAATTGGGAATGGGCCCACTTGCCTTTAATAGCTAGGTGGCCAAATGTGCCCACATGGAAATGTGTGCACCCAAATGTGCCCACATGGAAATGTGTGGACCTAAATGGGCCCACATGGAAATGTGTGCACCTAAATGTGCCCACATGGAAAGGTGTGCCCACATTAATGTGCACATTGGTAAATGTGCACATTAATATTAAATGCACATACCTAGCAAGTTGCCCCCTAGGGGCTACTCACCTGGCTACACATCGGCGTACACGTCAGTCGGAGTGGCGTGTACTCGTGACGAGGCAGTACAGTATACGTCCTGGGACCGTATACTGTGCTGGAACGTCACAACAACAGCCCAATAGCTGGCCATGCGGGATTCATGAAAACATATTTCAAAGTGCGCAGCAGCTATTATTGGCCAGGAATGAAGAAGCAAGTACTAGCTCGCTACATCAGGGAATGTCAGCTATGTCAGCAGACGAAGGCAGAGCAGCTTCGAATTCCAGGAGCATTAGAGCCATTAGCGGTGCCAAACGCTAAGTGGGAGGTGATCAGCATGGATTTCATCACAGGGCTTCCAAGAACAGTAAGAGGAAAGGACGCCTTAATGGTAGTGGTCGACAAGTTGTCGAAGATGGCACATTTTGTGCCTTGCAGGACCACAGATACGGCTATGGATACAGCGAAGCTCTTCATCAAAGAGATCTTCAGGCTTCATGGCATGCCAAGGGAGATTATCTCCGACAGGGATCCAAAGTTTATGAGTGCCTTTTGGCAAGACCTCTTCGCGACCATTTAGACGAAGCTATCCATGTGCACGGCGTATCATCCTCAGACGGATGGCCAAACGGAGCGGACCAACAGAATTTTAGAGGACATGCTATGAAACTATGTCTGGAATAAGCAAGGTATGTGGGAAGAATTTATTCACTTGGTAGAGTTTGCATACAATAGCACCAAGCAGGAATCATCCCAAATGTCGCCGTTTATGATCAATTACGGCTATCAGTGCCTAACTTCGGACACTTGGCACAACCCCGTGTCAAAAGTGGAAGTTTCGCAGCAGATGTTGGCCGATATGCAGCAGCTCGTGGAAGAAGTTCGAGGGTATCTGCTAGCACCAAGAAGTCGACAAAAGAGCATCGCCGACAAGCATCGAACAGTCAGAGAATTCAAAGTTAGAGACGATGTATGGCTCAAGATCAAGGTGAAGCAGGCGAAGCTCAGGATCGGGAATTGCAAGAAGCTTGCTCCAAGGTGGGCTGGACCCTTCAGAATAGTCAAGAGAGTAGGCAATCAATCCTACAAGCTTGAATTGCCAGCACACCTAAAGATTCATAAGGTCTTCCACGTGAGTTTATTGAAGAAACATACCCCCAATCCAGACGAAGTCTTGGACACTCCAACGTTGTTGGAAATGACGGAGGAGCAGCTGGAAATAGTTCCAGAATTGATTCTTGATAAAGGCTTCAAGAAAACGAGGAGATCTGAGTTTCTCCAATACTTGGTCAAGTGGAAACACTTGCCAGTGGAAGACGCGACATGGGTACTTAAGAAAGATCTAGTAAAGCAGTACCCACAGTTTATGGAGCAATGGGACGGCAAAGTCATCTCCGAAGAAATCGGCTCAGGCACGTCGATTTGTGTAGATTAATTCTGTGTAGTTAAGATTAATCTACGCATGCAACCTATGCTAGGTATGGGTCGCATGCGTTGTTACCGATGATGAGACCACTACGGTGATCTCTAGGGCGTGGTGTAATGTCAATGTAGGCATGACCGCGTTTCCGCTTGGATGAGTGGAAGGTAGATTAGAAAGTCTACTTCTGTCCCACGGAAGTAGACGACCTCGAGAGAAAGGAGGTCATTGAGGAATGCATTGATAGGAAAGGCACCTTTAGCCCCATATAATTTATCCTTCACGCCCCATATGCGGGAAGGATATCCTCCACGCTGGGCAACTAGAGGTGTAGGCATGAGCGGCATATAGGCATGTAGGCGCTGTCTCCACGGCCATAATGGAAGATTCACCCTCTTCCTACGCCGGGAGATTAGCCATGCATCCATGTAGATAGGTGGGGTGGTCACCATATAACCAAATTTTTTTTTCTAATAATTAAAATGGTACTAACGTAGTGTCGACCTGCAGGCCAATAGAGCGCTCCGGAGGGCAAGGAGGTCGAGCTACGAAGACTTGCAACACAAATTTTGTTAGAATGTGTTGCAAGGAATGAAGAGTACCTAGAACAATAATTATGAAATGTTAAAATTTTGATAAACTAAATTGTTGTCATAAGTGAATTATCGAGTAACTTGTTTTAATGATGTTATGAATTGATAAGTTATTCCATAATATAAATGCATAATAATGTCCTAAAAATGTTACCTTAAGGTAATTATAACAAATGTGTAAGCATTATAGTAGTATATCGTATGTATCAGGTTGATTGCAGGTTAGGAAGATCCCAAGGTGGGGAGACCCACGATGCTGCGGACAGCATCATTTCAAGGTGGGGAGAATGTGACGTTCCAGCACAGTATACGGCCCCAGGACGTACACTGTACTGCTCCGTCATGCGTACACGCCACCCCGACTGACGTGTACGCTAACGTGTAGCCAGGTGGGTAGCACTAGGGGGCAACTTGCAAGGAATATGTGCATTTATTAATGTGTACATTTACCAATGTACACATTAATGTGGGCACACATTTCCATGTGGACACCTTATGCCAAGTGGGCCATACCCAAGTGTGCAATTAATGTGCACATTTATCAATGTACACATTAATGTGGGCACACATTTCCATGTGGGCACATTTTGCCACCTAGCCATTAAAGGCAAGTGGGCCCATTCCCAATTATTCCACATGCCTAAAGGGGATAATTGGAAACCCTAGCCAACCCCTTGTCTATTTAAGAAGGGAAACCCTAACTTGCCCATTTTTCGTTTCTAGGGTTTTAGAGCTCTGTTTTGGCTGCCTCAAGAGCCAAAACCGCCTCCCAGACTCTGCCTGAGTGAATTGCACCATTAGTTTCCCTTGGTTCGAGCGTTTCAGCAGGATGGTCAAACTCAGGTCAGGAGGAGCCACTCAAGGATCAGGTATTTGGCCAATTAAATAGTCTAAACCCTATTTCAGTCATAGAATCAGTAGGTTTAGCCTATTAAATTGCCCATAGCAGCCCTCTAGATCTCTAGATACCAGCCTCTAACTAAAGAACCTAACTCTATGATATAGATTAGATATAGTTCTTTAGTTCTTCTGTGATGTATATGGATAATGTATCTCTATGAACTCCTTGTATTGGGAAGGGGGGTAGAGACCTAAAGCTTGGTAGTAGATGCTCCTAGGTTAGCCTCTCTAGCACACTATAGATGCGGCATGTGCACAAGAACCACACCTGGTTGTGGGTGAAGGGGCCAGACTGGCTAAGAAGGAGGTTCATGTCCTGACTCTTGAACGATCCCTCTGGTGTGTAAGGCCTACCAGGGATCATAGTGACTAGGTCTAATGGCTTACCACTGAGTGTGGGTAGGGCATGGACTCGACACCCGTGAAGTGGTGTACACTTTCCAGTGGGTTCAGTCGAATACGGGCAGTGGCCCTCTAGTCACCTTGAGTCAGCATGCAGATCTCTGGAGGGAGTGATCTCTTCCTGCCCCATCGGAACTGGGAGGATGAGACCCAGGAATAGCCCCTTTGGCTATGCATCCGGCGGGCTACAGTCAGGTCCCGACACTTTTCAGCCTACTCTGCAAAGTGTGCACAGGAGGGGCAGATGGAGTGGACAACCCTATGCCATGTTCATATGCTAGCCAAATCCCTTGCCATAAATTCTGTCCGCAATGAACTCTGGAGACCCAAGCCGTTAGTCATCCCCTTGAGTCTGAGCCTTGGGTAGGACTTCCCATATGTATTGTGCTCACTCTTGTCTATGCAGATGTGATGGACCACCCTTCGAGGTGGATATGTGCTTATGTTATATACTGACGTGTATGTTACGCTTCCGCAGCTAGGTAGGCCCTGAGGAAGACGGGGTAAAATGACCCCTTCACTGTTGTGACGCTCTATGAATATATACGACCCCCGGCCGTATACATACGGGGACTTTCCCCTCCCATGGCGACCATCTTGCCATGAGCAAGGCCCTCCGTCTGACCCGAGCCATCTACGTAGAGATGCTCAAGTGAAGGACACGGAGGTGTCATTCGGCCCACGCCTTCGATGGGCTCCTACGTCGCGGAAGCATGAATACAAGGGTTAGCACACAGCATAAATCATATATATATAAATAACCACCACGAAGGGTGGCGCATCCATCCAAGTACCAACGGCAAAGAATATGCATCTAAACCTAAGAAACACCCCAAACCCATGGTTCTACCCCGGCTCAGACTCCAGTGAGGATCGACTGACGGCTAGGTCTCAAGAGATCAGCAGACCGAATCTTAACATGGCGTTGGCTGGCATAGAACATCGGCTAGGGTTGTCCACTCCATCCGCCCCTCCTGTGCACACTTTGCAGATGGGTCGATCCACGCTATGGCTTCGCTATAGCCTTCCGGAGACGCAAACTCAAGGTATCACCCTTTTGAGTCTACTCCAGGGTTCATGACGCCCCGGTCCGATGAGGCAGGTCAGGGAAGCGTCCCCTTCCAGGATCACAGTGGTTCTATGGGTGAGCTAGAGAATACGTGCCGCATCAGCGACCCCCGCATTCGTACCCGACTTACTCACCCTAAATCTACTCAAAGTGCAAGGTGCCCCATACGGGTCACACCTCTACACCCAGGGAGTGTCAGACCCATACCCGGCCCTCTACGTGACCGGCTATCGGGCCTAGCCCACTGTAGGAGTCTCAGGAGCCTTTTATGTTCGTGCAAGACCCCACCCCCACTTCACCACTGCGTCCCTTCTCTGTGCTAAGCCAGACCATAGCGTCTACGACCTGGTGGTCTCTTGTACCTGAGCCGCAATATTGGGATATCTGAGGGGCTCTATCTAGGAGCATACTACAACATATGGGCTCGAGGTCTCTACCCCCGTAATCCCCATCTCGGGAGTGCTTAACTAAGCAGAGAACTATCAATCCATCCTTTGAGAGCAAAACCAGAATCAAAATATAAAGAGAACTTACCTTTTCAACCAAGGGTTAGTTCCTACGAATAAAAGCACAGAGAGAACAGACAAGACAACACACAAGTGCCCAAAAGGGGCGCTACCCTAGAATTCTCAAACTACACTAACCACCCACCTGTATTCCTGCTCGACCCGTTATCGTTTGGTGCCTCCATCCTTCTGGAACTCGATGCTCAGCTCTGATCACACAGGTGCAAGTACTTGGGCAAGGTGGCGCTTAGCTTGTCACAAGGTAGGCGCTCAGCTCAGGTCGATTATGGTGGATATGGGGGTGGTGATCCACCTTATTGGCCAAAATAGCATTCACCATGCTGGCCAATCGGGTTTGGCCAGGTGGCGCCTTCCAAAAGGATAATTAGCTTAATTATCCTTTATAAATAATAATCCCTTAAATGTAGGTTATTATCTTTACAATTAAATTAGCATAGCTAATTTAATCCCTTTTAGGTCAACCCCCTAGGTTACCGTACCCCATGGTAGCGTATCTGTACTGGGTGACGTGTCAACTAATTTAATCCCTTTTAGGTCAACCCCCTAGGTTACCGTACCCCATGGTAGCGTATCTGTACTGGGTGACGTGTCAATATATTTATACGTATACCGTATAAATACTTGGAACGTCACATTCTCCCCTCCTTAGAATTAATGCTGTTCTCAGCATTGAGGTAACACAATTATAAGGAAAACACATTATAAGGAAGATAATTCCTTATTTCCAAAGGTAATATATTAAAACTTTTGAAGTTCAAAACAGTTTAAGCACTAAAGTGCATTTCAGATGATTATCATAATCAAAAAGTTCAAGGACCAAGGTCCAATATCGACATTAGAGTAACAACAAAACAAGACGTGTAGACAAAATAAAACTTGAAGAGTTCGGGTCATCAGCAACCCTCTAACATTTTTTGGTGTCGCGTCTTTGCTCAAGCGGCTTGCACATGTCAGTATATCAGTATATATATAATTAGATTGTGGTTGAAGGGACCACCCCCTTATAGTAAAAAAATAAACTCTATCTACCAGGGGACCTATCATGTCTATGGTTTGCAGTTCATTGCAGCATAGGGAATGGTCAAGTTCCGATTGTAGCCTATGACCTATATGCTCTCGTAGCAAGTCGTGGTCAGGTCAACATTGACGGTACACCACGTCCTAGAGAACACAAAGGTGATCTCATCATCGGTAACGATTATTACTTACGATGCATCTACCCCTCTAGAGCGCTACTCTTGGCAATCAAGCTTCCAAGCTTACCGTCGGGTGCGGGATTGATAGCATCGTTGATGATGCGGCCTTGAGATTCCCGCATGAAGTCCGGATAGTGCTTGTCAAGGTCTATCTTCATCACCCAAGTAGCATCCTCAACTGGTAAGTGCTTCCACTTAACCAAGTATTGCAACATTTGAGTCCTTCTGGTTTGTTTGTAAGCTCGATCAAGAAGAGCTTCAGGCACTATTTCCAGCTGCTCCTCTGTCATTTCTAGGAGGGTTGGGGTATCCAAAACCTCCTCTGGATCAGGGGTGTGTTGTTTCAGAAGACTCACGTGAAAGACCTTGTGGATCTTCAAACGGGGTGGCAAATCCAAGCGATATGCCTGTTCTCCCACACGTTCAGTAATCTTGAACGGCCCAGCCCATCTGGGTGCCAACTTCTTGCAGTTACCAATTTTAAGCTTGGCTTGTTTTACTTTGATCTTAAGCCAAACTGATTCGCCCACCTGAAAGACTCGTGGGGTTCTGTGTTTATCCGCTACACTTTTCTGGCGACTACGTGCAGCTAATAAATAACCATGAACTTCTTCAACTAAAGCCTGCATTTCTAAAAGGAGCTGTTGAGAAACCTCCACTTTAGAAACAGGGTTATGCCATGTGTCTGGAGTAAGACATTGATATCCGTAATTAATCATAAAGGGAGACATTCTGGAAGACTCCTGCTTCATACTGTTGTAAGCAAATTCTACCAGATAAATGTAGTCAGCCCATTGTGATTGCTTACTCCACACATAACTTCGTAACATATCCTCTATAATACGATTGGTCCGTTCTGTCTGACCATCCGTCTGAGGATGATATGCTGTACTCATAGCAAGCTTGGTCTGGATGGTGGCGAAGAAATCTTTCCAGAATGCACTTACAAATTTGGGATCCCTGTCAGATACAATAACTCTTGGCATTCCGTGCAGCCTGAAAATCTCCTTTGCAAAAAGCAGGGCGGTGTCGAAGGCTGTGTCGGTGGTACGACATGGCAAGAAATGAGCCATTTTCGACAATTTGTCGACCACTACCATCAATGCATCATATCCACGGAGAGTACGTGGAAGGCCCACAATGAAATCCATGGTTATCACTTCCCACTTAGCATTGGGCACATCCAGAGGTTGCAACTCTCCTGGAACTCTTAATTGTTCAGCCTTGGTTTGTTGACATACCTGGCACTGCTTAATGTATCTAGCAATATCCTTTTTCATCGAAGGCCAGAAATAGCTGGAGCGGATCTTAAAGTAGGTCTTCATAAATCCTGCATGT
This sequence comes from Isoetes taiwanensis, assembly GCA_021234155.1. Lineage (NCBI taxonomy): Eukaryota > Viridiplantae > Streptophyta > Lycopodiopsida > Isoetales > Isoetaceae > Isoetes > Isoetes taiwanensis. The sequence goes on along the minus strand of JAJEKV010000193.1, from coordinate 303,930 downwards.
CCAGCTATAGGGCTGTTGTGTGTGTCATGGAGAATCAGCTTACGTACTCCTGAAGTCTCAGGTACACACAATTTATCCTTGTAATATAGCAGGTGGCCTTCTTTCTTATACGAACGAAAAGTTTCCCGCTCTTTATCTGTACGTGCTTCCTTATTCAAGCTAACCCAAACATCACGGAACTCGGGATCTGTAGCCAAGGTCTGCTGTATTTGTTTCCCAAACTCACTAGTGAGTGTGGAAATTGCATTACAATGGGTTCGGGTTATCAGAGGATGGCGTGACAACGCATCCGCAACCACATTGTGCTTGCCAGGCTTATACATGATCTCAAAATCATATTCCTCCAAAAATTCCATCCATCTCCTCTGACGGAGGTTGAGATTCGGCTGGGTGGATAAATAACGGAGACTTTGATGATCCGTATCCAACTGGAATCTTCTACCAAGAAGGTAGTGTTTCCATATCCATGAGCACGGACAACGACTAACAATTCTTGATCATGGGTAGGGTACCGCTGCTCTGTCTCGTTCATTTTCTTTGAATCATAGGCAATAACCCTCCCCTCCTGCATTAGGACTCCACCGGTAGCAATCTTACTAGCATCCGTTGCCACTAGCTTATCCTTTTCAGGATCAGGCAATGTAAGGACTGGTGCAGACGTTAAAGCATCCTTAAGCTTCTGAAAACCCATCTGGACTTTTGCTTTCCAATGTTCCATCCAATCCTTCACCTTTTCGTGCTTTGTGAGATCAGTAAGAGGTGCGGCAATTGTTGCAAAATCCTTAACAAATTTCCGATAATATCCTGCTAGTCCCAAGAAACTTCGGACTTCCGAAACATTACCCGGAATAGGCCAATCCCTTACTGCTTCTATCTTTGCTGGATCTGTAGCAATTCCCTCTACTGAAATGATATGCCCCAAATAATCAACCTTTGGAGTGGCAAACTTGCACTTAGAGAACTTGGCAAAAAGTTGATGACGTCTTAGCTTTTGTAGGGCCAATCTAAGATGTGTCTCATGTTCCTCTAGGGTCTTACTATAGATGAGAATGTCGTCAAAGAAAATAACAACAAAGTCATCTAAGTATTGTCGGAAGACATCATTCATCAGTCGCATGAAAGTTGCTGGGGCATTAGTTAACCTAAAAGGCATAACTGTAAACTCATAATGCCCATATCTAGTGCGGAAAGCAGATTTATGAATGTCCTCCTCTTTAATCCTTATCTGATGGTATCCGGAGCGTAGATCAATCTTTGAGAAATACTTGGCCCCTTGCAATTGATCCATGAGATCATCTGCCCTAGGCAAAGCATAGCGATTCTTGATGGTATGCTTGTTGAGTTGCCGATAATCAATGCACATTCTCAAGGAGCCGTCCTTTTTCTTTACAAAAAGAATAGGAGCGCCAAAGGGCGAAACGCTAGGTCGAATGAAACCTAGGTTTAGTAGCTCTTGAAGTTGCTTCTTAAGCTCTGCCAACTCTGGGGGACTCATACGGTACGGGGCCTTGCTGGTAGGCTTAGTACCCGGCTCTAAAGTTATTTCACATTCTACCCCTCTGAAAGGAGGAAGCTTCTGGATCTCGTCTGGGAAAAGATCGCTAAATTCTCGGAGAAGACTGGCAATTCCCCGTGGCAAGGTATTGATTACTTGCTTTTGTTTAGCATCTGACTCAATGGAAGCAAGTCTGATAACGCAGAGGAGCTTTTGCTTGCATATAGCTTTATCTAACTGTCTGATGGACATAGACTGCATGATAGGGTTGAATGGTTCACCTTTTATCGTCACGCGGGCTCCATTAGCTGCGTTGAAGGTAACTTCTCTCTTTTCGCAGTCTATGTTGGCTTTTGCAGATGCCAAAAATTCCATACCAACAATAAGATCATATTTGCCAATGTCCATTAACTCGGCACCCAAGGCAACTGGTGCACCTGGCAACTCCATCTTAAGGTTAATGTGACGGCCATGAGTGTGCCTGATCTTACCACTGGCTAGCGTGACTGGCTTTGGTCGGGATCTCAATGTTTCAAGCTGCAATACTTGGGCCATTCTAGGAGAAGCAAAATTATGTGTACTACCCGTATCCATCAAAATTATGAAAGGCTTACTGTCTACTTGGCCTATGGTGGAAATAACAGAAGGCTGACTTTCAGCGTTGCCAGTTTCAATGGCTGCAAGAATATGAGACGCACCGTGAATGTACTCGGGAGCCTCGTCCTCGACATGTGGTGTGGACTCAAGATCATCCCAATCAAGGTCGGCCATGGCCAGCTGGGCAGTCTGCGTGACATAGGGACAATTCTGCATAAAGTGGCCGGGTCGCATACACCTGTAGCATGCTTTATCTCGGCGGAGCTGTTCTCAAGCCTCTTTAGGGATAGACTGTAAAAGGTTCCGAACTTCCTTACCGACATTAGTCTGTTTGTCGGGCGCGCTGAAGGTGACTTTCTTTTCCTGGCGGCCATAAGAGCTCTGCTGAGAGGGCCCCGGACTTGGGGAGCGGGGTTTGTAAGGTGTGGACGGCCGCGGCTGCGAGTAAGGAGCAGGACGCGGATACTGATTCCTTGGTGTGTCCTCCTCGAGGCTCAATGCTTTAGCCTCAGCCTCTACAACTGATTTCGGGTCTATGGCCTTAACCATTCGTTTGATTGATGGGGCCAATCCTTCAATATAACCTTCCACTGCCCTCTTTTCATTCATACCTGGTACATACAGTCTCAAGCGCATGAACTCATCCGTGTAGGCCTGAACCGACATTCCCTTCTGCTCTAACCTGTAGAAGGTCTGGATCTGTTGGCATTTGTGCGCACGAGGCACATAATGCGACTTAAAAGCCTTGGCAAATTTCCTAAAGTTGCATATGCTCCTGTCTAGATGCTTGGCTCTGGCATAGCCCTTCCACCAAATACGGGCAGCCCCTGTAAGATTTGTGGTAGCAACCTTTCCTGTATCCTTTTCTGTCATGCCATAGGAACGACCAAACTCCTTCATCTCGTCGAGCCAGGACTCTGCATTCAGTCCACCTCTAGATTTTCCATCAAACTGGGCCAGTTTCCTATTCTTCCATATACTGGTTATGGCCGTGTCAACCATTTTACGGTACTCCTTGTCCCGGCGCTTTGTATGGTCACCAGATGATGCAGACGAGTCAGAGGACACCGAAGTGGCCGAGTGCGAGGAGGTGGCGCTATCCTTGGAGGAGCTCCGACAACGTTTGGCATGGGGCCTCCTCTTTACAGGTGCAGGGCTAGTCTCCGGTGGGGACGGGTGCTGTGTAGGTGGACTTGGCGGCGGTTGTGGTAATTCCGGTCCGTCTTCTTGAATGCTGGGGTGGATTGGCATGCAACATATAGGTCTGTAACTCGCCTAGCTGCCTTTTCATTAACATCAGTTCCTGTTCAGGTGTTAACCTACTGGCATTTGAGGGTGTCTGCCAGGCGGCGTTACGTGCACCGTCTATATTGAGCATAACAAGATATAAGCAGAATTTCAATCAACATCAAGTCTCACAACAAGATCATTTTAGATATTGTCGGGAAAAAAACAAAGTGAATAACGTAAGACGACGGAAAGATTTTAATTATAAGTCAAAACAACTGGTACATTGAAAAACTTCACACTGAAAGTAGTTATAAACTTAGAGTTATAGAATACACAGGTGGATCTTATACAGGACCACTTCATTAGTTATACTGAAACATAGGAACACAAAACTGAAGGGTCCGGACCTAGGGGTTCGCAAAAGGGTACATGACAGAATAGCGAACACTTTCACGTACAGCTCTGACGAGGCCTGGATGATGACAGGTTGATAATCCCAGGTGGGGCTAATGATGAGGAGATTGAAAAGCCTCCTTAATGCGTAGAAGATTTGCCACAGATGGTCGTTGGCATCCTCGAAAGCTTCATGTCTGGACATATTCCAATAGTCCCATGTGCGGCAAAGGGTCCGTTTCAGGTCGTCATAGGCCCGTTCCCGGAGGAGGGTAACTATCTCCATCCCCTTGTCGGGATCATAAGGTTCTTCTGGCTGTGCAAGTTCCTCCATCTCATCTTCACTCTCTCGTTCCGGATACTCTCCATATCTTTGGCCATAATCTTGTTCAGGGGGTCCCTGGTCATCCCTCAATATCTGGTCCGTGATTCTCTCTTCGTACTCCTCTAGTGTTTCTTCTGCAAAACGGCAGAATGAATATATAGCACTAAACAATTCCAAGAGATATAATGACGCATCATGGAAGAGACTTATTCAAAATTATTTTAGCATTATGTATTGATTGATACAATAGACAGTAATCATAAAGGATAACACATGGCTTAAGAAATCGCCAATGAAAATTTTATAACCATTCCAAATGCAAATTGCATAGTACAATTGCTTAGGAGCTAGGTCCCTCGTCTTCGTCCATCGGCTGAGGAGGTGGACGATAACGCATCAAAGTGGCGCTAGGGCTAGCAGAGAGGGCGGCTCGAGCTGCTGCCTCGGGTGGCAAGCAAGTAGCCAAAGGTGCCGCCACAAGGAGGCGCATGTTAGCGCAGCCCGCCACATCCCCCAATGCTGCCATAGCCAAATCCCTACGGACCAAAGTAATGGTGGTGACGTGATAATCAATCTTCTTATGGCCCGCTGAAGTGGATATGGCTCGAAGCGCCCACCAAGAAGCTTCAGAGGAAGGCCCTAGGTTCTTGGAGAAAAATAGTACCTCTCCTTGGCGGAAGGCTGAAAGAAAGAATCGGGCCACATGGTTGCCCATTGCCCTAACCTGAGGGTCGGTGGAGGTCTCCGCTTCTTTTTCTAAGTTGACGGGAAGCTTCTCCTCCTCTTCTTCTTCTCTGTCGTCCTTAAGGCTGACCTTGGTGTCCCAAAGGTCTTCCTTGTCCTGATCCACCTCTCCCATAGTAATTTGCAAGGGCAGGTCTGGGAGAGGGGGCCGCATCTGAGCCGCAAAATGCTCCTCTGGAGGCTGTGGTGTGTCACTCAGTAAGAACTGGCGAAGTGATAAAAGAGTCTCAACAGGCTCTTGTTCTTCAGGCCGATATGCCAATAAGTGCTCAACTGGTGAAGGATTCACAACTGGTGTGGTGAAGTCGATGAAGTCATCTTGGCAGTACTCCGCAAGGTCATAGAGAACCTCTATCTTCTTGCGGCGGATCCCAGTAAGAACGCGGTAAGCCCACATGATATCCTCAAAAATCAGGTACTCTTGGTTATTCAAGAGTACAGTAGGAAGAAGGTTTAGCCCTTCGAGCTTGAGGGCTTTCTGTCGGTTGGCAGGGGCTTCAGTGGCGAGTTCCTTCCATCTTACGAAATCCTGCTCTTCGACGACTTCGTCATCTTCCGGGTCAGAAGGTAGAGGCGTAGAAGAATGCTCAGCAGGTATCTCCTCATCCTCTATGTACTGGTCCATGATAATAGCCAGTGCAAATCGGGCCTCAAAACAAATTTCCCGATCTATTGTAACAATAGGGAGGTCGATCCCTCGCCTTCTTATGCCCTTGATGACGTTGCGGGCATGCTCATCACCCCCTAACATCTGGTGCAGGGCGTGGAAGTCAAGATAGAGCTGCACATCCTCTTCGTTGTAAACGCATGCAGGTACAATCTCCTCACAATAAAACTGAAGAAAAGCGGCATAATCTGGATGGGCCTGCATGTTGGAGATAAGATCTACCTGCTGGAGCAGGTAGGGGTGAAGAAGATCAAAGGGAACCGCAGGGTCCCAATGCTCTCCGTTCAAATACCACTGCTGCAAGGTTGGGCGAGCCATGAGGGGTGAGGGCGCAAAGGAGGAGAAAGGAGGCGCTGAAGCAAGAAGGAAAAAAATGAAACCCTAATGGCCAAAAAGGGGTTTTATACTTTTTGGCACGTTTCCCAAAGTTATTATTAAAAAAATTATTATTTAATTAACAATATATTTTCAAAAAGTTGTTTTTATATTCACAACCCAAAAATGGGACTAGTCCATGGATAAGTTACAGAAATTTTTACAACAGAAAAAGACGGTCGCTTAATCACCTAAAATCCCCTCGGATCCTTCGTGCCAGCTGGAGGTCCTTGGGCATGATAGTGACCCGCTTTGCGTGTATGGCGCAAAGGTTGCGTCACTGAAAAGTTCGACGAGGTAAGCCTCGGTAGCCTCCTGGAGGGCGAGGATCGCAAAAGCTTGGAACCTTAGGTCGGTTTTAAATTCCTGGGCGATCTCCCGTACAAGCCGTTGGAAGGGGAGCCGACGAATCAATGGCTCGGTAGACTTCTGATACTTACGTATCTCCCGAAGTGCTACCGTGCCCGGCCGATACCTATGGGGCTTCCGCGGCTTAAGGGTCGCCTTAAGCGACGGAATGGATTTCCCGCCGGTTGAGGGATGCTTTGTCCGCTGAACGATCTGCTCTCGTCTCTGAGCCGATGTCTTCTTGGCAATTGTTGCATCGTGCTGCAGTCGGGTCTTATAGTTCACCCCACCCTTCACGGGTTTGGTACTCTTTCTCTTCAATGTCCGGTTACCCCGCTCCCACTGCTGCCTCTTAGTGGGGTTTCCCTGTGGGTCTACCGATTGATTCACGTTGTCAGGCATATCCTGGTCCCCCTGGGGGTTAACGTTTTGGGCAGCACCTTCCTGCTGGCCAACATCCTGATGTTGCTGCTGGTCAACATCTGGGTTCTGCTGCTGGTCAATCTGCTGGTGATCTTGCTGGCCCCCCTCTTGATTCCCGCTCTGCTGGCTATGAGGGTCCTCTTCTTCCTTTTGGAGCCGCTCTCGCTCTTCATCTCTGGCCTCTTTGTCCAGACGCATTTGAATGCTCCGGGCAATCTCAGTATGGTACCTGTCCGGTCGTGCTTGCATGTCCTCCTGCACGGATTCCAGGTGGCATTGACTAAACCTTGGCGGAACATTTTCAAAGATGAAACTGTTAAGGTCTTCATTCCAAGAGACGGTAGGAAGATTAAAGTATTCTTGGTACGTAAGTATACGGCCCTTTCCCAAGTAATAGAAACGGTCCTTCCTTATGTCTGGTGGAGCACTAGCTATTTGCTGCAAGTCTTCCATCCTTGCAAGATGCATGATTCTCTGGGCTTCATTCCGGATAAGCTCGTCAGGGTCCTCATCTAGTCCTGGCGAGGGATAAAACTTAACCACGGCCCATGCACGGTCCGGCTGCTCCACGAGAGTGTAAGGCTGAGCTGTGTCGTTCAACTTTATGAGGAAACGCTCGTTGAAGTGGAAGATAGGGTAAGGGATTCTTCGCCCTTCGATGAAGTGCTTCACAAAGAGATTAAGGATGGTATCTATCATAGGGTCATCGTCGGCAAGATGCTCGACTAGCGCGCCAAATAGCTGGAACACGCTCAACTTCTTCAAGTCCACGGTTAGCTTAAAGCGCGGCATGGTTACACTAGCAGAGATCAGCAAGGGAAGAGGAAGGTGAGGCGCTCAAGCGAGGATGGGCGGCACTAAAGGGTAAGTAAGGGCGCTGAGGCGTAGGGCAAGGGAGGCGTGGAGGTCAGCGATGGCGAGTTTGGAGCTCAAGTCCGGCGGCTATGGCGGAAAAGGGCGCTCAGAGAAAGCACACGTCCGAAAAGATAGTTCAAAATTCAAATTTTAACTTTTAACTTTTTATTAAATTTTTTTCCAAAAATAATAAATTTTTTTTTTCTGAGTACAGCAGCGCCTCTTTTGATTTTTCGGCGGCCTGTTGTCTTTTTTTACCTCGGGAGACGTGCCCCCTAGGGTATTTGGGAGGTGCCCGATCCATTGGAGCCATTTTCGCCTTCATCCGAGCTACCTACAAAAAGTTATAGCTCTTCGAAACTTGGGTCTTCCAGTCGCCCCAGACTTCTTAAGGACTTACAGTCTATTACATTAACCTAGCACCAAACCAAACATCAAAGAACTAAACAATCACTCTTGCTTAGACTCTCTCTCACTACCGAACTAGCGAGTTAGGGTTTGGTCAGTGCTATGATTTCGAGTAACCGAAATCACGGCTCTGATACCACTGTGATGCTCCCTGAATATATACGACCCCCGGCCGTATCTACGTAGAGATGCTCAAGTGAAGGACACGGAGGTGTCATTCGGCCCACGCCTTCGATGGGCTCCTACGTCGCGGAAGCATGAATACAAGGGTTAGCACACAGCATAAATCATATATATATAAATAACCACCATGAAGGGTGGCGCATCCATCCAAGTACCAACGGCAAAGAATATGCATCTAAACCTAAGAAACACCCCAAACCCATGGTTCTACCCCGGCTCAGACTCCAGTGAGGATCGACTGACGGCTAGGTCTCAAGAGATCAGTAGACCGAATCTTAACATGGCGTTGGCTGGCATAGAACATCGGCTAGGGTTGTCCACTCCATCTGCCCCTCCTGTGCACACTTTGCAGATGGGTCGATCCACGCTATGGCTTCGCTATAGCCTTCCGGAGACGCAAACTCAAGGTATCACCCTTTGAGTCTACTCCGGGGTTCATGACGCCCGGTCCGATGAAAAAGGGAAGCGTCCCCTTCCGGGATCACGGTGGTTCCATGGGTGAGCTAGAGAATACGTGCGCATCAGTGACCCCCCGCGTGACTGCTAACTTACTCACCCTAAATCTACTCAAAGTGCAAGGTGCCCCATACGGGTCACACCTCTACACCCAGGGAGTGTCAGACCCATACCCGACCCTCTACGTGACCGGCTATCGGGCCTAGCCCACTGTAGGAGTCTCAGGAGCCTTTTATGTTCGTGCAAGACCCCACCCCCACTTCACCACTGCGTCCCTTCTCTGTGCTAAGCCAGACCATAGCGTCTACGACCCGGTGGTCTCTTGTACACAGGCCGCAATATTGGGATAATACAGGGCTCTATCTAGGAGCATACTACAACATATGGGCTCAGAGGTCTCTACCCCCCGTAATCCCCCATCTCGGGAGTGCTTAACTAAGCAGAGAACTATCAATCCATCCTTTGAGAGCAAAACCAGAATCAAAATATAAAGAGAACTTACCTTTTCAACCAAGGGTTAGTTCCTACGAATAAAAGCACAGAGAGAACAGACAAGACAACACACAAGTGCCCAAAAGGGACGCTACCCTAGAATTCTCAAACTACACTAACCACCCACCTGTATTCCTGCTCGACCCATTATCGTTTGGTGCCTCCATCCTTCTGGAACTCGATGCTCAGCTCTGATCACACAGGTGCAAGTACTTGGGCAAGGTGGCGCTTAGCTTGTCACAAGGTAGGCGCTCAGCTCAGGTCGATTATGGTGGATATGGGGGTGGTGATCCACCTTATTGGTCCAAAATAGCATTCACCATGCTGGCCAATCGGGTTTGGCCAGGTGGCGCCTTCCCAAAGGATAATTAGCTTAATTATCCTTTATCTTATATAATAATGTTATAGAGTGTGTCTTGAATCACGCCCTAATTTTGACGGCTAGGATTAGACGAGCAGATTTGACGGTCCAAAAATAAAGAAAACAGATGTACTTAGGCGGCCATCGAACTGGGCTATGCTACCGCGAGGCTGTCGAACTATTTCGGCGTAGCCCAATGTTTTACCTTGGGAGATTGGCTATCTGTTTTGTGAAAGAGTTTTGGATGCTTTGTCACTGGAGTGCAGCAGGCTTTATTGGCCATGGGAGCTCTTCTTCAAATGTCTCTCATTGCATCAAGAAGATAGCACCATTTGAGTTAATAGAATGATGATCTTGAAGAACTTCGATGCCGATTTGGACGCCCGAGACCTCCCCAGAAATGAGATGGTTTCAAAATTCCTTTGCCCTTCCGAGACTTCCAAAGGCGGTTTCAAAATTCCTTTGCTCGCTTGAAGCTTGCACAAAGTTTTTTATGTTATGAATGATCATGGATGAAGCGGACTACGAGAAAAGGACATGTGCTTGCATCTACAAAACGGACATAAAATCGGAGGTCTTGCCGATCCGGGCTTAGTGTTGATGAGACAGGTATTTTTGTACTTGCATTTTTGCTTAGGAATTATATATATTCCGCCCATTCTACATGCATATTTGCTTTGGTGCTTGCTTAGAGAAGAGCCGGTTATTAAGTTGGTCTGAGAAGAATGCATGTCCCTTTTACATGCATTTTTTAGCCTTGATGTTTGCGTTGCATATTATTATCTATCATGTTAGATCTGTAAATTAGAAGAGTTATCTTCATGTACAACTGAAAATATGGTCTCTTTTATGTGCTCAACTTAAAATCTGGAAAGTACAACTCTATATAGCTGCCATTTGCTCTAGGAAGCTTGGTCTGGACAGATCAATTGTGTGTCATTGTTCTTCATGATGAGTATGTATGCACACATGATAATTAATGATTAAATACAAGATTGAATAATCTGGAAGATATATTAAGCTTAATTTTGTGTTTTCTGCCTATCTAGATCGTAGGAGTCCTGCTGCATGCTACTAAGCAACTGCAAGCACACTGTAAGTCTTGCCAAAATGTTGCCGTCCTTGAGATTTCTTATGATTGCATTCGAGATGGAATTCAGGTCAGGTTATCTTCATGTGGAGCAGTTTTTTTCATGTATTAGACTTTTCATAAGGTGTCCAAAGTTTATAGGTCACATTTTTTTGGGATCTTTTTCAGAGTTTCGCTTCACTACGGGACCTCATTTTCTTATTCATTTTTTTAGTCAATGGGCCTATAGTAATACTTAAACATGCCAGACGCACAACATAGATGACAGTGACAAACCGATCTCCAAGCATGTAAGCTCAAACACCATATACAATAGCATTTCAAATATCATTTCATATGCTTTGGCAGTGTACATTCTGTAAACATGCATTTGATCCCTTTTAATCCCATAGCATTGTTTGGGAGGATTTTGAAGTGTTTGCAAGGTTTCCGGGGGGTTTCCTGTAGTGCCATCACAGGGTAACAAAGTCATCGTGATATAATGAAAAAGATATGGCTTTTGTTGCTGTCGTGCTTCTATGCAGCTCAATTTGATGAATTTGTTGAAAAATCTATCTTGCATATATGCTAAAACATCAGTAATTTTATATAATATGCATGCCCACATAATACAGCATATAAGTGAACATTCAAGATATTGGTTTATTATGGGAAAATTTTGTCGCCCTTTAATTATCCTGTCCATGTTGCAAGCTCCAATGTCTGGCTTATTACACGAAAATCTATTCTGCCCATATTGCTACTTTTGGAAATAACAATGTCTTATGTTTGAACTAACGTGTCCAATGAATCTATTGCAGGGTACAGTTCTTTGCAGCCAAGGCAATAACAATTGCTCAATACTGTAACGTTGACTTCATATTTGTTGAACAGAATATTATTGTTGATGTATGCACGTAATTTAGCTACAAAGCTGAACAACAGCAATAATTGCAGCACAAATGTTGTATTGCTTACGGTTTCATCAACTTACAATTTCATCATCTTATGTTCTATTGATTGGGCCCACACATCTATCAAATTTAAAGCTTTAAAATGCAAAATTAAGGCACTAGCACAATGTTGGCAACATGCCAACATGCCATCGATAAAGGTCCATGCCGTATTAGTATTGGTACAATATTGGCAAAATGCCATTGATCCCTTCCACACATGAAAGATCTTAGTCATATTAGAGTGCCCTCAAACATTAGATAGGTAGAAACACTAAAGCCAAGTTCACCATGGACAAGTAGGTCAAGTTCACCATGGACAAGTAGGTCGTACATCACAAAATGAAAATGAAAGACACGCCAAAAAATAATACAAAACGAAAATGAAAGACACGCCAAAAAATAATAAGCTATGCGAAACCTTTACCTCTTCAAATATGAAGGCATCCCCTCTTCAAAAAAAAGGGGGGGAAAGAGGGGGAAAGAATTCCTGAATGTTTTGAGCCATACGATAATTTTTTACTAAGGCCCAGATTCCACTGAGCTGGAAGTTCTTATACCTGGACGAATTGCAAAAGCCCAATAACAAAGTTTTTGGGTTTTGACATTCCATTACAGCCCGAGAGTTCCTGATGTGGCGGCCACAATCAAAGTTTTTATTGCCAGGCAAGATCCCCTAGGAGTTTGCGACTCTATTTCTAACGAACTATCATTCAATCTAGGCTAAGTCAATGGTATGATCCATACAACTATACATGTGGCAATACACACTTAAATGGAATAATAAAAGAACATTGAACCATTGAGATCGGGAAAGGATAAAAGAGATAAATAAAAGAACATTCGACATTGAGATCCTGAAAAGGATTAAAATTGTCACGGTTCACATGGCAAACATCCTCAACTAGCAAAATAAAGAGGTGGTGGAGGAATCGAACCTCCACACACCCCACACACTCCACAAAATAAAAATTGAAAAAGATGCAGAAATACGATACAATACATTTCTGATAGATGAGAACATGTAGAGATACAATGCAAAATTGGATAAAAAGGCCATTAAGCTCTTGAAACCTTCAAGAGCACAAGCATAAGCATAAGCACAAATGATTCTTTGAACAGCTCTAATCCTAAATAATATCACTTACACGTTCTTCTTAACTTATGCCCAGCAACGCTGGGCACCATTACTAGTAAATAATAATCCCTTAAATGTAGGTTATTATCTTTACAATTAAATTAGCATAGCTAATTTAATCCCTTTTAGGTCAACCCCCTAGGTTACCGTACCCCATGGTAGCGTATCTGTACTGGGTGACGTGTCAATATATTTATACGTATGCCGTATAAATACTTGGAACGTCACAACTCTTCCCACTGGAACCCGTCACAGTTGCAGTGTCATGTGGAGGGCCCTGTATCGGCATGGAGCTGGTATGGGGGATGAACTCCTGGTTGTATATGGTGAGTGCACCGTATACGAGTAGGGGACGTCACATGTACGTGTGACGTGGCAGTATAATATACGTATTAGGAGCGTATATTATGCGGGAACGTCACAACCGCCCAAAATTGCTTCGTCCTGACCAGCATGTAAGCCTACGTGCGGATTGCCTATCCCATACATAATCGCTCCTAGCTCGGTGAACATCTTATTTCTGATGTTCTTTTCCCTCACGTTCCTCGACAAACCTTAACCAGGCTCTCCTGACATGCCAAATGCAAATTTGAACAGGCACTCCCGGTAACACCTGCAATGCAACATAAAACAAACAAAACCAATATTAAACACAATTTGTGAGATCGTGATTTCCACTTTAAGCAATGAGGCGGTTCATCACCGTCTCACAAGCTTTGATTTCGGCATGGGCATCGTCTGTAATGAAGCATGACGGTCGCCAAGCTGGATCACAGAGGTGGACTGCATCCCTCAATGCTACGAGCCACTGTGATATTGCACTCTCGGTTTGGCTATTGGTAATAACCCAGGCAACAGGCATCCCATTGCAATGGTCATCAAATGCGATTAGGGTGAAGAGATAATACCGTGCAAAGTAATTAGGGGACGTCAACGTGGAATTACTACCTAAGAGCTGAGGTAATTTTAAGAGCGATGCCCAAGAATTACCTTTTGTCATTTGTCTTGAAAGTAGAGTCTATACATATCGCTCTGTCCTTCCCAAACTGGATCAAGGCTTCCTTCTGGAGTTGCGTCATCACACCTAGCTGGAATAAGGTTCCTTGTTGGTGGACGAAGAGACTATCCGCATTCAAGCGAGCCTGCATATAGATCCTAGTAGGCAGGTCCTCGTGTAATTTCCAAGTGTCACGCACGACGGACTTGTCTACATTGTAGGTATCTGACATGTACAACATATCATCCCTGCTCAAGCTTTCTTTTCCTTTCACAGAGCATTTCAGGTTCCAACTCTCCTCATGCATGTTCAACACACTGTGGGGGGTGTGGTACTGCACAAGTTTTTGACGAATCCATTCCTTCTTCTCCTTGGAGATCCATGGTGCGAACCTGAACCTCATGCCCCTTTGTGGGTCAAATGCCCTGCCGTGAGCCACCTCACCGCACAGGTTAACATGATCGAACCAATAATACGTGATCTTAGAGCATTCGGGCATGAGATAGAGTTGGCGAACTGTGAAGTGGCATTGACAGCCCCCGCGAATACCCTCTCCTCTTTCAACCCTTCTTCGTCGTCTACTGGAACCTGGACGTATGCTTTCAACAAAGTGAGTGTTTGTTGAGTAGTCCTGAGGCCCGTAAGTACACCAATACCTGGTCAGGTTCATAAGATTAGTCTCAAATGAAGTATCACATTGCATCTTGAATAGGGCTGCATGCCATACCTTTTTATTAATAGATATGAGTCCTTAGTTGGATGTTTTAGATGTCGTTGGGATGCACTACTTCTCAGGTAGAAATTACATGGGGACTCCCCGAAAACTTGCTCACCGGCAACAAAGTCAGAAACCCGCCCGGTGGGAATGCAATAAACCATGACGATCATGGGCGGTAGGGAATGTTCCTCTTCGTTCCATAGAAGTTGGTCGTGATCAAAGTAACCGTCCACAGGCTCCTGCATCCTGATAATTTCCTGACGCTACATGGGATTGGAATTCTTAGCACTGGTGCTGCTTATAGTAATGGAGCAGGGATAGTAGATTACCAGCCCATCCGTTCGCTCTACTTCCACCATTCCACGACAAGCGCATCTCCAAACAGGCGCATCTCCAAACAGCCTCTTCCCCAGTCGAACGCCATGGTTCGGCTCTTGTGCCACTATTGACTCGGACCAATCACAACCCCAATGCTGTCGGCCATGTTGGATGGACGACGTTAATGCACCCTCACGGGTTTGAGGGGCAAGATCGTTCCGGGATCGCTACCTTGGTCCCAGAAGCCGGGATTGCCCACCGAGAGTGTGCAGCCTGCCGGAATCAACCATACGCAATTCCGGCGGTAAAGCCAGGCGCAGGGATCGCTATCTTGGTCCTAGAAGCCGGGATCATCACGTGGGCAGCCGCCGGAATCAACCATAATGATCCCGGTAGTAAAGCCAGGCGCCAATCACTACGCCGGAATCAGCTCATACGTGATTCCTGGCGATAGGAGCGCGATGGCTGTCCCGCAAGCAGGGATCCCCGTCGGCCTAGGCCGCCATCCGGGATCTCTTCGGCATGTAAGTGATCCCGGAGCCACATATTCCTCTTGCTCCCATTGTGCGGATACGGTGCTCCGGTATCACATCTCCATGATTCCGGACCGTGCGGTGGGCCCGGTCGGGGATGCGGCACGAGTGCGCCGGCAAACCATGATTGCCCACATTTGCTCAACCGGAAACCATGAAGCCGGGATCCGGCGGCGGGGAGGCAGTATGGCGGGATACCATGCCCCGGGAAAGTCGTGGAGAGATCCCGGATCATGGGCACCGCACGGACATCGGAGATGCTCGGACCGCGTCGACGGTCCCGATCTGATCAGCGATTCCTGGACCATTGTCTGATATGGACTGAAACGATGCCATGTCGTTCAGGTTCGGTTAAGAAGCAGCCACTGGCAGACGGAATCGCCCGTTTCGGTATCCCGGTGGAAGGGCTCTCCGGTTTGTGCTCCCAAGAGCCTAATGCCTCGAGAGGATTCCGGAGGGGGGAGCAAACCGGAGCCGAGATCCTTGACAGCGGCATTTCGGATCCCTCCACGGACCGTCCCCCCGGTAGTCGGGGCTGCCACCAACGGCCGACGCGACACCGCGCCCCGTGGAGAACGGAAATTGGGATCCGGAATCCGATTGATTTTGCTCCGGAATCTACCAATCTGGGGTATAATTATCTTGACCCTTAAAGGAATGGTTACTTCTTCACGTTTTCTTCTCTCCCATAGCCCACTATGTATGTCTTGCACATGGGCGACACAAGCATGCAACCTAAGAAAATGTGGTAGAGATAAGGGGTATCTGGCACCTCAGTTGGCGGTATTGGGTTGGGGCACTTGAATATTGCAAGTACTGGGTACTCGGGCATCGAATTCAGGCCCTTCCATTTGGGGTTTGGAATATCTTAACAGCAACAAATGCCATTTAAGGTATTCTGATACTATAATTGCCATCTCTCAATATTTTTCTTTATATCCGGACATGAAGCCATTGTACTACCCAAATTCAAGGCCGTGAGTACCCCTTGTTTAGGATCTCAAGTGTGTGCATGTCCTCCCTCTCTTTTAGGCACCAGATGCTTGTTAGTTAAGGTTTCCACATTTCTTTTCAGACAGCTAGCTGTAATTGAAAGCAACATAAACTCAATGTTGCAACTTGTAAACTCTAGGGTTCAAAGTAGCAACATAAATAAGATAAAGAAAAGATCTGTAGAAAAAAAAAATCATAAACCTTGGGAAATGCAAGGCAACAAACCCTAAAAACAAAAGACCCCCCCTTTAAGCTATCACGTGTAAAGCTTTTGCCATGCCTGCCCATTTTCAAAAACCTTTCCGGCACAATCGTCGCCTGGGCTGCTATGCATGAAAGCAAACCGTTTGTAATGCCGGACTTGTGGCCTCTATTTCAAGGAAAGCTTTCCTGTTTCTGTTTGTGAATGCTGCTTCTTACAATAAAACAGGATGAGTATTTCTTCAGTTTTCTGTAGGTTGATCGGCTTTTGGGTTACAATCTTGCTCGGCAGCTCGTGCTTGATTGCTAGAGTTAAAGCGAAGGAATTTACATTTCCTAAAGGCTGGACAATCAATAACAACAAGAGCTTGCCAGAATACCCTTTGTCGAATGGCGGCATTTATCGTCTGTTGCAGGATGCAGATGGGAATGCGATTCTGAGCGAGGAACAGGGTTTTGGGTTTGGATTTGTGGACCCAAATGGCAGTGGAGATTTTTACTTATCTGTTATTTTGGGCACAAATCTTAGAAACTCTTCAGATGCTGCAGCGGCGGTTCCTGTTTGGACAGGTAACACGAATGCTTCTGTTGGGGATGGGGCGACTTTAATGTTTGCAAAGCTTCATGCAAAGTTTCTTCTTCTGGATGAAAGCGGCGTCAAGGTCTGGGAAACTCCATCTAATCTAACAGGTTTAGATCTGCAAGAGTCTGGCAACCTTGTCTTCTTTAACGGATCAGGTAATGTATGGCAAAGCTTTAATAACCCTACAGACACTCTTGTGCCTGGACAGAAATTAAAAGCAGGTGCTCAGCTTATAAGCTTTTATAATAAATCATCTCCCAGAGATGGCTATTTTGCTGCAAAGATGGAAGCAAGTGGTCTTGTTTTGTATTTGAAGTCTGATGCAAAGGAACAGCAACCTTATTATGTTTGGAGTTTGAAGGGGGGTACTTTAAGATCTGCTCTAGAACCATGTAGTACCTTTCAGGCTGTGTTTGAGTATGGCCCAGGCGCGATGAATATTTCATACGAGAAACCTGTAATTGTAGCTGGAGCAGATACAGGATGTGCTCAACCTAAGTCCATACAGATCCCTCAAAGTGCATCAGGTAATGTGCTGCAATTTGTGAGGCTAGAATCTGATGGAAATATGGTGGTTTATCAATATGTTCAGAAAGAGTGGTCTAAAACATACCAGCTTTTACAAACTTCTGCAAATATGTGTAAGGCACCCAAAGCCTGTGGTGCCTATGGTCTGTGCAGCATGTCTGATGGATGTAAATGTCTTCAGCAAACGGAGGGCTCTGTTCACAGTGCAGAGACTTATGTACAAAGTAGTTCCAAGTGCATGGCTCCGGCTTCGGAACCCCTGATTTGCACTGGGAATGAGGCGGCTTTCAATCACTTTGTTAACCTGACTGGTACCACATATTTTTCTACTTCTTTTTCCACTCCAGACATTGTTTCTGATCTGAATCATTGTCTCAGTGCATGCCTGTCAAACTGTTCTTGTGCTGCACTTTTGTATGATAGAAGTTCCAGTTTTTGCTTCTTCTTAGATGCTGTTTTGGGCAGCTTTACTGTTGAGAATACTCAACCTCAGGTCTCTGGTTTTTTGAAGCTCAGAAATTCTCATCTGGCTTCTTCCTTGCCTGCATCCATCACTGGTGTGTCAAAATCAAACAGATCATCTCGAGTGGCCATTATAGCTCTCGCTGTTGCCTGTGCCTTCTTGCTTGCAGCTCTTATGGTCACCTGCTGGTTGATGAGGGAAAAATTGCCCCTTGCTTACCGCAAAATGACTAGACAGTGAAAAGCAGATCTCCATATTTTTCTGTTTAGGAAGGATGACAGATTCAAACACAAACTGTAGATTTGCCAAATGGTAGCAGATCCAAGAGGAGAAAAGGTACAGAACATGATTAGCATATAGATGTGAGGGTACTTATGGCACCCTGGCTTGCAAATCCTTGTAACTGTTATTTTTCATTCAATTCTGTCCAAGAGCTAAAGCAAGGACATATTGACTTCCATGTAGCCAAATATCATGCCGCGTGTGTGATTGCACTAAAATGCGGATTTTTTTTAAGATGGATTTTTTTTAAGACTATTAGTAAAGAAAGACGTTAGTAGTAATTACACGTAGTAATTTGTATGGCTTTTACTAAGCAGAGTTTGGAGAAACTTTTAGAGCCTAAGAAAGTCTCCCAATGTTCCCATAAATAGCAAGGATGTTATTCTTCAACTGGAAATTTATGTCAATGTTTATAGAAAAATACCCAAAAACCTAACAAAAAATTTCCTCCCAAAAAATTTCCTCCCGTGCAAAATACCAAATGCTCTAAGACTCGTTCTAAGCAATGGATTGAGATGCAAAATACCAAATGCTCTAAGAATGTGAATTATTCTAAGAAGGCAACATAAAAAAAAAATAAAACCATGAAAGAATCTTAAGAAGGCTAAAGAATAGAATAGAATAGGATTTTTATCGTCCACGAAGACCAATTGGCCTATGGGACCCAAACAGGAGGCGCATCAAGCGTATTACTGTCCGGGTTAAAAAACCTCCTCCCGCCCTAAAGGGTTGTTTGGGGGAAAAACCGTGACAGGAATAGGTTTGCTGTCAAACTGTACAAATACAAATATAAATATAGACAGAAATATGTACATGTATCAAGTAAGTGCCCGAGGACCGAGCTGATCTCGGCGATCCATGATCTCTTGAATGTATGAGCCCAACCTCTGAATCGAGCTCGTATTCAGCATCTCATGCAGGGGCTGGCCGGGACGGACCAGCTCAGCATAGTGTATCTGAATGTCATCATATGCCGGACAACTCTAAAGGGTGTGGCATTCGTCTTCCACAGCTCCAACCTGGCAGTGTTGGCAAAGCCTCTCCTGATGCAGCTCCCCAACCCATATCCCTATCTCAATCCAGAGATGGTGTGCACCTGTGCGGATAGAGGCAATGCATATGCGCTTTTTCATGGGTAGATGAGTGCGCAGGTAGCATTGTGGGCCCCGCTCCAACATGGGATTTATGTGGCGTTGATAATGTGCCATCTTGACCTGTTCAAGAATGCGGGCATCCCATAGCTTACTGAGGAAGCATGCGTCAAGGTACTGTCTGAGGCTGCGGCGATCTGCCTCCATTTGCACTTGGATGCACCTGTGCTCCTGCACATTCCATCTGGCCCTGAGCCCTCTTTTCCCGCTAGCAGACTTTTAGGCATTGAGGCCCCATTGCACAGTATAAGCAAGGTTGGGGAGACGAGCATCATCCATGCTGACCACTTTCTAGAAGTAGACGATGTGTCTGTCAAGGGCCCCTTTTGAAGAGGCAAGTAACCTGTTTCCTGCAGCAGGATCTGGTATGGGACTGTGGACTTCACCCCTAGGGCCTGTGCCAAGAAAGCTTTCTGCACCTGCTCCAAGTCATTCCAAGTGGTGAGGGAAATCATTGGGCCCCAGACCTCAACCCCGTACAAAATCACAGGTTCTACTAGCACCTTAAATAGGTGCGATTAGTGGGTCCAATCATACAGCTCTGCCTTGTGACTATTGTTCTCCTTTGCATAGAGTGCCTTCCAACCTGCTGCAGCTCGCAGCCGGATGGAATTGTCCCAGTTCATGGCCGACGGGAATTCCACCCCCAAATAATTGTAAGCGAGCACCATTTCAACATTTTGGCCACGATAAGTGAGGATTGGAGGTCGTGGCTGGCGTGCGGACGATATCAGAACCACCTTGGTTTTGGCTAAGTTGACACGCATGTCAGTCTCCTGGCAGAATGTGTCCAGGGCATCGAGATGGCATTGCATGTCTGCCTGAGTGTGTGCTAGGAGGTCCACATTGTCAGCATAGATCAGCTGCTTGATCATCTGGTGTAGGAGGTGAGCCCCAGTGCCTCCATTATCAACGAGCCATCTCTCCAGTTGATCAATATACAGGCCGAATAGTGTGGGAGAGAGAGGGCATCCCTGGCGGACCCTAATACTGCTCTCGAATGGTCGGCCCGCTGTTTGTAGCTGGCCGATGCATGTCTCAAATAACATATACACCGTGTTCTATAGTTCGGCAGGGACGTCTAGCTGCTGCAATCTTGCCCACAGCTTTTCCCGAGGCACAGTGTCAAAAGCCTTGGTGAAGTCTACGAAGCAGCAATACAGATCTTGCCGACGGTTCCTGTTGTCCTCAACTAGAGTCGACAGTGTAAAGATATGATCTATAGTTGAGTGCCTCGGCCTGAATCCTGCCTGTGTGAGTGCCCGGACTCCTGCTGCCTCTGCCCATCTTGTCGTTGCCGCTCGAGGATCCCGGCAAGAAGTTTGCAAACACTGAGCTTATCATGATGGTCCGGTAATTGGCCGAGCAATGCGTGTCTCTTGCCTTATAGATTGGGACAACCTTGCTAGTGGTCCATTGCGGGGGAAAACCTTCTCACAATGCCTTGTTGAACATGTCTATCAGTACCGACGCGATGGATAGTCTTGCCCGCTTGAGTAACTTTGCCTGCATGCCATTAAGGTCTGGTGCTTTTCCATTGGCTAGATGTTGCAGCCCCTATGCTACCTCCGCCTCCGTGATTTCTAGTACGGGGCTCTGCTGGGGGAGTAATGCCGCTCGTGCACCCTCAGGATTGTAGAGCTGCTGCAGGTATGCCCCTACTGATCTGGAGTGATGTTTCTTGTGGGCGGCACTGGCCTCCTGAGCACTCTCTGCCAGAATGTCCTGGGATGACGTTCCAGGAGGAAGAACTTTTCCTGTTGACGGGCCACAATATACCTGGCCTTTCTAACCTTAAGGAAAGTGCGGTATTGCTTCATCCGAGCGTAGAGCAGGTCTGTGACTTGGGGGAGCCAGTATTTGCGTTCTTTGCACTCAACGTCAAACCACTGGTTACGCGGAAATGCGTGGTAGCTCTTGAGGTTTGCCTGGGGCGACTTCTCCCAAAACACCTCTCTACAGCAGCCCCGAGGATGCCAATGAGCCTGCATGCCTGCCTGCTGCTCTAGCGTTGAGCATTGTGAGATGCTTGCCAGATCCTCCGTAAGCATTTGGGAGTAAGTAGGAGCGCACTCATAGTCCAGTCTGAGCTGAAGCATATGAGGAGGTGTTGGACAGGCATCTGGAGCAACTTGCCAAGCCAGCTTCAAGTAGAGCTGCACGTGGTTTGAGTCCACCTCCTCATCCCCTCCAGCTGTTCCCACTCGAAAATGTTTGACGAGATGCATGTCCTGCTCGGCCACTAATACATAGTCTACCATGCTAGACCCACCTCCCTGGTTCTCCTGCCTGCAAGTGTACTGGTTGGAGGATGGCCACTGTGCTAGTCCATGGCAAATCACAAGGTCAAAGATACGGCAAAGCAGCAACAACTGCCTCCTATAGCGCGAGACCTGAATGTCAGATGACGCCCGTGGCCAAGCTCCTGCTGAAGGGCTCAGCTGCAACACATCATCTGCGAGAGGGTCAAATCTCACCTACTGTTCCGTGCCAGACAACATAAAAAGGAAAGTAAGAATCTGAAAAACACTATTAGAGGATGGACATAGGAGCATGTCATATCACATTTGTTCGGTTTATTGGCTAGTCCATTGGGTTAGCAACTAAGAGATCTTGTGTTCAAGTCTCTGGGGGTCCGTCATACGCTGCCAATGTGGCATGACGTAAAAATACTATCTATCTATTAACAACTATAAGTTCCAAGAGCTAAAACAAGGACATGTAGCCTCCATGTAGCAAATATGTGCTATGTGTGCTTATTGTAGAAAAATATGCGCAAAAGTGTTGGGCTTTAAAGATTTTTCTTTTAGTAAAGAAAGATGTAATAGTAATTAGACATGGTAAATAATGCGCTTATGTTATAAGCAAAGGATTGAGATGCAAATTACTAAATATTCTAAGAATGTGAATCATTCAAAGAAGGCAACATGAAAAAAAGTTAAACTATGAAGGCAACATAATATGCAGCACAAGAACAGGGGGTTTCTTTTGTATTTTTGTATGTTTTTTACTATGGTTTTCCTATGATTTAATGGGTGTATTGCACGAGGCCTATTAATTTGTACATCTAGAGTGCACATACACAATTTTAGTTATTAATGACATATTCCAATGGTCTAGCCCCTTGTATTTTTTTTTTCTTCTTATGAGGAGATGCTTACCCTCTGCATGCAAGGGTCGAATTCCCTTTTTTAGGGTTTGTGAGTGTAGGCCTCGCCATTGTTGTAAGCCCATGGCAGATCATCCTTTGATCATGTGGATTTGCTGCTTGAGTACTAAAAATCCAGATCTTGAAGAATCTGAGCTTTCCCTTTTCTCCAACTTTTTGATTTCGTGCACAGATGGGCTTCGTGCATTTGGATCCACCTGCTGCAACAGACTTCACAGCTTCATGTTTGTATTGGGAAGGTCAGGATCGACCATGCCATGCCCTTTCCAAATGGAGTTTGCAAACCAGGATTGCAATAAGATACAGAGAAGCATGAAGCTATAACATTTATTTGTTGCCATATGATTTGGTTAATTCAGGTTTCAAAACCATTGTTTACTCATAGTGGCTGCATGCAGAAGGTGACTTGGCATAGGAGCATAAGTTATAGTGCAGAAGAAGCACGATTTTTATTTTCAGGTCCAACTGAATGCCATTTTGATTCCAAACAACATACTAGATTTGCTTATGTGCCAGGTTACCTCAAACTTGCACATCAAGTTGTTTCTCCCTTCCATGCATTTTTCCTGCTAGTGCCTTTGGCTTCTGGAGCACCTCCGAAAGCATTCTAAGTAGCTTGTGCGAGTCCAACAACACTAATAGCAAGTGAGGTTATTCACGCCAGTATTATTCATGGTGCATTCGATTCAACTGTAGTGTTAGGAAATTCTCCTATCACGGTATGTTAAGTGTGAAAGTCCAAAAAGTGCAAAGAAATTATTTGAGAAACTGTTTGGACGTGATATAATTTTATAATTTTAGGGAATGATAGTTTACAGCATATGCCCAGAATAGGGAAAAAATTATGCATACTATATATATTTTCATAAAAAATGATTTGACTATTTTTCAAAATCTTATTGGCTGAAGTTATTATTATCATTACATTTATATGTATATGGGCTTGGTGAAACTTTTGAATTAAATATTCCTTTAAACTTTCACTTGCCTATTTTTATTAACTAGAAGAAGCAAAAAATGTAAATTCTGTAGCTCGAGACATATTGTATTATAATTACAAATAATAATCAACAATCAAGGAACATACGATAGTTTGGACATACGAAGCTTAGAACATAGTTTATAACACATAGTCTGAACTACATTCAAGTTTGGACATACGAAGCTTACAACATAGTTTATAACATAGTCTGAACTACATTCAATGTAATGACGTTCTTCTAGATATGCTGATCAAATTGCACTTATCTCTAGCCCTTAAAGGAAGATGTTATATGACCAACTCGAGCATCTAAATGGATATTGGCCATCTCTTACAATTCCTTTTTGAAGATCCATATGTGGTATATGTAATAAAAATTCATATTTTGAAAAACTACTATCACTGATGATGGCAGGCGGGGATGTGTAAAAAGCTTTAATAAGATTTCATTTTTGTTTGGCTATTAATGATTTAATATAGGCTTGGAATACAGTTAAAGGCATGTTTACTTAGAAGGAGGGGCTTTCCATGGACCAATCCATTTTTTGGAACTTGCTCTTATTACTAACGATCCTTTTCTGTGTTTAGCTTGTCATTTTCCAGATCAAGCCAGGCTTTGGAGCACCAAGGAGATTCATCTCGTTAGGGATTTGTTCAATGAACAAGGTATCATCCTCTTCCGAGAATTGGCCCTAGCTGAAGAGGGAGAGAATTGTGAAGCCTTATATAAACATTTGTACCACGATTCTTCATGGCAGATGGTCCAATGAAGACTTCAACTGGAATCATAATGGTAGAACAAGCTTCACGGTCAGGATAGCTTACAGATAGCTCATGAGAGATCAGAGTATCTCCATGCATATCAAATGGCAAACAGGGGCTGATAGGTGCTCCAGGAATTTGATCTTTATGTGGACCAGTCCAATTTATCCCAAGATTAAGTCTTTTATGTGGCAATTATGGCATAGAGCGTTGGCAACGAACCAAAGCGCTATAGGCTGCAGATGGCCGACTCTGATGTATACCCTAGGTGTTTGAGGCAGAGGGAGGATGAAGATCACCTCTGCAAGACCTACATATGGTCTGAATGGGTGCTCGATCTAGCCTCTAATTTATTCGGCTATAACCTCCTTTCAATGAGCTCTCTGGACTTCTTTATGCTGGAGAACCTAAATGATTGGAGGATTTATATCCTGTTATGGAGGATTTGGAAGGGGCGTAATAACCTCATTTTTAATTTTGAAATTACGCATCCGGAAGCTGTGATTAAGCAGATTAATTATGATATCAATTGGATTAATGCTGCAGCTTAAAATGTACTTACTGTTAATCTTTGGGTTTCAGGAATTATCTTCATGCTGGTGCGGAAAATTAAATGGAAGAGAATCAATCTCAGCACCAACTAGGAATGGCTTAAGGTGTCCGGCCCTCCGAATATCTATCGGCATAATGAACCTTGCCTGTGCAATTGTTGCTATGATCAGAATCCGGATGTCAAAAGAACTCTATTGTGCGAAGCCAAAGATTCTAAAGGGAGATTCAATATGGCGAAAGCAGATTCCTACCTGTGCATCTTCCGCATCCTTACTATTATGGTCAGGGGGAGGGGTCGAAAGATTAAAAATCTTAACCTCAGATCCCCCTTCTAGTTTGGTACCTATATGGGACTCACTCTCTGATCTTCATGTTCTGTTATTTAGCCAGTATCTGAATAGTGAAAACAACTCTTTTCTTACCTACCCTTTTATGAATGGGCTATACTTCCCTATAAAAAGTAATTTTTGTAATCTTATTTATACATAAATATACATATCGGCCTTCAATCAAAAAATAAATTAACGATTTAATATATAAATATTGTAATATAAAGAAAGGCTAATCCCTTTTTCTTTAAGGAAAAGAGAAAAAAATGTTTGGCTAAATTCTAAAAAAATAATGGAGTACTTGTTTTTTCGAAAGAAAATGTCCCTCCATAAAATTCGCCATAAAAATTGCCTAGACCCCCAAGACAATAGCCACTAATTTTTTCCATGGCCCAGGATGGAACTAGTAAAATTTTACAGCAAATGCTATTTGAAAACATAAAACCATACACTATTGTATTATCTGCGTACACTGAGCCTACCTGCACATCCAAGGTTTCACCTAGTTGACAGCATTTCACCTAGTTTGCCAATTGGCAAGCGGCAAGCCTGTCCATGTGCACATTATTCCAGCCAAAATTTTACATTTGCAGAATTAGATGGGTGTATATAGTCTCCTGAACTTGTATCAGTCACCTGGTTTGGAATGCACCTGGTTTGGAATGCAGTTACTGCATCATGTGTGCAGCATGGCAATGCAGAGGATGGTCTTACCATGTTTTAACAAATGCCTTTCAACAAATGCAAGACAGGGATATTCAGATGGCGTGGATATTTATGTTGGTTTAAATCCAACAAAGACTGAATAGAGCATCTATGCTCCATTGCGTCATAGCCTTTCCTTTATAGTTAATAAGTTCTATTAATGCTCAAGGACTCAAATCCACATTTTCATAGTACATGGCCTTATTGGAGCATATATCTACTTCGTTCATCTAAGTTTAACTATGTTTGTTTTTCTTAGGGCCCAAAGAGTCCAAAAGTCTTTTTAATATAACAACTGTCATGAACCTACGCGAAAACAAGGAAAATATACGGAAAATACGCAAGAAATACGGAAGAAATATGCCAAGATCGACAAAGAATCAGATATATGAACAGAAATCAAGAGTACAATGGCCCAAATGCAAGCAGGAACACGAAACAGATGCTAGAAGGCTCAAGACTGGCGTTGAACCGGAATGGTTCGACAAGAAGGAGATGCCTTCTTATACATGTAGGCCAACGGTCAGGATCGAGCCACTCCAATGGATGAGATCATGCCAAGTGTCGCGCATGCATGTAGGTTCTAGAATATTTAGAACTCCTAGAAAGAGCCCCACATATGAGAAAAACACGAGGAAATGTCTTTAATAAGTATTGGTAGGGCACTTGGCAAAGGTGTGTGACTTGCAATTGGAAGGTTGCGAGTTCAAACCTTGCTCTGGACAACTACCCTTTTGCATCCATGTGACGACCATCTTTTATATATACGAGTATAATGTTCGTATAATACGAATATCCGTATGGTTGTCACACCATCCCCCTCCTACGACGGCGACGAGTCCTCGGAGCTGGGGCCGGAGTACTCAAACTTGGCTTATCCAGGTAATGTCGATGAAACTCCGCAATTTTATCTGGAGCATTACTCAGATTCTCAGCAGGCTCCCAGGTTCTATCGCTTGGCGAGTAACCTTCCCAGTCGACAAAGTAATACAATCGTCAACGAAGTAACTTGGAGTCCAGAATCTCTCGAACCTCGAACTCCTCATGATCATCAATTTCTACTGGTGGTGGAGGCGAAGGAATGCAATCTGGGAAAGTATTGACTGTGTAGGGCTCCAATAGAGAAACATGAAATACTGGATGAAGCCAAACAACTGGAGGGAGCTCGAGTAGGAATGCCACATTGCCGACCGCGACCGTGATTCGGTAAGTACCAATGACGATAGTCAAGCTTATTGCGAGGGGCGTGAGGTAGGAAGGTCCCTCTGAAGAAGCCAGACAAAGGTCACCAACGTGAAATATAGGAGCTTCCTGCTGATACAAATTAGCATAATGCCGATAGCGTTCACGTTTTCGGTGAAGATGATGTCAAGATCCGATTGAAGAGCCTCGAGTTTTCAAGTCGAGACTTCGGCACTAGGATTGACCGAAGTCACCCGGCTGACGCTAAAGGGACCAATGAGGATGCTGACGAGTTTAGAAAGAACGGAGTCCGCCGGTGGAAGCATGTAATCGAAGTTATTATAGGCAAACTCAGCTAGTGGAACATAATCGACCCAATCATCCTACTGACAACTGATAAAGCACCTTAAATATTGCTCCAGAGTCTGATTAGTGCACTCCACCTGCCCATTACTTTCTGGATGATGACCAGATGTTAGTGAGCGGTCGATATGCAATAACTCCAAAAGCCGCTTCAAAAAACCTGCGGCGAACTGTGGTCCACGATCGCTGACGATAGCATCGAGCAAGCCGTGAAGTCTGACTACTTCACGAAGAAGAAGATCCACTGTTCCCTCACTGGTGATGGTGACATTGCAGGGAATAAAATGAGCGATCTTAGAGAAACGATCAACAACAACCATGATGGCATCATAACCCCAAGAGACTGGCAACTCCGGAATAAAGTTTATAGAAATGCTCTTCCAAGGTCCATTTGGTATTGGCAGTGACTAAAGAAGGCCATGAGGAAGATGCCTTGGAACGTTCGCTCGATAGTAGATGTTACAGGATCGAATAAAAGCTTCGATCGAGCGACGAAGCCCCGGCCACCAATACTCTCGACTAATAAGTTCAAGGGTCTTGGCTACTCCGAAGTGCTCGGCCATAGGTGAACCATGGCAAGCCTGGAGAACCCAAAGCCGAGAAGCACAATCTGGCACATACAGAAGCCCATCATGGAACATGAGTCCATCTCAAACAACCATCATCATTCAATTAAATTGGGATTATGTCTATTCCAAAATCGCGCCGTATAAGCCTTTTATTGACCATTATATTGAATTAACCACACTTTTGCACTGAGTTCATTTTCGGGTTAGGAAGATGCATTTTGTGTTAAAATGCAAAGGCATTCAAATATTCGATGCAAATGACCCATATTATGACAGAATGTTGGCATTATAAAAAGTAGAAAATTGCTTATTAATTCGTACCATCACGGACGACAACGAAATTTATACATTGTAATTTTAGTGCTTTACGAATAAATAACGACAAGCAAGTTGCTACAAAACAGAGATTTTTGTGGTTCATATCGCGCGTGGCGCGATTTTCATGGCATAAATAACGCATTATAATGGAACATAAACTTAAAAAACTATTCCGATTCAGTGTCGACAGGCGCTCCTGAGATCCTGTCGATCATGAACAAACCATGCTCTGGATTCCATATAAGATGGATTACAACATCAAAGGGATCAGGATAGAAGCGGACGTGATTCATAGCAACGACAGTCAGCCAGTCCTCAAGTTCTATTTCTAGCTCGCTGCACCTGCAGAGGTCCTCATGGTTCATCTTGCAGGTAATAGAATGTGCCATAATGGCAAGAAGCAGGCGGAGGCCGAAGCCAATGGTTTGGCAATTTCATGCATATCTATTTATATTTATACACACCTAAATTATTGACGGTATATAGATACAAATTATTGCAAGTATAGCAAACCATACACATAATATAAAAAAACAATACGTACACAGAACCAATAATGCTGCTATAAGAACACAATATATATTCGAAAGAGGTTGGTGTAAAGTATATTTCATATTCAAAACTTTTTGGAAAGTGTATTTCCTGTATACATATATATAAAAAAAGTTCCCTTTCTAGAACGATTTTCTCAAGGTCCCTGTCAGTTTCCCCTGTCCGATCAAGTTGCGGATATAGTGTTTGTATCTCTTCGACCGTTTTTCCTGAAGCTATTTCATGCAAGACACTAACAAAACGAAGCAGGAAGTCATCTTTGTCAAAATCTTGAGGATGATAGGATGGTGGATTCAATGACTGTGACTGATTGAAGCAACACTTTAGAGCATCATCATCCACCATGATCATGCCTTCCTTATCCTCAACACCTAGGGCATCCATCATGTTGCGCAAGCATTTCACAAATATCTTTTTACCTGTCGGTTCTTTACGGTTCGTGAATGAAGCAAATTTGCTTTGATCCCAGATGGACGCCCAATCTCTATTTAGCTCAGGCACTACTTTCAAAACATCCTGTATATTTCTATGCTCCATAGATGACCAAATTGCACAACGAAACAGACTGAAGGCCTGGTCCAACATCTCCTTCAGATAAGGGCGCGGGTAAACATATTTGGTACGTGTCTCAAATGGTTGTTGCGCATACCATGACTTTTCAAGCGTTGCTTTAGGTAACGTTCTACATAGCACACTATTCAAATCAAAGACCAGTACTTTTGGGGAAGCCGAATCATTTCTGTAAGGCGAACAATAACGTATGAGATGAAAGAAATGGAAAACGAAAATGCGCCAGGCGCGATTTCATTAATGATGCATGTCAACATAATTTAAAATATGACCTCTAGGAAACTCTAAATCGCGCCAGGCGCGATTTCTATATGCTTGTAGTTTGTAGAATGCATGGATATCAAAAAAAGGAACATTGTCACGATACCTTTCTTCTTCATCATTCCCCGTGGTGTCTTCTTCCGTTGCATCCTTATTCTGAGTTGTCTCCGGTCTGCTAGAAGCACCAACCACATCAGTTGAGATCTGTACAGTGTGAACTATGCTTGATAGTTCATTACTCTTTACGCTAACATGGCTAGTGTTTTCAGATTTGGAGTCTGCTTCATCATCATTATTGTTATTATCATCATCCTTGTTATTTTCATCCTGTTCTATATTTTCACAGTCAAGGATGTTCACAGGCATGTCGATAGGTACTTGGTGATCTGTCTGCTCTTCGGTATCATCCATGATGTTGGTGCCAACCAATAGCTGTCTCATATTCTCCCGTTCTTTAAGCAAATCTGCAGGTATTTCGGCCTTAGAGGTAGAAGCTTTGCTTTTTGCACTGCCGATTAGTCCCCTAGGTGCTTCCTCTAGTACTTTCTCAAAGAAGAGGTCCAAGAAATTTTTGGCTCGATCATCGGAGACAACGCTCTGGCATTTCCTTGCTAACTTCAAAGCTTCTCTACCGATGTAACCTCCAACGTGAAGTTCCCAGCAAGTTGTTCCCAATGGACAAAATGCTTCAATGAGATACTGGGAAAGGTCCATAGAGAACCCGTTCTTGTTTATCTTCCCCTTATGTGAAGTTAGGAGCTCATACTTAATGTGGTCCACAAGAACTGTCTTCTTCCTCTAACTCTTCCACGACCTTGACACCCTTCCCCTTGTCTTCTTGCTCCAGATAGAAGACGTTTCGCAGGATGCGTTCATCTAACTGATAGCACTGCCATGCTAGTTTGTCTCCATCTGGTTTTCCCTTAAGCCTTTCATATTCCTTATCATCCATCATGGCTATCATAATAATAAGCACATGAGAAATTTTACTTGCTGTGCTGAAGTCACTGTCCTTGTTTTCATCTATAAGGATCGTCTGTCGTATGACTTTCACGCATTTTCATTTGCAGTAGTTAGAGCAGCAGCATAGGACATGTCGGAAGGACATATAGTGACAATAGTGTAATTCATCTCCGTCGTGAAACCACTGCATATGTTGAAGAACGTATTATAGTCATCAAGCGACCATCTGGTGCCTCGGCTATCACCCACTTCTGGCAAGGCACACTTGAAACCAGTGGACACTTGATAAAAAAACGTGGATTCCGTCTCCGGGGTCTGCTTCACCAACGCGACTTTTCGTTTCAAGTCGGATGCAACTTTAGTGTGAATCCCTTTAAGGTTGCAACGTTCTTCAACTTCTGCTGCCTGACAAAGTTTTGGACCAAAAGACATACTTCTTCAGGTCGTCGTTGGATACGTTATATTTTTGCATGAGTCCTAACTCTGACAACTACCATTCTCCTATAAGCCTTTGTAATTCCTCACCAACTGCCTTCTTGAGCACTCTAATATTTTTCAGCTCGTCGCATGCATCTTCGAATGATTCCATAGCCTTTGTTGCTGAGGTTTTCTTGTAAAGGATTTCCTTTCTGATTAACCTATCCAGAACAGAGATCAGTTCTTGATCGTCCAATCCCTGGGCCTTCCTCATCTCTGTTATATGGATATCAAAAATTGATGTGTCAACAGGAGGAAATCTTCCTTGTGAATTGGGCAACTTCTTCTCCACGTAGGCATCCCAGAATTCATTCCATTTCTCCCAAACTGGATCTGAAGAAAAAACTATCTTGCAGGCATCCTTGGGTACAGTTGGTTCTTCGGAAGCATCATCTTTTTCATCTCCTTCTTTTTCTTTGATCTGGTGCTCTTGGTTTTGTCCTATATTATAGTCTGACTAAGTGTCCTTTCCAGCAACTTGAATTCAGCGCTTTTGGACTGGCCCTGTCTAGTCGGCATTGGCTTCCCATATTCAATCCACTGGTTCCGAGCATGCCGAAGTTGCTCTATATAGGGACTGCAAGGAATAACTTTGTTAGCTTCATAATCGTGAATTCAAACAATCCTTCTAGTTTAAAAATCGCCCGGTAGCGATTTCATATTAAACAAATCGCGCGGGTGCGATTTGCCAACTCTAAAGAGCAAAGGCTTCCTGGGTAGGAAGCCGTTTCTCGTCAAATAAGCAAACTGCGCCTGACGCGATTTCATAGTAGAATGCAAATTGCGCCACGCGCGATTTGCCTACCCTGAGGAGAAACAGCTATCTTCAAGGATAGCCAAGTCTCCTCAGACTAGGCAAATCGCGTGTGGCGCAATTTGCATTCTACTATGAAATCGCCAGCGCCGATTTGTTTATTTGTTGTAAACGGCTACCATTCGAGGAAGCCTTTGCTTTTAGAGTAGGCAATCGCTACGCTGGCGATTTTTCATCGATATGAAATCGGCGCTGGCCGCTGATTAAATCTGAAAAAAGAAAAATAAGGGAAGATAATTACCTTTTGTATAAGAAAGTTTTTCCCATGTCATTCAGGAGTGCGTTTATTTCGGCTAGCTCGGCAGGTGTTGTTGAGCCGCTCAAGAACCGGCAGTTTTTGACAGAATACAGCTTATAGAACAACTGATTCCCAGTATGCTGTGCCTTCTTGATCAGAATTTCTGGGCCTCTATTGAATGCTGGCCATCTATTATCATAAGATGTATGTCTGGGTTCTCGATGAAGTCCTCCAGCTTGCTCCAAATGATTACCTTCTTTGTTCGTATCGATGCGGCACTACATCTGCGGGCATTGGCACCGCCACGGATTTTCGATCATCTTTGTTCACTACAAGGAGTCTTTGCTTGTCATACCTTCTGGCGACATAAATAGCTTTAGTGGACTGAAAAGCCTATCCACGTGGGTTGGATGGGTGAAGTTCGTGCCCAATGGATACTTAATCGGCATATTTTTCCCGATTTGCTCATTGCCTCCAACCGCCTCGGGCCTTGTCATCGCGTCACTTGTAAGGCTGGTGTCACTTCTGTAGTTTCCACTTTTAGAGCTAGCTTCTTCCTTATCCTTCCTTTGCATAGACCTTTGCCCGGGGGCCTCGTGCTAATGGCTCGTCGAACAGTTGTAAGCCCCTCGCATATTCGTTTAGGAGTCAATGGCTCGCCAACTTTCCAGCCAAATTTAAAGAGGGAATCGGCCATGTCGTCTGATCTTAATGTAGTCTCTTTAAAAGAGCTAGAACTGCATCGATTGATCTTCTTTAGGCTCTTCTTATTTTTTTGGCCCACTTCAACTAGCACTGAACAAAAAGAATCGTCCTGTACTTCGCATGTGATAAGAATTCCCTGCTTCTTCATTTGATCAGTCTCTCTTACCCTAGACATGAATATGAGGTCTGTCTTCTCACCAGTTTTGAAGATCTCCACATACCATTCTGACCCCTCCGTAAGATCTTCTTCTGGACATGGAGGTTCTACCTGAGCCTTTATTATTCCAGATGTATCCTCTAACGTCAATACATGCTACAGGTCTATAACAGTAACATCTTCATCTGTCCTTTGCTTTTTCTGGGCTGAAGAGGTCTCGCTGTGCTTGGTTCTCCTTTTGATTGTCTTCTGTGATCCTGTAAAATTTCAGCACATGTGTTAATCTTTTAATGCTAGAATATATGCTAAGTCGAAACATATGCAACAAAAACGCGCTTGGCGCGATTTGAATATGAATACAGAGCAAATGAAACTGCGCCAGGCACGTTTTGTCCCAATCAAAATGCAACAAATAGCGCGTGGCGCAGTTTAGAAGTGACCTTAAGGACAAAGAAAATAATTAAACTGTGCCAGGGGCGTCTTGTCCGAATCAAAATGCTCAGGACACAACTAACTATAAAAAGCACAAACAACTATAAACACCATAACTTAAAGAGTTGAATCTTCATCTCAGGACACAACTAACTATAAAAAACACAATTAACTACTGAATACTGTTCAACTAAGTATACAAGCTTGAAAGAGCACATACAGCATTAAAAGAAAAAACAACATGCACACATTAAACATTTCTTTGCATACATTTTTGGGACATATGAACTCAAGTATTAGAGGACATACGCTTCTTATCGGATAATAACAAAACCTAAAAACCTAAATCCTAAAAACCTAACAAAAAGAAGGACACAGAAATAAATTACAGAACAAAAACACTGATTCATACCTGAGGCGCTTGCTGGATTTGTGCTTTCTGCTTGTTCAGCAAGCTCCAGGCTCTGGATTTGTGCTTTGGCCTGTTGCCCACCTATACCTGTGCCTCGGCCGCGGCTGCCAGATCCTCTAAATGCCATAGAACTGCAAGTGCGGATAATATGAGACTGGGGTTTTGGTTTAAACTTATATGTATGCGTTCATAATCTAGGCCGTCAGATTTACAACCGTAAATTCAAATTCGCGTCCTTTTCAATTTATACCGCCTTAATTAACTGCCTGTCCTACTCATTTACAAATTTAAAATGTGTTTTTCTTTTCAGTGCAATTTTAAGAAAACAATTAATTATTATTTTCAAGAAACGCATATGTGGCAATCTACTACCACCTAATTGACCACCTACTATCATAGCGCCCTCAATCGACCCAAGATCAATCAGAGCGCCCAAAATCAATGGACCCGTCCTCTGAGCGACCCGTCCTCAGAGCGCCCAAGATCAATCGTCCTAAGAGCGCCCAAGATCAGAGCGCCCAAGATCAGATCGATCGAGCGCCCAAGATCAATCGATCCCAAGATCAATCGATGTCTGCTGAACTAAGGTGAGTGTGATTCCATTCCGAATATGCACACCTTCGTCCTCTATTTTTCTCAATGCCAATTCTAGCATTCTGGTTCTTTATCAGTGTCGGAGAAGAATGCTATCTTTTAACAGCAAACTTGAAGCGTCGAGTAGGATTATGTAAAATCGAAGATCTGAATCCAAGTTCTATGTGTCATGGTGTTCCTCTTGGAAACAGTTTCTGTAAGATTTCCATTATAAACTGCAATTACGAAGATGAGGCTCTTCCACGAAGACATCCCGGTGGCGATACAGTTGGTGAAAGCGTGGGCACATTTGTAGCATGGCCAAAAGAACGTCTGAAAAAGGTATGTATATTAGGATATTCAAAAAAAGAAATGAATATATCATAACATCTGCGTGATGTTGTGAATTTTGAATTCTTTGATGGTCTTTAGCCAGTCTTATCAACCCCATGAAACTACACATTAATGAAAATGTGTAGTTTCTTGGGGTTGGTCATACTGGCTGGAGGGCATCAAAGGATTCAATGTTTTCGACATTGCATATAAAAAAGCATAATAAAATTAGTTATGGTGCCCAGCGTTGCTGGGCATAAGCTGTGAACCTGCAAGCAATGAAATTAATGACAATATCCCTTCTAAGGTCTATAGAAGGGATAGAAAATTACAATATCAAAACCATGGCATTAATTTAATCTCTTATGAATACCATTAAGAGGTTGTAGATCAACCTTACTGATCAACCTTACTGCACGCACGCAGCATGAGAGGCTTATTAGCAAGTCAAGCTTCTGTGTGTATTATAGGCAGTTTTTGATGTTGTTTTTTTGTTATGTTAGCATTTTTAATCTGGTTTATTCGATTACTTAAATGGTCCAACCTGTATAATGTCTAATGAGTGCTTCGTTCGACTAATTAAATGATCCAACATGTTTAATATCCAGTGAGTAGCAACTTTTAACTCATGCCTAACTTTTATGCTTTTGACACCTCCTCTGTCTCATCATGCGACACATAGAAAACCTCATCGCATAAAAACGGGATAACAATGTTCAATCTAATCTGCACTTCTAGAATATTTATCCAGGTTTTTACTTCTGGTCACTTTGTGATTCACTATACTTCTACCAAGAAAGTGAAGTCTTGCAAGAACCATTTTTAACTGGTTTTTTGAAACAAATTTCCTCATACTTTTTACACACACTGCATCATTCACTCTACTGCAAAGCAGTCAGGCAAATGTATAATGCTTACAGATTGCAACATCTAAAAACTCAATAATTCTTATTTCATTCTAAAGGAGTTGCGCGACCATTAGATTCAATAATTCTTATTTCATTCTAAAGGGAGTTGCGCAACCATTAGATTTCAATAAACTATAAACATATACATTGCCTACCTGCAAAACAACAGCCTTGTTTAGGCAAAATGTATAATGCACAGATAGCAATAAACTATATAGAATAAATAAGAGGCGGTAGACTTCAACCTCTTTACATGTGCATGTATGTATAAAAGGCTGGCAAGTACTTCTCTATCTCATGACTATACTAATCTATGACACATTGAAGTTCCTGTGTTGTACAATCATATCGAATTGCTAGAATGGAAAAAAACGCAGGATAAAGAAATGCTTCATTTATTTGAAATGGAAGTTGTAGTCTTAGAAAACCTATAAAGAGCTACATGATCATCATGATTGAAGTCTAAACCCTTGCAAAATAAACTCCAGGTTCAGGTGCTCTTCTATAAATGCTGCCAATAGGAATCTACAGAATAAAACGTCTCTCAAAATGAGTTCAAAGACTATGTGCTTAATTCGCTGCTTTGTTTGATCAGCGCTGTTACACATCAATATTACCAGGAAATAATTAAACTTTGAGCATTATCCTCTTGCAACCAAGATGCCAATGGAATTCATCAGGAAGGAATTTTACTAATCACAAAACACTAAGATCTCTAGGCTTCTCTCAAGAATAAAATGTTTGATTTTCAAAATATGCAATACCATTGCTAAGGAAATGAAAAGGCTCTTACCACATCTTTGGCACTTCGCTGCCCTGATCCACCAACATTGTTTGAAGTTATACCATTCCAATTAGAGTCCACCATCAAGATGATATACTCTTGCCATTATCACCACCTTCTTCCTGCAGAGCAACACAAATATAACAAAATGAAATGGGAAAAGATAAAATACAAATTTCATAATGCAGCATACATAGGAATCCAACTGCGCCATACCCCCATATGCTTTCCCTGTTTTATTTATAGCAGAAACGTCCAGAAACTATGTTTATGGCCAACTGCACAAGATCAAAGGTGCTGCTTGCAGCCAATGCTGCAGATGTCATAGCTTACCTTTGCAAAGCGTGTTTGGAAGTGCAAACTACTCCATCATATGCTTTATCTTATTATGCTTTGTCCAGCATGTAGCATGTCCATGCAGTTAATACGACATTTCCAAATCAATCGTTATGAGCAAATACTTGCTCTGTATCAAATCCTGCTGCATATAAACGCAAAACTATCAGCATGAAGAACATTTGCTTCCCAGCTCCAAGCTATTGAACCTACTCCAACGATCTCCTGCAAGTATGCACACCATGTATGCCCATCCAAAGACTTATCCTTATCAATTTGTGTAATAAGGGTGACTGCTATTTTTTTAGTGCCAGTCATGCAGCATTTATTTTGCAGCTCAGATCTAGAAGCACAAAGCAAAGTGAACTCTCCATTTCAACAGTTTTTGGCTCCACAATCTTTCTGCAAGTATGCAAGGTAAATTTGAGAACCAAGGCTAAATTCAAATTACCTGAGATGTTTCCATGGTATTCCGACTTCCATGGTATTACCACTTACACCTGCGCCATAACTGAAGCAAAAACTGGTGATGAGCAACATCAAAGGGAGCTTCAGAGCTTGCACCTTCACCTAAAGCATTCACCATAGTTCCGGAATCCACCATAGCTCTCAAAACGTGCCCGAAGCAGAGGTTACCATAGCTGCCAAAATCTGCAATCCTCCGACTAGAGGCCTTCACATTTAGTGGTATAGCTAGAATTTTAGCCTCTACTGTTCTGAAGTTTGCACACGCCATAGCCATAGCCGCCTAGCCCGCAATAGCCATCACCGAGTTCTGAAGAGGGGAGATATGAAATCGTCGCCGCCTTGAAGCCATCACCGAGAGGAGATGCAAAATCATATCATCGAGAGCTGAAGAGGAGATGCGACATCGTGGTCGTCAAAATTTAGAGCAAAACATTTTGGACTGTTAGATTTAGGGCGATACACAAAACAGACATACACTATAATTTTATAATATAGGATAAGCGTGACATAAAAGTAGAAGCTGCAAAATTGCGCCAGGCGCGAGTTTGTATTTATGTTCAAAAAATATATACATTTTTCCTTCTGTGAAAATGCGCCAGGCGCGAGTTCTTTCTATCTCTACAAAATGTCACATAGGCCCACTTCATCAGCCCAATACCGAGTAAAGTTCCACCTGTACCACTCTGATATGACATCATCCTCCCATTCCCTGCGAATGTCGAGTCTCCAAATCAGAGTGTCCCGTCGATCCTTGATACTCCTAATCAAAGCCTCGTATTTATTTGTTGGCATGAGCCTTACTAAGAGCATGAGGAGCCGCATATGTCCAGTGATGCGATGGTAGCATTCCCATGGCC
Organism: Isoetes taiwanensis; assembly: GCA_021234155.1. Classification (NCBI taxonomy): domain Eukaryota; kingdom Viridiplantae; phylum Streptophyta; class Lycopodiopsida; order Isoetales; family Isoetaceae; genus Isoetes; species Isoetes taiwanensis. The sequence continues at coordinate 265,880 of JAJEKV010000193.1, read as the reverse complement.
CCTGATGCAGACTGTCATATGGCTTGTCCAACTCTCTGTGAATGTTTTGAACAGCACAATTAAGTAGTATCTTGTACAGGGTCCAGCGTTGATGGTCGTCCAGAGGAAGTATATTTGAACTAGAAGCAGCCATGTGTAATGCACTAGAACGAGAGAAATTAACTAATTAGCAAATGATATTCTTCTCCCCAGAAAACGATTCTACGTATACTAAATTCAAAACGCGCCAGGCGCGTTTACTACAGTGTTTTTTTCACAGATCTACTTCACACGCGCCTGGCGCGATTTGTATAAAGCCGTATGAAATAAAAAGGCCAAACTAGAAACGCACCTGGCGTGATTTGATTAACCTAGTGGGAAATAGGAAGCCAAACTAGAAATGCGCCAAGCGCGATTTCGCCCAATCTAACATATCATTCTATAGGAAAAAAATATGCATAAAAAAACATATCTACTTACAGGCAGAGAACAGAATGCAGAATGCAGAATGCAGAATGCAGATTGCAGAATGCATAATATGAAGCCAGTGAATATGAAGACAGTAGAATAGAATAAGAGCCAGTAAAATAGAATATGAAGCCAGGGGAATAGATAGAGCAAATCTAAGAGCAGATAGAGCAGAATAAAAACTCATAGAGCAGATAGAGCAGATAGAATAAGAGCAGATAGAGCAGATATATAATAATAATACTCCTTGTTTAGTTCATTATTTAGTTCATTGTTTTAGTTCATTATTTAGAGCAGATAGAGCAAGATCATAGAGCAAGATCATATAAGCAATAGAACATGTTTATAAGCAATAGATCTATATATGAAGGTGCTACGGCAGTACAGGAATGATGCATCTAAAAGTCTAAGCCAGTAAGCACTGCCCTTGATTAACCCTGAAGCTCATATAACAGATAAAGAATAGATAAAGCAGATAGAACAGAACTTTCAAATACTAGAATAAAAACAAGAATAAGATAACAGACTTTAAGTAAAGAACAGGAAATACTAACCTATTTGTGTTCTTTACCCGAGATTTGAGCCTTAGCAAATGATTTGAGCCAATAGAAGCCGAGAAGAAGCAATAGCAGATAATTTGAAAACCGAGAAGCCAAGAACCTTTAAGCCAAAACCAAAAAGCCAGAGAGATTGTAGACAGCCGAAAGCTTTGTAGAAACCTTTGAGTCGAAAAACCTTTGGGCCGAAAAACCAAAAGCAGAAGATTGTAGAAGCCGAAAAGCCACAGAGATTATAGAGAAAAGCCAGAAAAGCCGATAGCAGATAGCAGAGAAAAGCAGATAGCAGATAGCAGAGAGCAGAGAGCCGAAAAGCTTGTAGAGAGAGCCGAAATGCTTTAGGAGGAGCCGAAATGTTTTAGGAAATGCTTTAGGAGGAGCCGAAATGCTTTAGGAGGAGCCGAAATTCTTTACAAAATGCTCGAAAGCGCCAAGAAGCTCGAAATCGCACCAGTATGAGATTGTAGAGAGCCGAGATTATAGATTGTAAGCGCATCAGCAGTTCGAAAAGCACATTAGAAGTTCGAAAGCGCACCAGCAGTTCGAAAGAGAGACAGAAAATTTGGAAAGGGATTGTAAACTGAAATTAATAACTACTTTAAAAATTCGTACCGCGCCATAATAACTGCCGCGAAAATTTATTGCAAGGGGTTAAGGTTTATAAGTTATAAGAAATTTTAAGGTAATAGTTTAAGGTTATAAGTTAATAGTTAAGGTTTTAAGTTTAAGAGTTTATGAATTAGAATTTAGAAGTTTTAAGTTTTAGAAGTTTTAAGGTTATATTTATTTAAGGTTAGAAGTTTTAACCTTAAAAATTCTAACCTTAAAAGTTGTAAACTTACTTCTTCTAACCTTAACTTTTAACCTATAATAACCTTCTAACCTTAAAACTTCTAACCTATAATTAACTTCTAACCTAAAAACTGCTAATCTATAATAACCTTAAAAGTTGTTTCTAAGGTTAGTATGTTTAAGGTTACAAGAAATTTATCGCGGCGGCCAAGGCCGCCGCGAACATTTCTCTTTAACTTTGTGATGAAGATCATTGAGTAAAGATTATTTTGCTAGCAGAAATATGCATACAACATGAGCACTCTCAACTCACTGATTATGGTGTCCGAATTCAACTTAGCCGATTGTGATGTCTAAATATTGCATCATTTCGATTCCTTCTTCTTAATCACTTTGCATCTTTTTGAACAAAGCTTGTCTCTCTTCTTTGAACGCTCCTGTGGCATCCATTTGAACAAAGCTTCTCTCTTATTCGAGTGCTCTTGTGGCATTGGATTCATGTGTAGATGATGTCTGCTTTGATCCCATATTGAAAAGAGAAAAACATACACACCAAATGTCTTTTAATGTGAATTCTGGACACCTTATAACACCACAACTTTATGGATAAAGGACAACAGAAGAATCAATTTTTATAAATAATTATTTCCAACAAAAAGTGAAATGAAGACGAGCAAACAACAAACAACAATTTCGAGTGGAGAGATTTGGTGGCACTGCTATCAATTGGGCTGGATTTGGTGGCATTGCTATTAATTGGGCCGGATTGGTGGCACTACTATTAATTAGGCCAGATGCTCTTGTGAGACAAATCCATGGAAATAATTTGCATCATGAAAGATCAAAGAGATCACGCCGAGGAAGAATCCAGAGCGGTAGATAAAACAGTGGAGACGCATTTGAGAAAAGTCTCCAGAAAGAATCAGAAGAAGTGTTCGAAAGCAAGAATCGGCAGCAAAGCTGATATGCTGGTGCTCAGGGGAGCGGCTGTAGAGCATGAGAAAGAGAAAGAAAGACCAAAAGAATTATCCAAGAGTCATTAAAGTTAGATAAAAGGCTAAGGTTGTTATGGTTTTTTAATACCATTGGGAAGGTTTAAAAAGGGGCAAGGGCATTTAAGCAACGTGGATCTTAAAGAAATAAAAAGCATTTCGTTTAAATAGGGCTATAGGAGCCTTAACCTTAGTCTAAAACATATCGAAACTTATATTGAAGGTGAGCTATTTTCTTACGAACCTTTTACCTTTTCAATACCAGCGGTAGCGGCAACGTGAAGGGGACAAAGTACCTAAGCGACAATCGTGACAATAACTTCCTGCTACAGTAAGTTTTAGACCGAGCTACAGTAGTTTGAAGACCAGCCTGCTACTCTCAGCTCAATTCCGGCAGCGGCTGACCCGGCCGTCATTCTACAGCAATGCCCCAAACAATGAAGGCCAAGCTCATACTCCTTTCAGACATAAATTACAGGCACTTTTCCATTTCTTCGACAACTCTATTTCCAAAATATGGGTCCGTTTCAGCACGAAGATTAAGCTGAGAGACGGCTATGGCAGCAATGTGCTCCGTTCCACAACTCGAAAAATTCCCGGAAAAACTAGGCATCTGCTGCATTTGCCACAAGAGGGAGCCTAGGAGTCTTGCCCAAAAGACATGAGACGACCCCAAATAAGAAACATGCAACAAGGAATAAAAACACAGTGTTGTAGAACATCACAAAGACGCCAACTGCAGCTCGACTTCCTGGACTAAAAGTCCTTTCTAAAAGTCCAGGTATGATAGTGAGAACATCAAGAACAATTGCCTGCATTGCATTAAACCTGACATACCTGCTAAAGCTCTGATTTCTCACCACAAGCAGATAGAGGGCAAAAAATGCCACAAAGCCCTCTTCACGTGAAGCCCATTCTGGTGATCCGGAAATGCAGAAGAAATGAGCACAAAGGAATTGAAGCCTTCAGAATGATTTGGGCACAGTTTGATCCAGAAATTGCATCCAATCTAGGGAGATTTTTGGGTTTTGAATAGGTACAGAGGGAATCGGAGGAAGAATTCCAACTGCCCAAATCCGGCAGTGCCATCTCAGGCAGGGCTGTTCTACACGAGCCTGCCACCCTTTTTCTGCCGGAGGCAGGGCTCTGTTTCTTTTGGGTCCGATTAAGCTGAGAACGGGCTATGGCAGCAGCGTAATCCGTCCCACAACTCAAAAAATTCCCGGAAAAGTTTACCGGAAATCTGTACCCAGGAAAAAGAATGATACGTGTCGCCAAAATAATAGAAGCATAAGAGAATCGAATATTTGGAGAAAGAATTATATATGTCTTGATTATAGGTTAATATATTATAGTTAGCTTATTATTATTATAGATTAACTTATTATAGGCTATTAAGGTTATTATTAAGTAAAGCTTTCATTTAAGAAGCTTTCATTTAAGAACATGTTAGGGAGATGTTATTTGGATATACTAACTTACTATATGTTTTTATGCATTTTAGGTCAATGGCATGCAAAATGCTAAATCCCCCAAGGCCCCCAATGATGCTGATCAAGGCAAGGAAAAATCCCCAACTAATGAAGATGACAAAGATGATGGCAAAGGAAAGGAAAAGACCAGAAATGAAAAGGATGATGCCAAAGGAAAGGAAATTGTACTTTATACTCGGGTCGATTGGAAAAACAAAAAGGTCAAGATCCTGCATGCATGCAACAGAGAGGTAGTAGGAGAAGGGATTATTGTTCTAGCAGATCCTATCAATGCAGTGAATGATGAAAGATTAGGGGAGGACAGGTTAAGTGTGGCAATCTCAAAATTATATGACAACTGGAAGGAAAAGGGTTCTGGCAAACAAGAATGCCTTGTTTGTGTGAAGCAACTAGAGGTTCCAACTATTGTTGCATGGCCTAGGGACAGTATTCAACTGGAGGGGAACTACATGTTTTCTATAGATGTAGAACCATTGTCAATAATGTTCACACAGTGTAGCAAGAGGCCACTTCCAACTTTCAAACATTATCCCACCAAAAGATGTGTGTCAGGTTATGATTGTTCTCCTGAAGCCCTGATGAAGGTTAGAGGAAGTGAATGTTGTTGGGCCTCCTGTATTAGAATGTTCACAATAGAGGAGATGGTGGTAGCAAGAGCTACATATCAGGAACATAAGTGTGATAGCAGGAGGAATTTCATGTACACCATATTTAGCTATGCAATTCAGGATGAAAGATCAAAGAAGAAAAGATTCCCATTGAATGGAAAGTGGATATGTTCAAAAGCATGGATGGATATACATGGAATTCCAACCTCTTCTTGGCACAACTGGCAAAAGAGACATGAAAATGGTAGTAAAATTGCATTGCATGGGAACACTGGCCTGGTAAGGCCTACCTCAAGAACTATAGCTGCAAAGGAAATATTTGAAAGATCTGTGGATTTCAATGCAGAAAACATGCCACATAAGAGTAAGAAGGATGAACAGGGTCGAGTTATTGTTGAAAAGAGATTGCCATCCCATTGTATCCAGAAGAGCATATTAGAGGAAATAAATGCATTGCTTCGGGAACTTGGAGTGGCCTCTATATCCCAGCCCAGTTTTAGTAGGCTATGGAATAAGCATTTCAAGCATGTGACCATAGCAACTTCAAACAACTTTGCCAAGTGCAATTTATGTGCTGCTGAAGGAGACACTAGATAAGGCTGTGCAACCAAGTCTAAGGGCAAAGATAAGGGAACATATGAAGGACCATATGACAGATCAACTATCATGTAGATCAACTTATTGGATGTGGAGGACCTTATACGCAATGGAACCTAATAACTATCTATGTATTATACATGATAAAATGGACCAACAGTAAGACTTGTCTTCCACAATTCAAAGTACATTCCTAAGTCATGTGGAAGATCATACCCTTTTGTGATTTCAATGATGGGGGCAATATTGCATGGGCAGTCCTCGGACCTACTATGGCCATTTCAGTTTAGAGTTGTGGAGTGATGGTCCAGATTTTCACATTGGGAGTATCATGAGGTGTTTAAGAAACTATGAGAAGGGTTACAATGGTCACCTCCGTGATCCCAAGAGCTAGCCGTGCACTACATAGTGCATTGTTGGATGGAACCCCTAATAGTATTGAAAAGTTTAGCAAGGCAAGGTTTAGGAGGAATGGACCTAATGAACATGTTGGAGCTTCAACATCTCGTGCTAAACCTCGAGATCACTTGAGCAAAGCTCCTCTTGCAACTAGATAATTGTGCTGGTCAAAATAAGAACAGTGGATGTTTTCTTTCCTATCCTACTTAACAAGCGTGGGTATTTTTGAAAGAGTCAATTTGGGGCTCCTAATGCGGGACATACTCATGAGGATGTGGGACGCATTGTTGAAAAAATATAGTCATGTATTGAGACAAATGCAGGTTACCAACTTTCCCGGGCTATTGGAAATATTTCATGGATGTACAAATCCATCTCCTATAGGATCTATCATAGAAGAAGTGCCTGATTGGAAGAGTTTTGTGGATGGTTATGCTCTCGACATGGAAGGTCATTCTAGACCTCTTCAATTCACTTTTTGGGTGAGAGAAGGGATTCCAATCATGCAATGGAAAATGAGACCTTCAGAGGAGAAGTGGAGAGGTGGGGCAGAAATTTGGCACAGGGGATGCAAATGGCAAGCTTATGATACCTCCCGGTCAACCAAAAACTCTAAAACCAACTGAAGAAGTCAAGCAATTGGGATTGACTAAGGATGGCATCAATGACTACATCAAGCATTGGCAAACTAATTCAGATGAGACTAATCGTGCATTGATAGATTATTGGAAGAAGGTGATCAACTTGTTGGATGAGGTAGACACATCCCTAAGAAATTTGAAACAAGGGTGGTTCCCTAAAAGTAAGTGGAAAACATTAGCTGGTGCTGACGAAGATGATGGTACCATTAGTAGCATTGTGAAGGTATATGCTCCTCCTCAATCTGATAAACACTATGTTGGTCCTAAGAAGGATAGGCCAAAATATCTAGGCATGGATTGTTATGAACCTTCTATTGACGTGGAGTGCCACCAATTTGTAGTAGTAAAACCAGCAGATCTAGAGACCTATCCAGTGCGATTGGGATACACTATCTCGGATATTTGCAAAGAAGAAGGTGATGTTAACTTCAATAAGGGATCCAGGATGGTACTTGATTACGAAATCAATCCGGGATAATACTTGAGTATGCCACCGGGCCTGGCGACGGTTGAGCACTCAAGCGGACTAAAAATATTCTAGATTTCGATGATCTGTGTAGACAGTGACTTTATAAGGAGATCTCTCCAGGAAACATCTCCACTCCTCGAAAGAATCCACTATCGCCAACAACTCCTTGTCATAATGGGATAGTTGATTTTAGCAGCCTGAAACTTCCATGAGTGATAGGCAATTGGATGCAATTCAGGTCATCCCTCTCCTGTGACAGGATCCCACCAAGCGCAAAATCAGAAGCATCTGCTTCGACAACATATGGACGCAAAGGCTCTGCATGAGCAAGAACTGGCATCGTGGTGAAAGTATGCTTCAAGGTAACGAAAGCAGATTCTGCTTCCACAGTCCATTCAAATGGCGAATCTCCGAAGGAAGGGCAAAGGAAGGGCAATCTCTGAATAACCGTGAGACGTGTCAAAGGAAGGGCAATCTCCGAATAATCCCGAATGAAATGCCGATAGAAAATGGCAAACCCAAGAAAACACTGAACATCTCGAACGGATGAAGGTGTTTGCCACTTCAGAACAGTGCTGACCTTTTCGGGGTCCATAGAGATTCCATGTGGAGTGATGCGACAAGGAACTCTACATTATCCTGCTCGAACTGACACTTCTCAAGTTTTGCATATAACCCATGCTCATGAAGCTTCTGAAGGACCTGTCGAACATGCCTCTTATGTTCTTCGAGAGTCTTAGAATAAATAAGAATATATCCAAATAGATGATAACAAAAGTGTCTAAGAACTCTCGAAAAACATCATTGGCCATATGCTGGAACACTGCCGGAGCATTGATAAGTCCAAATAGCATAACTGTGTACTCAAAATGGCCATACCGAGTACGAAATCCTATTTTCCACTCATCACCTTCCCGGATCCGAATAAGATTGTAGGATCCTCGAAGATCAATTTTGGTAAAATAATGCGCACCTTGGAGTCGCTCCAACAACTCTGGGATCAGAGGAAGTGGATACCGATTTGGTACTGTGATTTTATTGAGGCTGCGATAATCAACGTCCAGACGCAGCGAATCATCCTTATTTTTTACGAAGAAGATTGGCGCTCCAGCAGGGGTCTGAGAATGTCGAATGAAGCCAGTGACTAGATTCTCTTCAATATAATCCCGCAAAACCTTCAACTCAGCAGGAAATAGACCATATATCGGACCATATGGCAGCATTGTCCCCGGCTCTGGGAGTTTGTTAGCCGTGACTTTGTCAAAAACATCAGAGAAGTCGCCATATTTATCTGGGAACATTGGAGCAGACTTCGCTAGTGTCGAGCTAGGCGATGGCTGAACCTGGATGGCAAACACTGAACTTGGATCTTACCTTCTAGATTTATCGAACTTGCGAAGAAAAATCTTTGAGATACGAAACTGAGGGCATGGAGAAGCCTCTACAAAAGCAGGAACAGGAACATGACCAGGAGAGGGGGAGCAGGGGAGGTGAGCAACTGAACATGAATTGGAAACGTAAACTGGATCAAGAACCGGAGGTGAGCGAGGGACTGGAGCAAGAACTGGAGCAGGAGCGTAAACCGAACCGGAGCAAGAGAAGAAATTGAACCGAGCTGAGCAGGGACATCATCAAGAACATGGTCAATCTAGGGCATGAACCGGAGCGCAGGCAAGAGTCGAATCGTAACATGGGAGCGTAAACAGAACAAAGAAGAATGGAATCAGGGGCCCACGATATTGCACGGATCGAGGTCGATGTTGGTGTAGAGACCTGATCTGCAGAAGAACTAGAACTGGAGCTAGAACCAGCAAATCGAAATGATCTAGTACGTCAATCAATCTGAGGGTTATGTAGCTCGAGCTAGGGCAGACCCAAGACTATTGGCGCATGTGGGCTAGCGATGAGATTGAAGGAAATACTACAAGGAACTCCCTCGAACAAAACCTGAAGAGGGGTACATTCTGTGACTGCACCCGAGGAGATCTCCTATCTATCAATCACTTCGACAGAACCAGGATGCTCAACCTTGCTTCTAAAGATGGCATGCTTACTGGCGAACGCACTATCTATAAAACAAGCATTTGCACCACAATCAAGTTGCGCCAACACTTGCAATCCTCCAACTTCTGATTTCAATAATATAGGGATGAAGAATGCCTTGCTAACCTTATCAGATGGAATAAACATGTCAAGAAATGTGGAAGGAATCTGAGAAAAGGTGGCCAGCCGACGAGAGACTCCTATTACTCGGACCAGCCCCTGAAGTTTTCTGACTTATTTGGACGCTTCACAGGGCATCTACGAGTAATATGGTCAGCTCCTCCACAGTAGAGGCAAAGATTAGCCTCTCTCCGATGCTGCTTCTCTGCAGCAGATAAAGGTCCTCGAACTGCCCGATCAATCTGCATAAGCTCAGGTCCGGATCTGCTGGATTCTACAGATGAAATCGGGAAGGACGTAGCTACAGGCGTTTGTGTGATTGGGAAGACTTGACTACGTCTCTCTTGCCTACCTTCGAAGAGCCGATTATTACGTCGAACTGCAAATCTGATGGTTTCTTCCAGAGTCTGAGGATCCTCCATAGACAATAACATATCTTTGACATCCTCACGTAACCCCCTTCGAAAACAACCTCGAAGTGCAACATCATTCCCGGCAGTATCTACCGCAATTTGACGAAATTCTGATGTATATACTGAAGCTGGGCGAGAGCCTTGCCTTAGATTGCAAAGTTTTGTGACTGCTATGCACTGACAATCGGTGTCTCCAAAGCATGCCTCGAGCTCTGCAGTGAACACAATAAAATCTTGCAACTCTGGGGCTCCTTTCTCCAATAAAGGAGCAAACCAACTTAGAGCTGGCCCTGTGAGGAGAGAATCAATCAGCCCAACTTGTTCCTGGGCCGTGGGATATCTATGAGGGTGGAGCTAGATCGCAAGCCTAATCTGATTCAAAAAACCACGGAGCTTGGACCGAGTGCCGTCAAACTTCTCTGGCAGGCTGATCTTAGGCTCTGATAGCCTCAATCCAGAACTAGAAGTAGATTCATGTGAAGCAACACATTCCTTAAGCTCTTTATTGTCCAACTGCAACTGCTGGCATACTTGAACAAGCTGCTGGACCTGCTGTAATAACGTCGAAACCTCCTTCATAGGTATAAAATCACCAAATACGAGCAAAAAAAAAATGCTTAGGATCAGAGCAGGCAAGAACCGGTAAGGGATTCTGGTTTAAACTGTCATGAACTATGGGAAAACAAGGAAAATATGTGAAAAATACGCAAGAAATACAGAAAAAATACGCCAATATCGGCAAAGAATTAGATATATGAACAGAAATCAAGAGTACAATAGCCCAAAGGCAAGCAGGAACACGAGACAGATGCCTCGAAGGCTCAAGACTGGCGTTGAACTGGAATGATTTGACAAGAAGGAGATGCCTCCTTATATATGTAGGCCAACGGTCAGGATCGCGCTACTCCAATGGATGAGATCATGCCAAGTGTCGCGCATGCATGTAGGTTCTAGAATATTCTAGAACCTCCTAGAAACAGCCCCGCATATGATAAAGATATAAGGAAATGTCTTTAATAAATACTGGTAGGGCACTTGGCAAAGGTGTATGACTCGCAATTGGAAAGTGAGTTCAAACTTTGCTCCGTGCAACTACCTTTTTGCATCCGTGTGACGACCGTCTTTTGTACATACGAGTATAATGTTCGTATGATACGAATATATGTATGGTCGTCACAACAACTAACATGTAATTACCATTAACATTAATGAACACAAACCATTACATCCAACACGTTCAAATTGATATTGATATTGATTATCATCCCCCTGAAACCCCCTTTGGTTTGGATGCATATTCACGCACGGGGTGATGTAGGGCAGCGAGAGCCCCTTTTTTCATATAATACGTATAAAATCAATGTCATCCAGTATATTGTCTCAAACCTTATAGTATTTGGCAAACCTCGATATACAATATGTCGAAACTTGTACAAGCATACCCCACAAACAAGGATCGCTATCTACGATCTAGATCGAAGAATAAAGGGCAAATATGCCCATCCAATAGCTCTCGATGCCTGGAGTCACCCCCGTGGAAATATGCACCTAAATCAGTGGCCAAACCTCTGTAAAGAATTTGAAAAACACTACTAGTATAGACAAATCGATGGGGATCGTCTTAGTCGTGTAAGTAAAATTTTTTGTTTGTTCCGTCATACCTTTACTTAAGTCTACCAAACACAAATTTTTCTAAAGAGTCGTTTTGCAAAAATCCATAAAGGGCTTTGATATAACATTTACCACTACATTTTGCATTCCAGTACTGAACTAACTCTGAAGATGAATAAAGACATCTACCCTTTTAGGAAAGTCGAATAAAAATGCCTCACTTGACCAATTTGATCTTTAACAAATATTTGACCTCTCTTTGGACCCCCACCTAACCAATTTGATCTCTAGAAACAAAAAAAAAACCTTCTGTGTAGTTTCCTTAATAAGGACGAGAATAGCAAGAATTAAAAATGGAACGTTACCCGCTCTCCCACAAGCTTCAAATAAAGTTCAGACTTGTTGTAATGAAGATGTCGATGAAATCGAAGTATGAGCAAGGTTATTGAATCAAGGTCTTGGGCATTGGATAATGGTCTTGGATGCTTGCTTAGCTATGAACCAGTCTGAATGGACAGATCTAGATGCCAAGCCTGGATTCATGATTATTGTGTTCCCATGAATAATAAACCTCAAAATCTGGCACCATGAATCTAAGTCGATAGACCTGGCAGCAGATTCTAGCATCATAAATCTGAGCCACTGGAGGGAACTCAAGTCCAAACTTGGGCTACAAGAAATAGCTTGGGATTAATTTGCAAGGGAGGTTCTAAACATGAGCCCACCCAAGTAAGGTACTCATGTGAATGCTGAATGCCAGAAGTTCCGTTTTGACCTTCAAGGAACTTGGAGGTTCTCTTCCCATGGAAAACTACCCTTATGGTATGTTTCCATGGGCCTGACCTGATCGCCAAAAAGTGAGTATGTTTCCTTTCTGACTGAAGTGCTTTTCTGCACAGAGAAACTAGCTTGCTCCTTCTCCACCGACTGCTTGGTCGATTGCTTACTCGTTCTTCATTGGTTGACCTGCTAAAAGACAAAACAAAGGCACCAGTTCGGACCTTTCAGAAATGGTGTTGCATTTCAGTTGCCCTTAAATGCAATCTACTATATGAAACTGCTCGACCTAGACTTGGACTTGGAAAAAACAAAGTTCATTTGGTTCCGTGGGAACATACCCTTGGGGTCTGTTCACATGAACCTGTCAATGACAATTATGTCATGTTGACATAAAAACTTCTCTTGTGCTGGGATCACATGAGAAGCGGCGATAGCATAAGCCTTCTTCCTTCTTTCAGCAGCAGAAGGATTCAAAATCTGCGGTGCTAGATCAAGAATGCAAACCAGATATTGAAAAAGAACAGATTCCTGTCAACAGGGATCCTTTCAACCGAGGGTAGGAGCCCGGGGAAGAAATCCCTATCAATAGGGCTCCATTCCTGTCACTTGGGTGCATGTGACCTTTTCATTTTGGACGATTGACAAGAAAGAAGCCCTATCAAGGAAGGAGCCCTATCAACAGCTTCACGTGACCGAACCCTTAGATACTTCATTTCTGGGTACAATATCCACTTCTAAAAGTAGCAATGAGTAAAACTTTGATACATTTATTAGGGGAGGGCGGCCATTGGCTGCCCACGTCCCACGTACGCTGTGGAAAATACCATTGGCAGACGTGGAAAAAGCCCAAACGCAGACGTGGAAAATGCCGCTGAAAATTTCATAGATTGAGGTTGAAGGCTCCAGCGACTAGACCACATAGGCGTTCGTCTCAAACCACATAGACGTGCATTTCGAATGCTACTTGGATGATCTGGAGTCTTGCCCGATGATGGAGGCTGCATTCTTTGACAAATCGTTTGTTCTGTTGAAAAAAATGGTAATGTAATATATCCATCTCTTTGTATTCGTTTACATGAACCAATTCTTGTCAAGATTCAGTTTCTCCGAAGGTAATCTCTGTTTACTCAGTTACTATCTCTGTTATTGTTAATAAATGATTTCTTTGGACAGATTTTGTTCATTAGGTTCCCATAATTTCCATTGGAGATAAAATTTCCCACTGGAGGCTCAATAATTACTAACAGCTACGACTCTCTCAGGTCCATACTTCTGTAGTAGACCTTTTGTGACCTGGACAACAGATAGGATTGATTCAATAGTAGCAGGTAGGTTTAAAAACTTAGGTTCAACGAGCCATGGAAGCCTTTTATTCTTCATGTTATCTAGCTTTAGAGAAAACTTTTATGAACTCTTGCTGAAGTTTAAGAGATCAGATTACATACAATTTATAATCTAGTAGCATCCTCCTAGCTTTGGAAGTGCCAGGCTCTTTTCAGCAATAAATTAATAATCCTCATGGCAGATTTTGCTGCTAGTCATTAATAGTTTGGTTGATTGAGCATGTATCTGCAGGAATCCTTGTTGCCATTGTTCAGTTCAGAATTTTACCTCAAAGGTTCTTAGCTGCACTATATGACCTTTCTGAATTTATAGAGTCCAGTAATGGTGGCTAGATTCTTAAAGATACTATGAAGACCATGCATGGTCTCTGTGACATGTTGGATGTTAGCAAAGCCAGATTATGGTTCTGCTAGTGATGAGTATTTTCCATTTGGATCCTAATAACTGCAACTGATTCCATTCTAATCAATTTACATCTTATGGAGGATCTATCATGATTTAACCAAGGAGATTTAGATGAAAGAATTACTGTTTGTCACTGTTCGGTTGACCAAGTCCTTATCCGCCACCATTTCTTAATGTTTTTATTTAGGCCTATAATGATGAAACAAGCATTCTTACACTTGTGGAACCGAGCCCTATTAAAAGATCTAGGTCTATCCCAAAGGTTCTTACTGCTATGTTGCTATATGTATGGAAATAAGATGAACTCGTGTAAGGAGCAATCAAGAAGAGCAAAACAATGGCCCTGAGTGATGATGATATAGAGGATAATGCCATCTTATGACTGTACAAGATGGACAGAAGTTTAAGAATAACGTTTTGGGAGGGTTTTTCTTGATTTCAGCACCTTGGAGTGTTAAAACACTTATATATATATAGCATGCAGCTCTTGTCAGGATTGATATTGAAAACAGTAGTTTGGGCATTTTGGATAATATGGAAGGTACCAATTTCTCACCAAGCCTACAGTCAGTGCTGTTGCACTTGGATATGATGTTATTACTGTTTCTTTGACTTCTTTGTTTCAAAGTAGTAAGATCGTTTGTTTATGCTTGGAAGCCAAAGGAATCTCCTGTATTCAAACAGCCTGAAAGAAATAGCAAACAAACTGCCCAAAAGAACTGTATGAGGGTCCAACTGCCTTTATTGTTAAAGACCTCCTTTAGCTCTTTTGGAAAGCATGTCATACGCTTGGACTATTTAATGCTACATTTTTTAATTACAGAGGTAGCAAATAATATCATGCAAGTCTGCTCCAATTTATTACATTAAACCTTTTTTTATTATATCGATAGCAAAAACCACACTTCCCCTATTGGGAAAGGGAGGCACTAAGAGTTAACTAATATTGGAATGTTGTGTTTTACAGGGTTAGGCAAGAGAAACAAAGTGGATGGCAGATTAATGCTTTCAAATACTGCTGTTTGAATTGATCAAAACTGTTTTTAAAAAAATTAGTAGGTCAATTTTATGCATATCATCTTAGCAGCCTTCAATGGGCATTATGGTATCCTATGGGGCTGCCATCGCAGCCCTGATGGTACCAATACCCCTGCCAATTTGATACCTCATAACTTGAGGTGAATTTGATAACTTGGCAAACGACTAGGCTTGCCATGGAGGCAAACTCGTTGGCATCATGTCATATAGCCTTTAGGATACTTACATGGCTGCATTCTCAATTACGCGCTTAAGCGCGCAGCCAATGGCCACCCCACCCCCTCCCCCCATTAATAGGTTTTTGGTTCTTTAGCTCTACGGTCATGCCTGCAACAATGAATAACTGTTAGACACATGCCAAATGGATCCAGTGCTTATATTGGTCCCGAAAACTAGGGCTGGTGGCCAAGGTTATGCACATATGTGAATGCCATGTGAATACCCTTGCTTGCATGGCATGCTTATGTGAAATTGACATGTTTAGGTGATCGAACAGCAAATCCAAAGAACAAAAAAAAGGTATTCACATGTGAAGTGGATCATCACCAAGGTAGATTTGGAATGAAGTTGGCATCCCTAATTTGGAGATAACTCATCTACTAAAGGATCTCTTTCACGTGGCATTATTGAGCCATTGGAACGAGTCAACTCTAATCGGTTAACTCAACTCTAATTGGTTTTCTAAAAAAAGACAACAGCCATTCATTGCTTCAATGATTGAAAACAGAGAACGCTGTGGCCATACGTGTGGCAGGCGCGGAGAAGTAAAGTACAGGGAGAACCCAGTTTCAACAGAGAAGCGGTGACATTGCAAGCTCACTTCCGTCAATGTAAGTCCCAATCCTTCTTCGTGACAAATCCATCTTCAAAATCCCAAATCTATTCAATATATTGCGCTGATTCAAAGCGAATCACGAAAAGAAACACTCAACAAGAGCTTCAAGTTGTTAATTCCAGAGCATGGGATTCGAACCTAGATGATTAAACCATTCATTGCTTCTTTGCTTCCACAGTCGCTCGTCCGCCAAATCCTACCCCCGACTTAGATTTGGCAAGGTAAAACCCGCATAAAGCCCTAAACCATGAAATTACCAACAGGGTCGTAACTTCATCCTCCACAACACAATGTATGATACATGAATCCAAGCTTGAAGCAACAACAAATGAAGCCAGACGTGCTCTTATCAGTATCCCAAAATAGAAAGGGGACGATCTTCAGCCGCACAGACATGACCTTTGAAAAAAAAATCTAAGGGCTAGCATGTTTTTCCCAAAAAGAATTAAACCGAAGCGTCTCAAATCATCATTGGGAAACCTAAATGGGACGAGCGATCAGATTCCTTTTGTTTCATCACCGCAAATTAGGTGCTAGCTATCACCAAACAAGTTCAAAAATCTACTTTCCAGGGCACAAAAAGGATCATCCAGATTGTTCCAGATTGCTTTTCCCTACAACGATTCAATCAACATCAAGATGGTAGCTGCAAAATAAAGTGCACTATCTTTAATTTAGGATTTGACATTCAACTTAGAAGACGTGAAAAAAACATCAGGCAACAAAAGATGGCATCATTTGAAACTGAAAAAGGCATTTTTTGAAAAACAGGCTCATGGCAAGAGCACTTAGAGAGAGTGCAGGCCTCATGAAGCAAGAGACAACGCACTAGGATAGTGTGTCTTCAACCACAGAAAAATGCTTAACAGAGAGAGGTAGCCGTTGGCAGTCCCAGAGATAAAATTCAAAAAACATGTTTTACAAAACCGTTGAAATCATTCACTCTATCTGACAGTAACAATGTCATCAATCTTCAAGATCATCCTCACACATTCAGTGGCTAGTGTGATAGCACTTGTGCTAACAAGTAAAGGCTGGATAACGTTCTCCTCCAAAATGTTGGTGATTTGTCCTCTCCTAACATTGATGCCAGTGTTCACTTCTCCATTTGCATGATGATTTCGCAATTCTGTCACAATTTGAACGGGATTTAACCCTGCGTTTTCTGCCAATGTGTATGGAATTACTTCCAAAGCTTCAGCAAAAGCTCGTGCACAATAGCTTTCCATCCCATGCAATGATTTTGCCCATGCTCCCAGCTGGCGACAAACTTCTATCTCGGGTGCACCACCACCTGTAAAACACTAGGATGTTACAATACCAGCAACCAAGCAATTTAAAGAAAAAGTAAACTATGGCCAAATGGCACATGGAACAAGGATTAGGAGACCCACCAGCAAGAAGAAATCGCTTGTTCACAAGGCATCTGACAACGCAAAGGGCATCATGTAAGCTTCTTTCTGCCTCATCCAGCACAAGATGATTTGAGCCTCTAACCACAATCGTAAATGTTCTGCCCATATTTTTTATGCCTGTTATTTTTAATATTCGTCCTTCCCCCACTGGAGCCTCCTCTACCAAATCTGCATGGCCCAGCTTTTCGGCTCGAAAATGCTCAATATTTGCAATTGGAAGACAATTTAAAGTCTTTGATATGAAATCTATATCATCCCGTTCAACATCCTTGACAACCAAAATTTTTGCCTTAGCCAAATAGTGAAGTGACAAATCTGTGACAGCGTCTCTGAGGATGCTTTTCTGAATCAGAAGAACATTGCATCCAGTGGCTTTGATTTTCTTGATCATCCCCAAAATATAGTTTCTCTCTTCTTTCAGTATACGATCCATTTGGGTATAGTCTGAAACTATTACATTCTGCTCAATGTCAGTTTTGGGTGGTGAAATCTGAAACTGAATCAATCCAATCTTGGCATTTTCCACCCTTGTTGGCCCACCAGCTGCATGACTTGCCTTCTTATCAAAAACAAGACCTTTAACCATCTCTGTGTCATCCACAGTTCCACCAAGTTTTTTCACAACCTTGATGTCGCGCAAATCAACAGCATCAGGGCGAGCCGGATCAATCACAGTAAGCACGGCATCCACAGCAAGCGGTGCTAAAAGAGATGAATATTGACTAACAACCTTGCTATTCAAAGATGTGCTGGCAATTTTGATAAGTGAATCACGATCAGAAAGCTCCACAGGGATGGCCATAGATGTCAATACCTCAATAGCCTTCACGGATGCCTTATATAGAGAATCAGATATAATGGTAGGATGAACTCCCTTTTCAAGCAAAGAAAGGCACTGTTTTAACAGAGCACCAGCAATAACTACGACACCGGTGGTGCCATCTCCAGCCACTATATCCTGGCTTTTAGACAACTCGACCAACATTTTAGCAGCAGGTTGTATGACCTCCATTTTTTGAAGAATGGTAGCACCATCGTTTGTGATTATGACATCTCCGGTAGAAGTAGAAAGCATTTTATCCATACCTCGGGGCCCAAGACTTGTTCGGACCGCATCTGCAACTGCTCTTGCTGCAACTATGTTCATTTGACGGATATCATCCTTGCGCTTTGTATCCACATATTTCTCGGTCTTGGGCGCCGCTGCAGTGGCGATCGGCCCTGCCATATCTGCTTAACCTAGCTCCCTCCAAGACGCCGGAAAAGATACACAAATTTGTTAGCCACGTCCTTGATGACAGGGATGCCAAAAAAACATAAAAAGCATACTTTCTTTGAAAATTTTAAGGAAATTGTAAAAATGCCCTTGTATTTTAATGAATTTATCAAAATACCTCTATATTTTTTTTATTTATCAAAATGCCCTGATTTTCTATACTGCTGAAAATTACTCGTGATCTGCCAGATGTTTTGCAGACTGATTGCCCACTGGTGACCACCGATTTGAAGTCCTTGGATCCCCCAAATAACCTGTCAATTCTCAGCTCAAAATAGCCCATCAATTCTCAGCTCAAATTCAAACAAACTGGTAGTTTTTTTTCTGACTTTTAGTCTTCAAACAAAGCAAAATCATAGTTCTAGATCGTATTTTGGTCATGTTTTAATTGAGCAAAAATCGCCCACTGTAGCAGAGATTTGATTTCTTACCTTCCAAGGAGAATTTTGATGTCAACGCCCTGTTGCACTGCTCTGCAAGAAGAAATGAAGACCGATCGCCAACTTCATGAATAGGATAGATTAGAAAATAAATTTTTGAGTTTTGATTGCATGTGAAGAGAGAGCCAAGGATTGTTGTGGCAAACCATCTTTGTGATATAAGTGGGATGGCTTCTGAGAATTCGAAGTAGGCGGCAGGTCGAAAGTTCAAAGACTTGCTAGCAGGTCAGAGGAAGACTTGCTTGCAGGTGAGATGGTGAAAAACTTGCTGGAAGTGCCCAAATGAATTGCACAGGTAAGCGCGTAATTGGAAATGCGGCCTTGTAAATATCTTGAAGGCTATACATACCATATGACATGATGCCCAACGAGTTTGCCTCCATGTCAAGCCTAGTCATTAGCCAAATTGGCAAATTCACCTCAAGTTATGAGGTGTCAAAATGGTGGGGGTACTAGTACCATCAGGGCTAAGGCGGCAGCCCCATAGAATACCACAATGGCCGTTGAAGGCTGCGAAGGTGGTATGCATAAAATTGAACAACCAATTTTTTTTAAAACAGTTTTGATCAATTCAAACAGACACTATTATTCACTTTGTTTTTCTTGTCTAGACCCTGTAAAACACAATATTTCAATATTAGTTATTTTTAACCTTGGTATGAATTTTGCTAGCTAAGTAATAAAAAGAGGTTTAATGTAATAATTAGAGCAGAGTTACATGATAGTATTTTTATGCTTCTCTGACCATAGGCAATGCTTCATTAGGTTCATGTAAATGCCTCTTCATCTTCAAGAGCATAAACCTCCTCCTCCTCATCTAATATGCAGATATATTGAAGTCTCTTGGTTGAGATAAAGGCATGTGAGGTCGATTTGCTCCATATATGAAGCTTCTCAACCTCTAATGCCAGCCTCCCATTCAACATCTGCATGCTTTTGTGTCTCCCTCTCATCTCTCTTTTTCTTCCTAGATGCCTCAATTAGTTCCTTGTCCTTTCTTTTTCTTTCTTGTTCCACCTTTTTCTGTTTTGCTTTTTGTTTCTTAATCTTTTCGGCTTCCTCTTTCCTAGCTTTATTTTCTTGCACAACCGTAATCCAACCATCGCTCATGAAGTAGTGCTTATTATCTAACTCGGGGAACATTGTGGTCCTTTTCCCACAAAAATACCAAATGAGACAACGCACGATCTGAACAAAACAATTACAATTAACAACAAATAGATAGCAATGTACAAAATGCAAGCAAAATGTCACAATCTTCAATTCAATTGTTGAGATTGCTCTGGTAAGGGAGGAACATGTACATATAGGATCTGTACAACATCAAAATTAGAGAAATAAGCATCATAAACAACATATTATTTACAGGCCAGGTTATTTCTATACTGCTGAAAATTACTCGTGATCTGCCAGATGTTTTGCAGACCGATTGCCACCATCGATTTGACGTCCTTGGATCCTCCAAATAACCTGTCAATTCTCAACTCAAAATAGCCCATCAATTCTAAGCTCAAATTCAAACAAATTGGTAGTTTTTTTTTTTACTTCTAGTCTTCAAACAAAGAAAAATCATAGTTCTAGATCAGATTTTGGTCATGTTTTAATTGAGCAAAAATCGCCCTGTTGCACTGCTCTGCAACAAGAAATGAAGATCGATCACCAACTTCGTGAATATGATAGATTAGAAAATAATTTTTTGAGTTTTGATTGTATGTGAAGAGAGTTTTGATTGTATGTGGCAAACCATCTTTGTGATATAAGTGGGATTGCTTCTGAGAATTCGAAGTAGGTCAAAAGTTCAAGGACTTGCTGGCAGGTCAGATGAAGACTTGCTTGCAGGTGAGATGGTGAAAAACTTGCTGGAAGTGCCGAAATGAATTGCACAGGTCGTAAAAGGGGCTGGATTCGTCCGCAAAGGGCATTTTAATAATTATCAGAAATATAGGGGTATTCTCATAAATTGATCAAAATACAAGGACATTTTCACAATTTTTCCAAATTTTAAAAATGGGGTATCCGGAGAGGGGGGTGGCTAACTGGATGTGCACTTAAGCGCGTAATTGAAAATGCGGCCTTGAAAACATCTTAAAGGCTATACATACCATATGACATGATGCCTAATGAGTTTGCCTCCATGTCAAGCCTAGTCTTTAGCTAAATTCGCAAATTCACCTCAAGTTATGAGGTGTCAAAATGGTGGGGGTATTGGTACCATTAGGGCTGAGGTGGCAGCCCCATAGAATACCACAATGCACGTTGAAGGCTGCGAAGGTGGTATGCATAAAATTGAACAACCAATTCTTTTTAAAACAGTTTTGATCAATTCAAACAGACACCACTAATCTGCCTTGCATATATTCACTTTATTTCTCGTGTCTAGACCCTCTAAAACACAACATTTCAATATCAGTTATTTTTAACCTTATTGCCCCTTATCCCAACAGGGAGGTATGAATTTTGCTAGCTGAGTAATAAAAAGAGGTTTAATGTAATAATTAGAGCAGACTTACATGATATTATTTTTATGCTTCTCTGGCCATAGGCAACTCTTCATTCGGTTCATGCAAATTACAATGCCTCTTCATCTTCAAGAGCATAAACATCCTCCTCCTCATCTGATATGCAGATATATTGAAGTCTCTTAGTTGAGATAAATGCATATGAGGTCGATTTGCTCCATATATGAAGCTTCTCAACCTCCTAGTGCCAGTCTCCCATTCAACATCTGCATGCTTTTGTGTCTCCTTCTCATCTCTCTTTTCCTTCCTAGATGCCTCAATTAGTTCCTTGTCCTTTCTTTTTCTTTCTTGTTTCACTTTTTTCTGTTCAGCCATAATCCAACCATCGCTCATGAGGTAGTGCTTATTATCCAACTCAGGGAACATTGTGGTCCTTTCCCCTACAAAAATACCAAATGAGACAAAGCACGATCTGAACAAAACAATGTAGCATATTATCTATTAGCATATTCTGTAGCATATTAGCTATTAGCATTTGTATTCATCTACAATAGGATGCTCACACAATGGATGCTACATTTACTCTAGATAATTAATAATATGACTAAAGCCTGTTTCAAATCTGTCCTTAAGTCAACCCTGTACTGCTATATCTTTACAATATAAACTCCCAGTAATGAAGGCCAAATTAAGGCCTTCAATGAATTAAGGCCTGGTCTAAACTTGTCTGTGCCCTATGCCTCCAAATTAAGGCCTTCAAATTAAGGCATGTACTACTATAAGAATGTAAACTCCCAGCAATTAAGGCCAAATTAAGGCATACATGTTCCAGTCCTATAGTGATCCAAATACCATAAGAAATTTAGTCTAATTTACTAGGCTGCAGTCATCTTTCAGCATAATCAAGTTTTGAAGCTTGACCTTATAATAAAGAAGTCATGTTTCTAAGTGGATAGTGGTCATTTAGCTTTAAATTATGACATGTAACTAAGATGTGCAATGCTTTCCATTAGATGATCAGTTTCTACAAACTGTGTTTGATGTAGCAGACCACGAGGAAGAGGGTAATGATGATGATGAGGAAGACAGTGTAGATCCTCTTTTGAATACGTTTCAAAAGCTGACCAACTTGAACAAGAATGGTTTTTAATGTAAATGCTGAAGAAAGGTAAAAGTGAGATACATCGCAAAAGTATGCTGGTGGGGTACAAAAGCAGGCGTCCGGACACATGCTCACAGCACTCATATAGCACCCCGTATGGCAGCTTGTTTAGGGTGTTACTGGTACTAGCACATGGTAATTAGGTAATTAATAGAAATATGTAACAGCTCCAATAAATGACAAGTGGAATACTATGATAGAATAGTAGGTGCAGGGTGCTGATCTAAGTGCTGGAGTCGCGCTTTTTTGTACCCCACCAGCATACTTTTACCCATGTTCCTTTATGCGCCAAACGTGATTTCAGTTACTTGTTGTTTAACAAAGCAATTCATGCTAGACGTGAATTCCCAAATGCACATTCTGGCCTAGCACCATATTTGCCAACTAGGGATAGGCTCTATATGTACAGAATTATTTTTCTAGACATATAAAGTCCAAAAATACGTATTTTTAATATTTTTCCCTCGCCGGTCAGAAAAAAAAAAGAAATTCACGTAAGCAAAACCTCAGTTTCGCGTAAGCGAAGATATTATTATTATTTTTTTTTTAGATTTTCGCGTAAAAAAAGAAAATTCAGCATGAGCGAAATAGTTGTTTCCCTTACGCGGAAACAATAATATAAAAAAAAATATTGAATTTTCACGTAAGCGAAATATCAGTTTCATTTACGCAAAAACTGTTTCGCATAAGCGAAACTGAAGTTTCTCTTACGCAAAAATAATAATTTTTTATTTCTTTATTTTGCGTAAGCGAAACTAAGGTTTCGCTTACACGGAAAGTTTCCGACACCGAAAAATTTTTTTGGCCATATTTTTGACATATTATACTTCAAATTTGTGCCATATTATTTGAATAATACGTATTGATTATTGAACCTATTCATGTTGCCAACTATGAAGCACGTTAGGACCATTGGTTCTGATGCTCTTGAGATGCAAATTTTAAAATGCATATCAAGTACATCACTTCCAACAATCATAACGTCCTTTACAGTGACCTTCATGGTCATTGCACAGTTTCTTGCTTTTTAGAATTCGTGCTTGGCGTGATTTGCTGTAAGGAATTTACACTCGGCGCGAGCAACAAGTAATTGAAATCACTCCAAGCGTGCATTAGCTGTCTTCTTGCATGAACAATGTTACTTATTTTTGCTTGGTTTGAACCTTTCAGTGCTCCACCTTCGTGTAATAAGATATTTGTTTTCGATATAAACGGAGTCCTATGTAAGACCTTTCCTAAGAAGACTACCATATAGCACAATTCAAACAAGAGCCGTTGGAGTAAAACAACAAGTGGATATATCCTCGTCCATACTTGGAAGGATATATTAGATGAAGCATTCAGGGTGGGGGTCTGGTCATCTATGGTGCATCAAAATATTAAGGAAATCCTGGAGGTGTTGTCTGGTATGCAAATGGGACCAGAGCGATTGTCTTCATTTGTCAAATCCAAGAGACAAGGCAAGTAAATCTGTGTTCATTAAGGACATGGGGACAATGATGGATCGTCTTGGAATCGAGAAGAAGGATGACATAATCATTGTAGATGATGATGCACTTAAGTGCTTCTTTAGTCAGACTCAAGCACTTAATCCACCTTCTTACCATTTAAACAACTTTGAGAGCGATAATTTCTTACTTAAATTCATAGATGTTATGAGAGGCCTTGTTGCAAACAAAACTGTGCCTGATGTTGTTCTGGAGCATTCAGAGCTAGATAGGACTTCGTACATCGACCTTTTCTTAGAAAAATATGTACAAGAAAAGGGTTTATTTTCCAATTGTTAAATAAAAAAAAAACCCGCAATATTGTATCAATTTATGTGTTTTCCATTACTGCAAAGGGTTTTCCCTTGAAAACCTTTCGAGGTAGGGGTTTTTTAATCCTAGTAGTAATGATTGTACTAGCCCATTGTATGGGTCCCATGACTTATTGGTCTCCGTGGACGTTAAAAAATTTATTCTATTCTATTCTATTCATTGTTCAAAAAGTTTGTTTGTATTTGCAACCGTGCAATGAATTTCACCATGGATTTTTAAGACAATATAATGTATACATTTACCTTCACATTTTGCACATTACAAATGAGGCTTCACAGCAACTCATGCCCTAATGATGCACGAAAATGGCATGATTTTGAAACAGACATAATCTCAAAATAAATGAATGATGGTTTTATTTTCAGTTAGATTTAGGACCTTCAAAAATAGGTCAATTCATTGTTTGTAGTATCCATCTCCATCATCCTGCACAACAAGATCATTAGCAAGTATCAGGTAGCACAGTCAATCTGTGCCGTCAACAAGGCCAGTGTATGAAAACCGTTGATTCCGACTCTACACTCCCTGATCATATCTTCATGCCGAGAGCTGGAATTTCCCATCCTGGAAGCAAAGGTCTGAGATCTTGTTGTGGATATCAGCCATCGGGATTCCCATTTGCAATATCGAGGTCGAGAAACCCCATTGGGCAACCCTAGCTCGGGATCTGCACCTGCAATATCAACGTGTAAGCACCACCAGTAAACGATACCGATTCTTGACATCACCAAACGCTATCCGCTAGCTCGGGATCCACAACTGAATCCTTGGCTTCGAGATCCACAATGCAAAATCTTTGTCCAGGATCTATAATATTCCATCCACTAGGTTCATCGTTCTTTCCGTTCTCTGGGACCTAACTGTGTAGCCATCCACCGGCATCCGTAAGATGGCACTCCCAATGGTTGGTTTGCCCAAAGATGCGATTCATGTATCCAACAATGACCCTACTTATCCACCACAACGTGATTGCATTCCAAATGATTCAGGAGGGCGATATTCGATCTAACTAATGTCCTTTGAAATTCGACCATTAGATCTAACTAACAGCATTTAAAATTTAATCCATAGTCAATCAAAATAGTCCATCAAAATAAGGAATTATGTCAATTTATTTATGGCATATACGCAAGTAAATAACTTCCCAACATCAATATTGAAATGAGTCAAAGACTCCTTTAATGATGTAGACACCATCACAGCCATACCCTCTTTTGTATATTCAAGTTGTCCTTTGGTCTAGCATGCATGTAGACACCATTGTTCCTTCTAAAATGAGTTTTAAATAGAGAGAAGTAGGATAGTCAAATGGCTGCAATTTATGGCTAGTGTGAGCATGTGAGCAAAGGATATGGAGACCAATTCTCTTGGCACGTTGGATGGCTTTCAAGCTGGCATGATCCCATGGCCATCACAAATAAGCAAATGTGGTCTATTTTCAGAAGTCCACCGAAATAGTTGCTGCAAAGTTGTCAAACCATGCACCAAACAACTTATATATAATTCATGCTTTCTGCTGATAAGTCCATAGCTGCTCTAAGCCCAAGCCTGCCATTAGATCTCTATCTCTCATTTTATTCCCTTTAGTATATCTGCCATGAGTCATTTCAATCTAGAACCTTAACAATGATATAGAAAACATGTTTCTTGAAGATACTAAAAGATATGTAAACATATCATTATGCGTTATTCATCCATGAAGGTATTACCCCGAGTCTGCCAGCATATTGAAAATAGATAGTGCCAACTTCGATGAAAGTGCCTTCCTACCACAAAAGTGCAGTAGCCCAAGGTTACACATATGGCTTTGGCATTGCAGTAGTCCATATATAATGAAATAGTCAAAAACCCTACGGTTTTAGATCTTTAATCCTAGGAACTAGTCACACACAACATCATCCAAATCCTTAAATTATATGAAAGTCTTTCTTGCAGGTATGGCGTTACAAAAGTGCAAGATTTTACATTCTAAATGAATCAAAGTATATCTCGTTAATGGTGTTGACCCATTACTATCTTCTACTCGCCTTTGTTTGGGGTTCGAGGGTGTTGGCTCAACATCTGTCTCATGCGTATCATCTTATTTTTAAGAATTGATGTCTCATGCTCGACATCATGTCTCATGCCTCTTAAAGTGTATGCACCCAGACTTCAAACACCTCTTCGACACCATGAGCCAGTTGGGACTTACTGAGGTGGCTGTGAATTGTCCTGGCAAGAAACAATTTTAAAACCAGACATCCATCTTTGAATACGTTCATATATGCAAAACTGCAAAAGATATATTATTACAAATTGGATGCCCGCCTCATTTCCAAACACAAAAAACATATGACAATTATATCATTTGGTGAAAATGTATAGGGACCTTCCTTTCTTTGGTCAAACATTTAGGCACAGATATGAGTTTTACATCAATTAAACCAATTACCTAATCTACAGGAGTGCTTTTGAGAATGCCATAGTGTTAGGAGGCCTTTACATGATGCCATCATCAATGGCCTTTTCCATCTGCTCCATTGTCTATGATCGCCATTCCATTAACCTAACCCTTTTTCTGCAAGAAATTGTAGAGTTAGAAGGATTGACCAAAAGCCACTTTTGATCTTCCATTGAACTTGGTTGGCTGCCTCAATTTTTTTGTCACATCGACAGTAGGTGGAGTATACAAAGGTCTGTGCTCTCTTAGTTGCATTAGAGGAAGGAAGGAAGGAAGAAATCTTAAATGGATAAGAAGTTCAAATGGATGACAAAGATCAAATGGAAGAAATCTTAAATAGAGACAAAGATCAAGAACAACAAGAAGAATGAGAACATTTAGCTCTCAAAGCTCATCCGATTTCTTGTGGTAGCTTTTATTTTGTTTGGGCACTTTGCACTATCATTTCTCAAAATGCTCTCTGCAATGCTGGGACAACAAGTAAATATGTTCACAGAACCTTGAACCATCTGTTGATCTTCCACATAATAGTGAATATTTATGGATTCCTTCAGGTTACAATGCACCTCAACTGGTGAGGAAACAATTGTTTTATTATGTTCGCATCATTTGATATTTTGAATAGGATTAAATGTTGACACTTCAGGTGCATCTCACATAAGAAAACTATGAAGGCAACTCAGTTATTGTGTCATGGGTTATCACTGCCGAGGCTGGAAGTAGCGAGGTCTATTATATACAAGTGCAAGGCCAATACGATTTTGTCTCAAATGGCTCAGTCACAAACTACAACTTTTAAAATTATACATCAGGGTTCCTTCACCATTGCTTAATTCAAGACCTTGAGGCAGGCTGTTCATCCGCTCCTTTCATGTAGATGTTCTTTCTTATGCATCCATGTAATTTTTAACAGTCTTGTTTAGAGTCTGGGTTTGGGATCCCCTGCAAGACAGCCCTCTTTGAGGACCCTTGGATGAAGCAGACAAATCCTAGCAGAGTGTCACGCTAGATTTTGCAAAGAGATCAGAACAGAAAGAAGGAAACAAACAGAAAAATAAAGAGACTATATGCCAAGATAAGGTTCCTTGAACATCAAAAAGTGCATGAGCTCTCGTCAAGAGAGAGGAATGAAACAAGACAACACTAAGTCTTATCTAAAAACTTGAGATCTATCTCTACTGATCATATATATAGTACAACGGCCTTAGGCCAAAATAGATAGATGGCAGATCTTGGTCACCAACTCTTGAATGATATGCATGATCTAAGGGAATCTTGTAGTGTCGTCATTAGTGCCTGGAATCCCACTATATTAAGGCCGAACTCTCCGGAGGCCATCATTTGTCTTGTCTGGCTCTCTTCTTTGACGGGAGCATGGACTTCTGCGTGGTTTTCCGGGGGGGGGGCTCATGGGTTTGCTACCTGATGCTTGACCTGGGCCCTTGCCTCTGCCTTGCGTGGTATTCAAGAACTAATCCCTCCATGATGTAATCTTCATATCAAGTGAATACAATGTAAAAAGTGTTCTGTGTATATTGATGTGTTGTTATCTGCAAATGCTAATCAAACACCACATTCTTCTCATTAAAACAAGAAAATGTTAAACCACCCACTACTATAATGTAAAAATTTGCAACCTTGCAAAATAGCATGTCACACACCACAACACTATATTGAAACAAGGGTATGCAAAAGTGGCGTGCTTTTGGAACAGACATAAGGCGGGCACACATTGCGGACACGTCAGCAAAGGCGGTCGATTGGGCGGCAGTTTGCCGCTTCAGGTCGAAACGTATCAGAGATGGCAAACAAGGTGGTTTCAGAGAAAATCGATGCTTTCTTTGCTCAGATTCAAGCTCGATGGGATGCCGAGGATGCGCGGTTAGCAGCACAGGACTTGGAAAATACTCAATTGCGAGAACAGGTTAATCAATTGCAGAGAGAAATTGGAAGCTTAAAACAAGAGCTTGTGTCTGTTAATGCTGAATTAAAACTTGTGAAAGAAAAGCTGGGAACAGTGGGCAATGTAGAGCAGGAACTGGTTTCTGTAAATGCTGAATTAAAACTTATGACAGAAAGACTGGGAACAATGGGAAATCATGTAGAGCAGATGAAAATTGAACATGAAGATAGAGATGCAAAAGGGACAGGCAACGTAGAAAAGATTGCTGAATATATGGAAGACTGTGTTAGTAATGTTATGAGAGAAGAACAAGCCCGTGCCAGTAAGCGATCAAATCTTAAGCTGTCAGGCCTTTCTGAAGAAGAAGCAGATGTGACAAAAGCAGTAAGTGAATTCTTTGAAAACATAATGCATTTACATGATCCTGGTTTTGTTAGCTGTTTCCGAGTAGGAAAGAAACAAGAAGATAAACCGAGACCAATTATAATTAAGTTTCAAAGTGTGCAAGCACGAGATCGAGTCATGTTTAACAGGGGCGTGCTTAAAGGGCAGAGGCTCTGGTTAAACGATGATCTCACGCAGCAACAACAGAAGGAATTTAGGGATAAATTGCAGAAGATGCAAGCATATAAAGCAGCGGGAAAGCATGCATACATTCAAGGAGGCAAATTATGGGTTAAGGAAAGTGGAAGTCAAGCTAAGATTGTGGAATAGGAACTCGGGACCCTCAGGTGTTTGATTTGGAATATTAACGGTTTTAATGACAGAAAACAAGTTACAATTGCATCTATTTTGGAAGCTATAGATTTGTTTGTTCTTCTAGAAACTTGGGAACATGAGACGAATAGGTTAGGAAACTTGCCAGGATTTGCATTAATTGAATCAGTATGGAACATAAAAGGTATGGGAAGAGGCAGAGGTTTTGGTGGCATTGCTTGCTATGTGCGTGCGCAATATGTTCAAGCAATAAAAGTGGTAAAAACATGTGAATTTAAACAGTATATGTGGCTGGAAATTAGAGGTCAGATTGTAATCTATATTGCAGTGGTATATTTTGCTCCACCAGATAGTTCTGTGTACAAGCAATCAGGTATTTCCTCTGAAGATCCATTTATCCATCTTGCAAAAGACATTGCTGAATTTAAATTAAAAGGACCGGTGTTTCTGACTGGAGATTTTAATGGTCGGATTGCTCAGCATCAGGCGGGCACCAAATTGGAAGGGATAAGAGATTTATGGCTACAAGAACTGTCTGATCATGAAATGAATTTAGCAGGTTGGCAAAGATTTTCTCGATGATTTCAAGAAAACGACATGGGACATCATGTGCTTTAGCCTTGTGTGAGTCCATTTGAAATGGTGATTTTTAATGGTATACCCATATTTCCTTCTTCCGGGAGCATGACATGCATCGAGACCACAAGGGACGGTGTGGTAGATTATCTAGCGGGAGAACCCGCTTGGTTGAGAATTGTGGAGGATTTTTGGGTAGAGGTAGAACTCCGAAATGATCACACCGCTCTAAAGTTTAATTTGTCTGTAAAGTTGTGTAAGGAAACTGCTAAATATGCTCCGCAAGGTAAGTTGAAGTGCAAATGGGAAAAGGCCGCAGATTACGCCATAGAAATGGAAAATGCTCTCCAGGCTATTGAATGGTCAGGAGATTTATCAGAAAAAAATACATTGCTTATGAATACAATATTTGAAGTGGCCTCTAGAGTCTTTGGGAAGACTAAGGGTGGTATACATTTGAGAAAGTCTCAACCGTGGTGGGATGAAGAATGTGCACAAGCTAGACGAGACTTTTATCATTCTTACACCAAGCTGGAAGCTAGAAAGAAATTTAAGAAGCTTATAAAAAAGAAAAAGGGAATTTGGGAAAAGGAATGGCAAGAGAAGCTTCTACATGAACTCCAGTATTTTCCCAAGGATTTTTGGGCTAAACTGAAACTGGCAATATCTGCTGCAGGGGATTT
Source organism: Isoetes taiwanensis (assembly GCA_021234155.1). Lineage (NCBI taxonomy): Eukaryota > Viridiplantae > Streptophyta > Lycopodiopsida > Isoetales > Isoetaceae > Isoetes > Isoetes taiwanensis. The sequence goes on along the minus strand of JAJEKV010000193.1, from coordinate 235,405 downwards.
TAGTAGAGATGAGTTACTAGATTATGCCCGCGAGCTCTATACTGTGCCAGGGGCAGCCCCTATGGATTTAGTATCGGGAGATGCGCCAGATATATTTGATGCGGAGGATGTAAAGATATCTTTGCAAAAGATGGCAAATGGGAAAGCTAGAGATACTGAAGGCTTTGCCATTGAGATGCTTAAATGGGGAGGGGAGACTCTTCATGCTAAAGTGGCCGAGTTGTTTAACTTGGCGCTTAATGTTGGTTTTCCTAACCAATGGTGCCAGAACAGGATTGTGACTATTCTAAAAGCTGGGGATCCAGCTTGTATTCAGAATTATCGCACTATTATGATTAGTAGTGTGATGGCTAAGCTCTTTGGGGCTATAATCGAGAAAAAGATTTCTGGTTGGGCTGATACGCATGGGGTGCGAGCCTTAGGCCAAGCAGGTTTCAGAAAAGATCACTCCACAGTGGATCACCTAGTAACTTTGCGCGTCATGGCAGAGGGAGCTAAGGGTGCAGGCCATGCATTATACTGTTGTTTTGTTGATTTTACGAAGGCATTCGATCGAGTACCTCGTACACATCTAGGAGCACGTTTGGATAATTTGGGTATACCTATTCCATTACGAAAGGCAGTTTCACGGCTATACGAAAAAGTGTTGGTGGAACTTACATTTCCATTAGATGGCCTGGAGAAAGTAGAGAGCAATATTGGGGTGAAGCAGGGGTACTTTTTGGCCTTTTTATTGATGAGATTGAGGCATGGTTAATGAACGCGGATGTGGGAGTGGAGGTTGGTGAATATTTTCTGAGACTTTTGCTTTATGCTGATGATGTGATACTTGTTTCTAGGACAGCAACGGGTTTGCAGCGTTTGTTGTATGTGCTGGAGCAGTTTTGCAAGAAAACTGGCATGAAAGTGAATAAAACTAAGACTAAAGTTATGGTCGTTGGTTCTCGAGAATCAATAGTAATGCATCTTGATGGGGAAACTCTGGAACAGGTAAAAAGGTATAAATATTTGGGGATTGAGTTTACTAATGACTACAGGTGGTCTATGGCGGTGGGGAAACGCGTGTCTGGAGGTTTCCGTGCTTTGTATTATTCTCTGAGCCTGTGGCGACAAAGAAACATCTGGTGTTGGTCTCTTAGGAGGCTTATGTTTAAAGTAATGGTGCAGACAGTTGTGCTTTATGGTTGCCCAGCTTGGGGGCCAGGTTTAGCTAGGGCAAAGTGGATGGAAATTGAGCAGTATGTAAGAGATTTGTTAGAGGAGTCGGGGTAAAAGTTCAAACTCCTTATGAGATGTTATTAGCAGAGGCGGGATTGTATCCACTGGAGGTGGAAGCGTTGTTTCAAACTCTTACCTACTATCAGAGGGTACGGAGCATGGGGGATAATAGGATACCTAAGCAGGCCTTGATAGAATCTCAAACACAAAGATCATGTGGTGGTATACTCACCTGGTGGATTGGGTGGCTTTTTGGGGTATGGATCTTAATGATCTCCCACTTACAGATGTAGGTTTGCGTGCATATATGATTGAGCGGGCATTACAGAAGATGTGGCCAATTGGCGATATTGGGGTAAAGCGAAATTTCTATAGACAAGAAGTTAATGCTATGGTAGTATACGAAGAGCAAGCCTACCTAAAGATGGAGCTTAGTCGGAAAAAATGGCAATTAATTGCTAAATTCAGACTTAGTTCTCATTCTTTGCAGATTGAAAAGGGACGAGAACAAGGGATCCCCAGAGAGCTGCGTTTCTGCCCATGTTGGAGGATGAAGACCATGCTTTGATTAGATGCTCGGCCTTTGAGTATATACGAGAAAATCACCATATCACGTGTAGCTCTCTATCAAAGCTATTCGATCTTTCTCCATTAGATCTCGGAGCATATCTTTATGAATATCTGAAATCCAGAAATGAGTTATAGCTCTATATAAGATGGCTGAAAACTTGCTCGCCCAAGGGTGAGCCTTTGTTGATTAATACTGTTGTTTTCTATTTTCGCTGATGGACCTGAGGGTCTGAAGGCGTGACAATAAATAAATAAATAAATAAATCCAATTTAAATGAATGATGGTTCATTCTTTTCTCGCCCTTGCTTACACCGACCCTATTGTTTTCCCTCAAGACCATCGGTTCTCTTCAGAGCATGCAGTTGCCTTTTTTTGCCACCTCGTTCATTGCACCGGTTGAGCTACCCCCCCCCCTTCCAAAAGCCGAATATCATCTGCGATTAGGTAAGTAATGGTAATAGGCTTGTCACCTATGGTGCTTTCACTATCTTCGGCTTCCTTAATCCTATTGCTATTGCCACTACTGCTTCTTTGCCTCTATTTTATGTTCGTGTAGTTCATAGACCTATCTTTAGCCAACTCGTTGTATATAGAATAGTTGTTGCGCAAACATCTTGTTGAACTCATTATTGTGGGGCAATTATCCCCGCACTTGAATATACCTCTTCAGTGCTTTGGCTCGCACTGCAGTAACTTTGCATTCAACGGCGCTATGCTTACCTCTCATATGGGGTCAGTTCCTATAGAACACAGGTCTGCATGTTAATCTCTAAAAGACCAAGCTTTTGGTAGTTCAATCTTCTCGTCACAATGTCCCCGCTCTGCACTATGATAGCCGTGAAGTTGAAGTTGTAGATAGCTACAAGTATCTTGGTGTGGAATTCTGTTTGGGAACAGTGTATTATCAAGCGGGTGGCTGCTGGATGGAGAGCACTCTATGCAATGCAAAACAATTGTTTTCGCGCAGAAATTCATGATTGGCCACGGAAAGCCCACTTGTTTCGGGCTTTGTTAGAGCCTATTTTACTGTATGGTTCTGAAGTGTGGGGGCTTGCCATTAGTGCTAGTGCTTGGGAGAGCTTGGAGCGGGTGCAAAAGTCTTTTCTCACTTACAGTCAGTGATTACTTTATCACATTCAAAATTTTTGAGGATTATAGAAATGAAGGCGATAAATGTATCATAATTTTAAAAAGCGATAATTTTTTATTTCTCGATTTTTTTTATATTAGCAAAGGCGAATTTATTGTGTTGATCAATAAATCAATTTTCAAAGCATTGGCGATTCAATTATACTAAAGAACAGTAAACATAACAACATTCTTTCTAAATTTACTAGGTCTTTTTAGTTAAATGTGTATAGTTGTTGAATGTGCATTTTTTTTAGCAAACCACTAATACAACATAAACAAACATATAGATATAGTTTGAATCAAACAATCAAAACATAGCGTAACATAACTGTTGTTTTCATTATTCCCAAAATGTCAAGTTTATGATAACAATAAATCAAAATTCATCATAGACCCAAATATAAATAACTTGATTGGATTTTCGTTTTAGAGAGATAGGTTTTTTAAGAAGTGCACATTTTTGGCACAAACTAAACTATCCAATAACAGATAACTTTAAGCTGCAACCTAGCACAAAATAAACAATCTTATGTCAGGTCCACAATATATGAAGAATGCTTAACTACAAATTCATAAAAAATTGAGAACGTACAAATTTCTATGCTTGCCCCCCCCGCCGCAGATTCAAGTACTTCTACTTTAGAAGCCCCTTCTTCCTCTTGGCCCCGTCTACAACACATTGAACTCCAAGCAGCCAATGCTCTCTCATATGGAAATTCATCAATACTATACTCACTGGCATATGCTCGAAGACACAAATCTAAGTTTTTGGTGAGCTTATTACGCACCTTATTTTTCAGAACGTTCATGATACTGAATGTTCTCTCATCCTCCATGGATCCAAGGATCATGGTTTGACAAAGGTCAGCAAGCTTGAAGTACTCTGACATATGCTCTTTAAGCACTTCACTATAGCTAAGTCTTGTCCAAAGACGCATGATTGCACCTATCTCTGTTGGTTTTTCCAGTTTCTCAACTTGGTTCCACATAGTGCTGCCAAAACATGCAGATTGTGCTAACAAAGCTTCTTCACTGATAGCACCCTGAATTATTTCTCCTCCTTCAAGTGTAGAAGCATGCGCAAAATGTTCAATAAGAATAGACAATCTGCGTTTGAACTCACTTTGAACCTTCTCCACCGGCTTGTTGCGTAACCAAAATTGTGGATATACAATGGACATAGCATCTAACAACTCTTCCCTTGGAAAACGCTGTCGGATTTCAGCTGATAAAGCCTTTGCAACTTCGGCAAGGTTTCGTCTCACCAATACAATTGTATCATTGAAGGCATTCCTGGTTGTGGGAGACGACCACGCACTCTGTTCTTTCTAAAATACATCTGCAATATAGGAAAAATCAGCAATCAAATTGAACATAAATCCATAGATTATGATGGTCATACCTGCACTAATCGAGAGTGTACCTTCACGCAAACAGTACCTTTTGAATCATAAGCAAGGAAACTTTTTGAATTTGTGCCTTCAATCTCAATAAGCTTGTACCATAACTGAAAATTTTCCCTGTCATAGGGCACTTCAGGGCTGATTGTATACAAACCATCCAAGGCTTGGCATATATTCTTTCGAGCTGTATTATACTCGACAATGTACATTGTTCGTTTTTCTGCCATCTTCACTAGCATATTCATTTGTTTGAGCATTGGCAACATACCTACAAGTATAGCAAATTATAGTTATATTATTGCATTAAACATGTCAACATAAATACAAGTATCATTGCACAACCTGTTAGCGTTAGCAAAGTCTCAATATCGGTAAGTGAGGTGAGAAGTTCCAACGCCTTCTCTGTTTCTTTAGAATTATTAACACATAGCTTGTCCACAAGTGCTGGATATTCATTGAAAACCGTTGAGCTGGATAGCATAATGATATCCATCGAGTGCTTACATTCTTCAGCATCTTACTTCCTTTGGTCAAGCCTACAGACATTTCTTTGAATAGTCTATACCTGCGATAAGAAGTAGAATTAGAACAGAAAATCAGCAATCAAATCGCCAAACAACAAGAAATAACTTTAAGCCAAACATCATAATCAACAATAAATGCACTAATTGCTAAATGTCTAACCTCTTTGAACTCCGACTGAAGAATGACTATCTACCAACTTTTCCACCTTCTCTACACATTTGAATTTGTCCACAATTTCAAACGCTAAATCCCATGCGGTGGGCCATACAATGTATTCTCAACATATATGGAGCCATTCCAGTTTGAATTCTAACACAAATTCCAGTCCTATTCCCTTGCATAACGGACGCTCCATCCACATCAACACAAACTAGTTTTCGTCCAATGTCAACCATGGACAACCCCAAGTGTGCAGTCAAGTTCTCCTTCACAATTTCAAATATATTTTCAGCATTTGCGTCATGTAGCAACCTCGTAACATTAACATAATTAGCCCGTCTCACATGGTCTTTAACATGATAAACTGTCATACAAACCCAAGAAGTATGATCCTTAGCGCTTGCTTCATCCAATGACAATGCAAAATAATCACATGTTTTTATAATATCCTTCAGATCATCTTTCATAACTTCATTAATTACATTAGCAAAATCCCAACCACTATTCCGTGACCAATGTGAATCAGGAAAATTGGGAATGCCATGAAGTGAGAGAAATCTCTTGTATTCCGGATAATCTGTCATTGGCCTTCCCAACTTCAACACATGATAAACTGTTTGCAATTGTATAATTTTTGCACTTAAATTCTTGTCCAAGATTTTGCTGAAACCTTGTTTGGTTTTTCAGTCTCTTTGTGCTGCTCATATAGTATCTCATTGTCTTTATGTCTACATTTCTTTTTCCACGTGACAACATTCACCTCCTTCCCATTTTCTACCTTTTTCTCATATAACTTTCCAACGTGTTTCTCAATTGTATCTATTTTCAGCTGCATTTCACAATTGGATTTTTGCTTCCATGAACAAGGAACACATCGGCATCGTTTTGGTAGACCACCATTCGGATTTGGAATGGGCTCAATCCAAGTGTATATTTCTGCCCATTGAGGGAGAAAATTCTGTCCAGCATCCCAACTGCTTCGGGGCCTCTTTTTTCCTCTTTTACTATTATCTTTTTCCTCAAGATCCTCTGTATCCACTTCAACGTCATCTCTTCCAATGCGGCCATCATCTTCCTTGCTAAGAGAATTTTCATTGGTCTGGGCAGTTATGATTTCTTGCATTGGTATCTGGCTTGTGCTAGCCGTGGAGGCAGATGAAGTAGGAGTAATCTGCATACCTTCATTGCTACTAAAATACGAGCGAATGCCTTTGGTCCCCTTGCGAGCCATCTATTAGAAAAGATCAGCAAACAGTTTAATAAAGTACTTTATCAAAGTAGTTTAACATTTAAAAAAGAGCATACTTCAATACTAGTTTATCAAAGTGACAGAAATATAGGATCCCCCAATTCAATAGGTATCATGCCTGACAGTAGATTCTGGATACTCTTTATTAATGTTATCTGTCAAATTATTAGACTCGAGATCTGAATACTTGAGAGTAGAGCAGTGATGCTTTTCTAATGCCAATCCTTCTGCTGAGGCAAATATGGCTCTGTGATCTGAGCACAGCACTGTGATCTCAAGAACCCTCCACTGCAGCAAACAAAATATGCTATTATGTTCTATTTTCTTTGTTTGTCTCGCTGATAATGCTTGGCTCGCCACCGCTTTCTGCTCGAATTAAGATGTTTAAGTGCTGCATGTCCAGTCTGCAATAGCTTAAGGCCAAGTTACTGGCTTGAAGAACAAATAACGTTTGCCAACTCGAGTGCCTCTAGCACGACTTTTCAGAAAAAATGCTATCAGTAATCAGTTTCTTCAGTTCCTGGAAAGGAGCCTTTCAATATGGCAATCTGGCCATCCTTCTCCATTATCTCTTCTTCCAAGTCTTGAAGTCTCCGTTGCATATCTCCGACCTCTCTCTTCAATGCAGATGCTTCCTCGTCCTTACCTTCTATAACTCTAATCATGTCAGCAAGTTCAGTTCTTCCTCTACATATTTCATTCTCCATTCTGGCTAGCTTTTCCTCTAGTTCCTGCACTACCAATCTAGATTGTCTCAATTCATTATCTTATTCTGATGCTTGCATGTGGAAATGTGCAACTGAAATTGACCAGCATAGGCAGAAGTGTGGTGCATGGAAGAAACCTGCACAGAAGTGTGGTGCATGGAAGAAACCTGCATAGGCAGAAGTGTGGTGCATGGCAGAAGTGGGCTTGGATTGAAGTTGACAATGTTGTCCACGAGTTCATCGTTGGAGACAAAAGCCACAGCTAATGGGAACAGATCTACGTCATGTTAAAGGCTTTACATGATCGAATGCGAGAGGGAGGATACCTACCTAAAGCTAACTTTATATCAGAAAAGCAGCTCATAAAATCATGGGATAAAAAAGCTTTTCTGGCAGATACTCCTGGGTTTATTTCAGGCTACGAAGCACCCAATGCTGAGATTTGTTATTTGTTTATCAGGAGGGAAGCAACCTTGCAAAGTCCACCAAGCAAAACTGCACTGGCATCTCTTAATGGTGTAGTAAATTCAGCTTGAAAAGGTAAATTTGCACTTGTAATTGCTGGAGATATAGTAGGTGGAGGCATTTCTAGAGAATGGCCACGTTATTGCTGCTACTGCTGTTATGAATGCAGGACTAAGTGGGTTCGCCAATGATGTTAATATCCAGGGCATTGCCCCTCCGACACAAGTCTGGCACAACAGAGAACCAAAATTGAATCTTTTGACGGAGTAGTATGTAAACCACAAAATCCCACTCTCAACCTGCCATAGTTGAAGCCATAGCCAGCGAATAGAAAAGGCCACTAAGCGGCGAATAGGAAACACCGGGAGTATTTTTGAGATTCTATGTGATCTGCAATTTTGTAATCCCTTCTATATACTTTACATAAGCAAGATCACCTGCATATACCATTGGTCAATATTTCTGTGTGGTAGATCTGGAACCCATTATTAGGATTGGGCACCACTGGTAGTCCAGCACACAATATGCTTCATAAATCCTGGGTTTAGTTAACCAGACTTGCTCAAAGTTTCAAGGAGCTAATTGATTCTGCTGCTCTAGATCATAATGCTTGAAATTCATAGATTAATGAAAACTGGACATTCTTCTTATGTAAGATGAACAAGATGCAGAAGTACCTTTTGTGTCTGCACTTTGAAGCTGAATAAACTGAATAAAGCCGAACTGATGCACCCTAGCCTTCACACAAAGTTTTGCAGATCCCCAAGGCAATGGATGAGTCGCATCTTCATCAAGAATGCTTCCTTTACTGTGTTCTTTCTCTAAAAAAACTCGATCACCTGTAGCAGGATATTATAGAGCACGAATTATGACAGAGATATTGGTTTCATATAAAAAACCAGGCAAACTTCAATTAAAAAGCCTTCCAGACCCTAAGCATCTAAAGTCGAATTTTTGATCTATATGATCTAGCAATTATATAAGTTGCTTAGATTGATTTAGATGGCCACAAAATCTGGATATGAAAATTATACACGGAGAAAATCAGTGCTTACCTATACGTAGAAAAGATTGCACTGCCTGGATTGATTCAAAAATGGCCGATTCCTTTGTCGCAGGATTGAGAATCAGATGAGCATGAGGTTACGATCATGGCCTTGGTTTTTGGGGCTTCAATTCATTGAAGCTCCATATCTGGAATGCACATTTCTTAAGTTAGGGCGATCCATAAGAAAAATAATTTTAGTAATTTAAAACCTATGGCGACCTAATACTTCTGAGGATTCATACCCATCGTTTCCAGGGCGATCCTCTCTCCCTTTGGACTTCGTAGTTCCGGCGAAGGTGGCTGGAGCGGGAAAACATGCCATCATTTTTCGGCGATTTTTTTTTTCATGGGCTTACGTGTCCTACTAAACCATCGTGCACACATTTTTAATTTTGGTGAAATATCGCATCTTTACGAAATTTCGTGCCTTAAAGGCATCACTGCTTACAGCCTCGGAGTTAAAACAACAGTGCCCTATGCTATTCTTTTACAATAGAATAGAATAGAATAGTTTTTTTAACATCCACGGAGACCAATAGGTCATGGGACCCATACAATGGGCTAGTACAATCATTACTACTAGGATTAAAAAACCCCTGCCTCGATAGGTTTTTGGCCTCTTCAACATTCTGCCATGAAGCGCCATCTCTACTATATCTGCAAGGTGCACCACATGGATGATGTTAGGTATCCTGTTCTTGCACTTGCCATGGCTGAATCTCCTCAGCGTTTGAAACGATGTTGGAAAGAGCATTGCACTACATGGTTACGCCCATTTGGAACAACCAACGAGCAATTGTCGATGCTTGCTAGTTCTGATCCTGAGCTTTTGCAACAATATCTCAATGGTCGTTTTTCTTAAAAGATATGGGACGCAGTTACTTTGGCCCAAGTGAAAACTGGTCATTATCATGCACACATAAATCCCACCTTGGCACCAGGGCCCCAAGCTTATTTGCTTGCTTCATTGTCCAGGAACAAGCTTGTAGCTATTGCATCAATTCGCACGGGGTCCCACAAAGTCTACGGATTGAGGCGGTAGATGGGAGATGCCGCGAATTGCCGCTGGAAGCGAGACTATGTGCCTGTTGCCACTTATAGGTTATTGAAGATGAAAGCCATACTCTTCTGAGTTGCCCTGCTTTTGAGATAGTCCGGAATCATTTTTTGACCTTAGCATTCCATTCCACGCTTCCACAACTTCTCAGAGCACCATCTGTGCATGACTTGGCATTATACATACTTGAGGTCCTAGATAAACATCTGCAATTACTGAGCCCTCAGTAGTCATTATCTCCGCTTGTCTAGTATCATCATTACTGCAAAGGTTTTTCCCTTGAAAACCTTTCGAGGCAGGGTTTTTTTAATCCTAGTTGTAATGATTGTACTAGCCCATTGTGTGGGTCCCATGACCTATTGGTCTCCGTGGACGTTAAACAATCTATTCTATTCTATTCTATTCTATCAAACTCTTTCTTATCCAAATTTATGATCACATCATCGAAGTTGGCCCCTGACAGGCAATAACCTAGTCTGTTGTCACAACAACTTCCATACACCTCTGCGATCATGGCACCTTCCTTCTTAGCTGCCACCTCCATTGCCCGCAACCTGTCTAGTTCTCTTTAATGTGTATTGTTGCAATAGCGCATTCTTCTACTCTCCCTACTTGCTACAAGGCCCCTGAATTCTGCCTCGGTTGGTATAGATTGCAAAAAGGTAGATAAGACCGGGGTGCTCAAAATGCTAGTATTGAAAAGGGACCAACAATGCTAGTATTGAAAAGGGACCTTGTTGGTCCTCCCTGGTTACATCTTGACCTTCTTCCTGCTAAGCCATCTTCCGCTATCTTCTCAACTAGGTTGTTTGGTTGCAAGCTTCTTTAGTTTATGCTAGGTGCGCAACATATGAAAAAAAATCTCAATAAACAACTCGCAAATACAAGACAATCAAGAAATATGAAGAAAGATGGGGACCTAGAACATTATGGCGCTGTTCTTGGCCGGCTAGGGCAGTGGCTGCTCTCCCCTTCACCGACCAGTACAGCGGAAGGATTGCAGAGGCAAATCGGGGTTTTGGGGCTGGATTCTTTATTTGCCAGAAGTAGGCAGATGATATGGGATCCACACTAAAAAGGTTAAGGCAATTACCATGCGTGCACAATATTCTAAGGGTGTGCACAATATTTAAGGGTTTCCAAGCAAGAATAAAGGCTTAAGCAAGGGGCATGTCATCTAAATAACCATTGAAGCCAAAATTAGCAAATATTTATCTTCTGCAAAGGGGCAGCATCGAACTATTTTTGCTAGGGGCGGCATCGAACTATTTTTGATTAGCTATTCTCTGCACAAAGAAGGGGTTGGGTCGAGATTTCAACGCAGATGCCTTTTGGGTGCCAGGAAAAAGGCAAACTCAGCTACAAATAACAATCTAAGCTCATAAATGAAGTCAACATTAGAAGATAATTATTTTAGGTGGTCGGCCAGTTTACAATCTAAGCTCATAAATGAAGTCAACATTAGAAGATAATTATTTTGTTGGACACTGTATATACAGTATATGTTTCAACCAATAAGAAAACTAGGTACTGTTTATTCTAAAATTTTAGCATTTTGCAAAGTAGTCTTGGAATCTCATTGCTGCCATTGCGGACGAATAAACACTGTAGTAGTGGAAGGTACGTCGCACAGCTATTGCTATAATTCCTTTTAGCTTGAATCGCATTAAAAAGGAAGTATTTATTGAAAAAAATCATTTCTAGTGAGTAGTAGATTATTCATTACCGGTACATAGAGATGTCTAAGTACTCGGATGATCGCATTATCCAAAATCGCATCTTTATAACATGTTAGTATCCCAGGGTTGCCTGTTTTCATGATTCAATTCCACTAATTATTCTCAGATCCGTCTCCTGCACAGTCATTTCTTCTTAACTTGATTCTATCATATAACAATATTGTCAATGAAAATTCTGAAAGGTCTACAAAGGCATTTCTTTCCCTTATCGTTCGTGCCACTCTTTTTAATATTCCTTTCCTATTTGCACCTTTTGCTATTTGTCGATAATTTTGAAGCATCCCTTTCTTGTGGTAACAATTTTTGTCTGTGGACCATTTGAGGTTTAGGCTTTTAGTTGTTGCTGCACCTAATTAGGAGCTTGTGATTTCCGCACTACCACCTATTCATATCTTATAATGCGTGGCTACATTTTGCATTAGAATCAAATTGCATGTTTGCAAGGCCAGGATTAATATTAGTAGTAGTTTCACAACAAATGTTGATCTTGCTCAACAATTTTGCATCTGTTGATCCAGTTAGGCGTCCTAAATTTTGAGTTTGAATTGTTTGGCAGCCCTATTATAGCTTTTTATAGACCAAAATTGCAACTTTTCCTACTTTTGTTACAATTCTTTGTAGTACTTTTTATCCTGTGCTTTCATTTCAGTCATGTTCCTATTTACCAAAGAAGGTGATTCTCTAGTTCTAAGTATGCAATTTCGTGTTAAAAGACCTCTACCATTTTTTGATCTATACAGAAGCTTGAAAACTGTTGTCTATGGCGGATAGTCATAGATGGCGCGTTGCTTTACTCATCAAGGAGAGTGGCCACATTGTCCTCACTCGAGTTCCTCGACCCCAACCTTTTCCACCTGTGTCCACCAAACTGTCAGAATATTTTGCTTTTCCAAATGTGGAGGACTCAGACCTATGGGAACTGCCCTGCCTTCCCTTTCAGCAGGCTAGATCCAGCTTTAACAAACAGAAAGTGGAACCACTTCAGACCCTTCAAGAAGAATTGGAAGCTGTTGTTGCTCGGGCTGCCTGCAACAGCTTGGATGTGGTGGAAATAATTCAACAGGTAAATCCGTAACTTATGCTATTCTTGTTGTAGATGGGTGCTTGTAATTATATTATGGCCTTTAAACAGGTGCAAAAATTGATATCTCCACTAGAACATTCAATTCAATTCTGCAATATTTGGAAGGTGTTAGAAGATCCTGAATTTGGGCCAGGACGTCCTTATCGGACCATCTTTGTCTCTTTCCAAGTAAAAACGGCTATTGATGGATTATTACCAGGTTTGGATTAACTTCTTATATTGCTATGCCATGCTCTGCCTAAGTATACATACCACTCACCGTTATAGATTTGCTGTTTTACAAGAAAATTGCCTGCATGCCATGTGGGATGAAATGAATTTTTCATGTAAAATTTTCTTATCTTACCACTTTTTTGTTTATTCAATGGATACTCAGTTTCATGTTTCTGTATATTTTGCCGAAACTTGTAAACGCATGTCAGATGCACAAGGTTGCATCCACTCTCCATATCTAAGCTTGCATGATTTCTTTAGAAATAAACGTATAGGAGAGTCTGCCCATAAAGATAAATATGTTCTTTAACAATGTAGAACTTAGGACTTGGTCTGCTAAATCCATGCTCCCGATTTGTTATATGCATTTTCTCTGCAAGGGAAGAAAAAATATATGAGGTGTATGTAGAGGAGGTGGGTTGGGTAATCTATGTATAGTATCAGCAACTTGTTTTTATGCAGCGTGTATTAATTCATGTTCAAATGCAGAACACATGCAACGTTTCACAGAAGAAATGGCAGAAAGTTTGCTACATCCAAAGGGGACTATCAAGGCTCGACTTGGCCCCTTGGCTACTATGGCATTCTTTCAACACAACTTGAATGATTTTACTGAGCTTGGGCAGGTTTTGGAACTATGCAGACCTGGAATGTCATCACGTTTCTGTTAGTATCATTGGTTTTAGCATCCTACACTTTTAATCAGCTCATAAAGATATGAACGAAGATAATGTAGCAATATATAATGTGGCTAGAAAAATTCAATATTCCATTAATCATTACATAGTACTACAAAATCCAAAATGAAAGTGGCTATTATGAAAATCCAAATATTCCATATACATGCTTACTCATTTACAGATGCAGTTTTGTAATTACCTGTCATTGTAGGCATCTTCAGGAAACAAAAAACGTTCTTTTCTTGGTCTGAGATGTGTCTCTAAGTTTCTAATATAATCGAAAATTTGAGTGCCTGTTCCAGCAACATCCCTCAGGAATGATGCTCGTGCCAGTTGAATCACGGACTCTCCCACCTTTTCAGAAGACGAACCTTGTTATTTGGTCACCTATGGCTATTGAATTGTCTGATAGGCCAGAAACAGTTCAGAATATTCTCAGTGGAGATGCTCTAATTATGGACCCTGGTTGCTATTCTCGTGCAGCTCAAGACAAGGTACTATTTAGTCCATTACTTCATCTGCGATGAAGATGCTTTATTTTTGTATTTACTGGACAATTGCATGGTTCTAGTGACTCTATTACTTTGAAATCAAACAGAGCAATGGGGGTGGAGGAAAACACACAATTTACGTTGATAAGAATATGATAGACAATTGGTTCTGGTTTCCTCCAATACATGGTCACATATTTTGGCAGTCCTGACATTCAATGATGGTCATAGGAGTAGTTAGATGATCTCTTTCCAACTTGAGGGAGAGAAGGATGTGGTTAGTTAAGCGAAGCTCTTTTGCACAAGGGAGAGTATTGGAAGAATCAGATGAAAGACATGGCATGTGTGATTTCATTATAGTTATGGCATGCAACACATAAACGTGCATGCATGCTGCTCGCAGCCATTTTCTTTTGCTCGCATGTTTAAATAGTGCGACATTAAACTTGACTTCTTGCCTTAGGAATAGACCTTTAATAAAAGTTATTTCGGCCCTTGTAGCAGGCAAAAGTGTGTGAGTTAGAGAAGCAAGGAAGGCATCTCTTATGTTTTAGATTCATAGAGATCATCAAAGTGCAGGAAGGGGATATGTCATAGAAGTGCATGTTTTCTAGCCTAGGATGCAAGACTTGTACATGAGGATTTAGGCTCCTGCTGCCAATTGTCTCTGTGGGAAAGGTATTTACTTTTAGTAAGCTTTCATTTCCCAATTGCATGGCTTGCTCAGACATTTGGATTTGAGAATTATGCTGGGGACAGAATTTATGAAGTATGAGGAAAGCTTCAGTTGACCTTGAAAGGCAGTAGATTGATGGATTAATGAAGCTTGCTTTCATTTGCAGTTTCCTTACTTTTATGTAATAGGGTTCTATTTTGATGATGATATATGTGTGCAGGGCAGATGGTTAGCATTCTAACATCATTACCAGATCGTTTGTTAGTCTTTCTGACTCACCATCACAGGGATCATGTTGATGGTAATTCAGCCTGTAACTTGCATTTTACTTTTTTATTTGTTCACACCTTATTGAGGAATAGCCCTCATAATATGCGAAAGGCATTTAGAGAATTTTTAGCATTATGTAAAACATAATCAAAATTAATTATAACATCACCCCCTTTCTAAAGCAATTGTTTATGTATGTGGACATTCTAACAATGGCCTACTGACTGCAGGGATACCTACAGTGATAAAAAACAATCCCAAGGCATTGGTTCTGGCTCATGCTCTGACCTTGAAAAGGATTAAAAAATGTTCGTAATTCTAGGGCCATGAAAGTAACTCATTGTTTTTCTTGTGGATGCCATATTAAACATGTTTAAACCTTGTTGCAGTTACTGGAATTGCAAAATGTATCGCCGTAGCTGGCGGCTCTGTAATTAATGTGCGTGGCCTAGAACTTGAAGTCATAGCAGCGCCAGTGAGTACATAACTCGATTAGATCCCTTCTCTGTAAATGTGGCTATTATCATAAATTTCTGCTACAACAAAATTGCATTCCTATAGAATTTTATTAATTATCCTCATGCCACATGTTACAGGGTCATACTGATGGGCACCTTGCTCTCTTCCATCGGCCAACAAGGGTAGCTGTGGTAGGGGACCATTGTGTGGGGTAGGTTTCATATCATCAAGACTGTAATTAGGTTGTAAATCTGTTTCGGTTAGCATCCTAAGCTCCACAAGTATAGTGAAATGGGTCTTTCACTTTTCGAGTTTGAGGGAACAGCATTTACAAGTGGATAGAATAGCCTACAGGAGGAATACCAGTGCATAATTCTTTCAGGACTTTCTTTCGCTAGCTGTTTGTTCTACTGAGTTGCATTTGCAGTTGTATAAAACTTGAAAGAATGCCTACTATTATGCAGAGAAGGAAGCTCTATAATGGATATTCATTCAGGCGGAAATCTTCATGTGCGTCTATGCTACTGACCACTGAAACATTGTCACTTGAAAGCATGTATAATTCTTCGTCTGTGTACAGGATTATCTTTCCACAACCTTACACCTGATTGAGCTCGCACCTAGCGTTATAGTTCCCATGCATGGATACCCTAACTTCTGGCCAATACACATGCTGAAGGGATACATAAGGTACTTACTAGCAGATATGATTAATCATTTTGAAGAATATTAATCTCGTCAATTCATATATCAGGCACAGAGAAGTGAGGGCAGCAAAAATTTTGGATGCAATAGAAGAAGGGAGCAGGACTGCAACCGAAATTGTCTCTACTGCTTACAAAGAAGCTCCCCTTTTCGTTTGGCCATTAGCATTAATGAATGTGATGACACATGTTGAACACTTTGAAGGGCTCAAGGAACTACCCTCGGTAAAATAGATGGTTCAATGAATTAGCATGTCTTCCTAGTGCTCATGTGTAGGTTGAATTGCAGGATTTTTCTTATCGGGCATTTCAGAAAAGCTGTGGATTTTCCTTCGCAGCCCGATATTTTCTAAAAGCGCCTACACTATCTACAAAATTCATGTTGCGGCACACAAATCCAACACTAATCTGGATATCAGGCCTTGCAATGGTCCTTTTGGCATTCTCTTATGCTTGGTTTTGATGGTTGCTAAGCAGAAAATGTTTTGTCATTACGCATAAAGATTGCCATGGTATTACATGACGGGTTAGATCTTTTGTCTTCCAGAAGGAAGGACATGAATCAAATCCCAAAACAGTCGGAAGTTTATGTGAAAGAGTTAATACTGCAATTTTAGACTACATTTTTCAAGTAAATAAGTGTACAGCTACATTGACTCCAGTATTATTTTTATGTGTATTCTTCAACGATCTAAATCAATAAGAGAGAGAACTATCAGAAAAGGAATATGCAACATTTCTAGAAGGAAAAACATTTGCATAATAGGGTTGGGCCTTTTGAATTTTTGCTTGCATTAGGGCGATTTGGGATCTCAAAACAACCTCCTAGCACCTATTCCACGTCATATTTTTGCTCTTGCTGCTTCTCTCACATGTCATACAGGATAGCTACTTCTGGGAATTACAGATTTAGAGGGAACATTCCTACAGATTGGGGGAATCGCGCATTAGTGGCACCATGTGTATTTTCTTTTTTTTTCGGTTGGTTTTGAAACAAAACAAAAAAACCACGCAGAGCTTTAAAAAGCTTGTGGCATTAAATCATAGCGGCTAGTGATGACTGCTTTGGTATGTCCCTCTAATTTTGTCGGAAGTAGAGGTGTGCCCGGACTTTGAACATTCTTCTATATTATGAATATAAATTCAAGCCTTTCCCACGTAACAGTAAAAGTTCAAGCTTTATTTCCCATTTTCATCTTGTGACATTTTCATTTCAAGTTGGTGTATCTTAAGTATATATGCAAGCTTCCCGCCTTTTACAATTTGAATTTGCTGAGTGTCTAAGGATCGTGGAAGATTTCACTTTTTGATTTCCATAGTCATTCTGCAAATTTCAAGATTTAAACTTGTACAGATCATCTGCTCACACGAAGTGAATTTGGCTAGAGCATACAAATTGCCACCTCATTTTTGCGACGTGTGATCCAAGGAGTATGGAAGCAAAAAATAGGGGTCTAAAAATTGAGAATTTAGACCTCAGTGTATTGTGTCTTGCAGACCCAAAAAGTATAGATATTTGGGCAAAGATGGCAATTTATATCCATTGGATCCGCTGAGTGGCAAGAAACTATAATTTTGGGAGGTGTCAAGTTTAGTCAAATTTTGTGGTGATGGTAACTCTGACCTCCTTGGTTATTATTTGCGAGAGATTAAGAGAGGATGAAGGCATTCCGAGTCAAATACCTTTTCGTGAGAGGAGCTGCTTTCAGTATCACAAGAGGGTTATAACCTAAACCATCAACTCATTCTTCTGTCGTTTCATTACTGTAGTGTAATGAAGGAAAGGAATTATGCATTCAACAGAAAAAAAAATCTTTGGATTGCGATAATTGCAAATAAAGCTGTTGTAGGACAAGATCCAAAAGCTCCAAAGAGCAACATGTACCCCAATCTGAATTAAGGAATTTGAAGAAGACACGGAAGAAAAACTTTCACCCAATAAAAAACTAAAATTTGGATCAGGTGCATTTAGACGCAAGATGATGGCCACAAGGTGTGTTTACAACACTAGTAAAGGTCAATCAAGAAATGGCAAAATAAGAAACAATCTTGGTTATATCATGAAGAAACTAGCGACAAACGAGGAGACATGTACAGTAGGTAAGATTCGTCAACCTTACAATAATGATGTTGGAAATAACACCCACTGCTATCTCAGTGCTAGGCTGAGTGTAAGAGTAAGGTGCTTCTACATGCCTGTTCATGAGCTATAAAATTCCAGAGATTGAATCTACGGAGATCAAGGAATGTGAAGATCCTTTGAAACCAAGGTTGAAAGGGAGATGAACGTTAGGCGCTCTGAACGCATCACCGAATGGATCCTGAGAGAGTTCTCCAGACCCAATGGATGAGGCTTTGCTTGAGGTTGTTCGCCAGGGTCTGGGAATTACTCAGGTCCCTGAAGAATTCCAGGGATCCATCAACTTAGTGGACAATTTCATTAGATTAGCCCGTGTTTCTAACTCTAGGATTGGTTTCTGTAGGATTGGGTTCAATTTTTTCTTTCTGTGTATTCTTTGTTTTGACAGGCCAGGATCTTTGAGAGTAGCTGCTCACAATTCACAACCATTTCTGGGGGGCAGATTTGAGAGAAATCTGTTTACCATGAGTGCCCCTATGGAATTTGGTGTGGAACCGGTTTACCACTGGGCAACGTTCTTTTACCTTCAGCCTGCTCAATTCATCAGTGATATTGAAGTTGTAGTTTGGAGATTTCTAGCTGCAAACTAGGTTTCTTTTTCGACGTTCCTAGATACTGTGCCAGCACTGGATCCCCTGCTGAGTAGGATAATTAGTGTCCTTAGATTGCTTCTCTACAGAAGTGTACGGGTTATCTTCTCTCAACCCCCCTTTTTTTTCTTGGGAGGGGTGCTTCAGTTATTCTCTGGGGGCAAAGGGGAAAGGAGCCTTTCTTTTCTCTTGGTAACTGTATTCGTCTCTCCGGCTCCCTCCGGCTCCCTCCGTCCGCCATGTGAGTTATGCCTCTATCAGCTCTGTGAAAGTGCTAAGCTTGAAGATGAATTACATGTCCTGTTCTACTGCCCCGCATATATAAATATCAGAGAGAAGCATCAGATTCATGCGCATACACTTATAGAGTTTTTTTTTTACCTTCCGGGCATAACTATGGGACGTGATATAGGGGATGTAATGGATTGTAGAGAGAAAAAACTTAAGATATTAAATATAGTTGAACGGAGTGAGTTAGATGAGGAAGGGACTAATGCATTTCTATCTGAGGATGCACTAGATGAATGGTTGTATAGTTGATGTACTTACGGGATGTCTTATAGACCTGGCAGTCTCACAAACATAATAAATACAATTTCATATTTTTCTCTCTCTCACACACACAACACGTATGATGAAGACTACATGAAAATAGGAGATTGCAAGAAGTTTTTCACAGTTGTTAATCTAAATGCCCCATACCTTAGATTGCTACTTCTTGACCGGATTTGGTTCCATGACAATTACTTGATGTGTACTTTTAAAGCAAAAGCTTATATTCATTACAAGTGCTTTGACAAGGAATTATGGTTTTGCATATCTTCCCAATAACTTGGGACAATTCCAATGACTTTTGTGCTCATTTCTTTGTAAATCCAACATGGATATCTACCAGATTGTTTGGGGAGCTTGATCAGACTTAAATTTCTGAACTTAGAATGTGAATATCTTCAAGCATTGCCTCATAATGCCTTCCTAAATCGCCAAAACCTTCAAGTACTTAAGCTTCCATTGCAATAAGAGTCTATTTTGACCCCTGGGCATCCCGATGCTTTCAAAAGATTTCAAAATTTTATAAAAGTGCCAAGCCCTCCTATGTTGGGTCTTGGTATGTTTGTATCTGTCGATGTGCGGACATTTAATATATATAATAAACAAGGTGCACGAACTGTTGTCTTTGGATGCTATTAATTAACATAATTTTATTAATGTCCATTCCTTAATGTTGTAGATTATTTTCATATGCATGCACAAATACGACCTCCATGATAACTCAAGACTACCATGCATTCGATCTATCACTGCTTTATGACACGAAGTATGCATTTGTTCCACCTTGGGTTGACTGCATGCAGGTCGAATTTAGGTCGAAACATAGCACCGACCTAGGTCGGCTTCAACACTGATAGGGATTGAATTGCATATAAGTTTTTTCATCACGTTTTGTGAGCATTCAACATGGTAATATTGTGGTCAAAGTGGGGTATGCGAGCCTAATATGAGTTGATTTTGACTAAACTATACAGTGTTGTAGCTATTTGATGACTAAAATGTCTGCTCTACTTTTTTGTCATTAGATACAAGACACGACTTACATGGATATGCAATGGATTCTTCAATAATGAGGTAACACATTTCATTAAGTTCTAAAGCTTCACCCATAGAGGCACCAGATAGCTGCCATGACAAGCCCATCTTAGGTATCAAAGAAGCATGAACTAGCCATAATGCTGTCGAGTATACAAAGGTTAAACATAATGCACATAATAAGATGCAATAGCACTAGCTCTAGAGTCCTAGGAAGCGGATTTAATAAGATGATAGATCAAACACACTACCGACCTGTAGTGCAATTGCATATTCCCTTTTTAAAAGGTCAAATTTATGTTATTTTTAGGGGGGTGGTGGTGAAAAAGTGTCGAAATATCTAGATAGTAATCTAAAACTAGAATAATACTCACTATGCAAAAACAAGTAAATACTTCATTTTGACTAGAAAACCCAAAAACATGATTAAATATACATTCTCAGTAAAAAAAATAGTTTTAGCAAATAACAAATAATGTTGATTCTTTTAATATCAAGGGGTGCTTCTTTGTAAGCATAGGCTCCTCCATCTTCTTGTTCGCTTTCTGCAGGTATGCCAATAAAGGAAGAAACATCATATGGTACCACTAGGCATAGGTGTAGGAGAAACTGGACCAACATAGTCAGCGAGAACATCATTGTTCCCGGTCAAAATAGCGGTTAAAACTCAAAACTCGTCGGCACCCTGCAAGAAGTTCCCAATTTTGCCAAGCATGCTCTAAAAAGAACTCATCTATGCACATGCAACATTCGACCTCGATGTTTGTCTATATACAATGTAGATTCTTTCAAAAACCCAAAATTTTGTGAAAGAATCATTTAAAAAGCTTTTAAAAAATATTGTTTGCCTAAATGCGCATAACTAATGCAGCATATATGACGATAATCCAAAATAAACACAACTAGTTTTTACTGAAAAGCATCTGACAGGTTCGGATCTAAGCCGAGGCACATGTGAGAAAAATAGATAGGTCAAAAAGGTGATTGTTAAGTAGCAAAGAAAAAAAGCTGTTGTCGCAGAGTGGGTTGCCCAGAGGAATGGGCAAAAAAAATATAAATGAAAAAAAAAGAGAGGAAAGAAACCAAATTAACATCAAGCAAAAGATTTGTGTAGCAGGAATTCGAGGGCAGAGCAAACGGATCAATGGATCTTGAAACGCTCCTAAGGCATTTAACACTTGAAATCAAACAAGAGAGAATTATGGAACTCAAATAATTAATATCTTTCTTTATAAAAATTCTGTAACAAGGATCTGTAATTTATAAACTCAGGTTACAACTCAAACTACGTAGGAATCTACGCTTGACAACATCTCTACTATCACTCGTGCTCCACTTACTCGACAGTCATGAAGCTACCAAATTAATCTGTAAGAAATAAGAAAGAAGTGGTGGAGGTTAGTCCAGGGAAGGACTAAGTGGGTAAACCATTACCTTAACCTGAGGCGAATCGTTAGTCACACAGACAATAGGCACACAAATGTTAGTCACGCATAGAACATCTTCTTATAACTTACTGTGATTCAGGGATGATCAATCCCTCACCCGGGTTCACACGTATATCGTTCCGGACACGACTATACGTCCACATACCAATCACCTGGTATGCACGTTGCTTTACCGCCCAGCCCTTTGGCAACGACAAAGGGGCGGGTTCTTTCATACAGGTTCATTCTTTAATGTTTTATTATATTTGCAAACATAAACACAAAGAATCAATAACAAAATAAAGCATGTAAGCTTTTCGACAAACTACTAAACAAAAGAAAAGATACCTCCAAACCAACAGAAACTCCAAAGATCCGGCCCCAGCTACCCACCAAATTCCGCGTGCAGTCTTAACTAACCCCTGTCCACCTTTTCTGCGATATCTCTCTAACCGTAAGGAGTTATGAGAGATGCCACCTCAATTCTGAAGCTAGACTCCGAGGGCTTTCCAGAATGCTTAAGATCGCTCCATTCTGATAATCGCTCACCGAGTTATCATGTTTTAACGTTTTCCCCTTTTTAATACTATCAGTCTTTTCTAAAATTAGAAACATATCCAATCCTTTCCAATTATTGGAAATATCTTCCTATTCTTACAAATTCTTATCTAGATAATCTCCTTTAATCATATATCTGCTATTCGAGTTCAGATATTACCTCTATTTTCCTCAGATATCTACCGTACCTTAGTATAGACATCCGTATTCAATTTGTTTCCCAACCGTTGCAATTCTTTTAAATATTCCTGACCTGAGGTTAAGAATAAAAATTATTTACTTATCCCTCAACCCCCTAGGTGTGTTACAGATCTATAGCAGGGGAACAATCCCAGCAGCATCAAGGGGAAATAAAAGGAAAAGAATGGAGGAGTGGCTTCATCTCCCAACAAATCCGTTTGCAAATATGTACTTACATCTCGACTCTCAAAGCTCAATTCAATCCCCTACAATTGAAGCTCAACTCAAACTGCAACTCAAGTTCGACTCCAACTTGAGCAAGCTCCTCTTCAAGGAATATGCCACAAACTCAATATCAAACACATATATAATTATTTCTCCGAAGATTCGATTCTTTTGTGCTTTCTTATCCAAACGACACCTATCCATATTTTCAGGTTCTTTTTCCTGGGTACAGGGATTTTTGGATGTGGATTTTGTTCCTCGTCTTCACCGGAAAACACACGGTGAGCGTGAAAACGAAGACTCGTTTAGCAGCAACTTCCCCTTTTGTTGTCGCCATAGCTTCTCCGCCGTCATAGCGCAATCCAAGAACATGGCGAGCGTGAAAAGAAGACTCGTCTAACAACTATTTTTGTTGTCACCATAGCTTCTCCACGATTTACAGACATTCCTCTCTTAGGTCGTTGGTTTCAGTAAGGATTAAGCAGGGTTCTAGCTTAGAAACTTGTGACAGGGAAGATTGGGCTAGAGAAAAGTCGATACAGCAAAGCATGGAGGCACGATTTGCTTTCTCCCGTTGGCAGCTGGATCCACCGCCATAGCTAGCCAGGCTGTTCCAAAATCTGGAAATAGAGGTGTCGATTAGAATGAAGAAGAAAAAATGAGCAGTCAGATGCTCTTCATTTCCTCCAGCGATCTGCTTTCAGAGCCATGGCTTCATTTCCTTCATTTCCTTGGGTCACAGATGCTTGGTTTTGTGCACTGCTTTATAAGCCATGGTAACTTTAGCTAAGGGAGTTTCCGACCTGGTGCAAAATGCGCTAGCTTGGTAGATACCTGGATCGATGCAGATGAGTTCTTTGATGGAAATGCAGTTAAGTTAAGTTAGTTGGTGTGCAAATATATTGCAAGGGTTTAAGCTTTGACGGAGTAGATTTAGAAATGGAGAAATAAGAAGCCAAATTTATGAAGCTCTTGCACAGAGCTCTTAAATCGGTGCCAACACAGAACTCTGCATCTCAGAAGAGCAGAGCAAAGGGGAAAAGATCATTATCTGAAGCAGAAACAAGCAAATGAGTGCAAAAGATTGAGCAAGACAAAGGAAAAACAGCGGCTTTGTTAATGGGTCCTTTATCCCTCACACAAAATGGTCCAGGTTTCAATCGTCCTTAAAATCTTGCAGCTGTATGGACTGATTGTTAAGTTAAAATAACAGAAAAAGATTCTGCTTTTAATATTCTGTTAAGCCTTTAATGGCACGGTTTGTAAATATCCATGTTTGTATAAATATAGAAAGTGGGCATGCAACGTCCACCTGATTCTTCTGAATTCTTGTGGTGCGCCTAGTTTCTGGGTCGTCTCCTTCTTGTTTCATGGTATGAGAGCCGTAAGGCTAGAGAGGAAAAGGAATTCAGAGGAAGACATTCTTTCGTGATTGAAAGAAGATGGCGAAGCTTCAAATGGATCTTAAAAATCTAGAGAAGCTGGATAGGTCGAATGCAACAGTCTGGTTCTGGAAAATGCAGGCTATTCTTGAGGAAAGGGAGGTATGGGATGTCGTGAGTGGGGCAGATCCCAAACCAATATCCAATGAGAA
Organism: Isoetes taiwanensis; assembly: GCA_021234155.1. Lineage (NCBI taxonomy): Eukaryota > Viridiplantae > Streptophyta > Lycopodiopsida > Isoetales > Isoetaceae > Isoetes > Isoetes taiwanensis. Next base: position 211,255 of record JAJEKV010000193.1, on the reverse strand, counting down.
TGTGGGAGAGAATGATGGAGAGGTAGCTCCACCAGCAAATGAGATTGCCCTCCTGGCAGAATGGAGGAAGAGAGATAATCGAGCTAAAACTACCATGATGTTTGGCTTGAAGGACGGTCAGATTCCTTTAGTGAGGCTCAAGGACACAGCAAAGGATGGGTGGAATTGCTTGAAGAAGACCTTCAAAACACATAACACCTCCCAAAGGCTGTTCTTGTGGCAGGAATTTTTTAGTGCAAAGATGAAAGATGGTGATGATCCAACCGATCATATCAGCCATATGGAGAGCCTGGCAGATCAATTAGCTGCCTTGAGTCATACCATAAGCGATGAAGATCTGGCTATGGCCTTGTTGGCAAGCCTCCCAAGATCCTATGATTCCATCAAGCAGACGATTGGCTGTCAGAAAGGAAAACTGAAAAGTGAGATGGTAATTGGAGCAGTGTTGCAGGCTTCTAACTTGTTCAAACACGAGGAAGAAGGGTCAGCATATGTAGCTCATGCAAAATCAAAAAGGGGTGATTTTGAATGCTGGACGTGTGGAAAAAAGGGGCATATTTCTAGGAACTGTAACCTGAGAAGCTCAAAGAAAGAAGAGGTTAAGAAAAGACAAGAGAATAAGAAGGATGGAAAAGATAGAACCAAATCTCTGTCAACAGGGAAGAGATGGAGTAATGGAAGATCTGGTGGGTCATCTCGTGCACATATTGCTGAAGAAAAATCATCTGGAAGTGGAAGTGAAGATGACAGCGAGACTGAAGCTAATATGGCAGTGTTTGAGGATGCAGATCAAGAAACAATGGAAGAACGAGTGCATAAGTTTCTAAGGCAAAGATGGACAGAGAGCCTAAAGGAAAGGAAGAAAGCAGATATGACTGAGAGTCATGGTCTTGTTGCAGAGGTACAGGCATCAGATGTAATAGCACTAATAGCAAAAGTGGATACAAGGAGAACTTGGGTTCTTGATTCTGCAGCAACACACATCATGACCAACAATAAAGATTTCCTCAAATCTTTTACAGAAGAAAGAGAAGGACGGAGTGTGAACGGAATAGCGGCTGATTTGAAAATTGAGGGCCATGGGACTATGACATGTAAATTTGCAGATGGTACCAGGGATCTGAAACAGGTTTTGTATGTACCACGATTATCCAAGAATCTGATGTCATTAGCAAGGCTCACTGATGTAGGGATTTCAGCATGCATTAACAAAGATGAACTGCTTCTCTTAAATTTGAGAGGGCGAGTTATAGCCAAAGCTAGCAGACAAGGACATCTCTACAAGCTAATTGAAGGTGATCAAGAAGGCATTCATGCACTGACTGCAGCTGGACCAGATCAGGATCTTCAGTTATGGCATAGGCGATTTGGGCACATTAATCAAGCAAGAATGGTGCAGTTACAAAAAGAAAGCATGGTCACAGGTATGGAAATGTCTGTTAAGGGTCAAATTGGCTTGTGTGAGGCATGCATTGTGAGTAAGCACAGCCATAAGAAATCAAAGAAACAAGGGACGAGAGCACAACGGATCTTGCGGCTAGTTCATACTGACTTGAGTGGGCAAATGCCAGTGCAAACATTTGGGAAAGCAAAGTATTTTTTAGTCATCGTAGATGACTATTCAAGAAAGACGTTTGTGTTTTTACTAAAAAGGAAAAGTGAAGTTATGGAAACCTTTGTCTCGTGGATGAAACAAGTGGAAAAAGAGACTGGATATAGCATTGGAGCAGTCAGGAGTGACAATGGGACTGAATTTGTATCCCATGAATTCAACAAATGTCTTGAGCAGGAAGGGATCAAGAGGCAGCTTTCTAATCCGTATGAGCAGTTCCAGAATGGGGTGGCAGAGCGAAAAATGAGAACTCTGAAGGAATGTGCACTTAGTATGCTTAAATGGGCAAAGTTATCAGATCAGTTTTGGGGAGAAGCAGTCTTGACAGCGTGTTATTTGACATCCACACAAGAAAAGTCATTAAGTGCAGCAATGTAGTATTTGATGAATATGGAGTTGCACATGCAGCCGAGGCAAGGGAAAATGTTGATCTTTTCCAAGAGCAAACTAATCTCTGGATTGAGATTCAAGCAGGGTCTGATCCGAGCAGCAGGATTGAGATTAACCAGGAGCAGCCAGAAAGTAGCAATAACACTGTTTTGCAGGATGAGAGAGTGTTGGATCAAGGTCAGATTTCAACACATGGCACAGAGCAGGAACGGGAGAGGAGTATGGATCCTAGTTCGAGCATGCAAGAGCAAGGAACAATTCAATTAAGACGAAGCACCCGAGGTCACCGTCCAACTGCTAAATGGATGGAATGGAAGAAGTCTAACGGGTCAGCAGCATTAGCAGAGGCTAGGCATTATGAAAAACAGTTTGAGCAAGAATACGGGCCATGGTGGGATAATGACATGGAGGAAAAATGTGCTTGGGAATGTTTCAAGGCAGAGCTCTTGGAACCATTATCCGTTCAAGAGGCTATGACAGGGGTAGATTCTCAACAATGGATTAAGGCAATGCAAGAGGAAATGGAAGCGATGCACATGACGAATGCATGGGATCTAGTTGAGTTACCAAAAGGTAGAAAAGCAGTAGGATGCAGATGGGTGTTTAAGATAAAGCAGGCCAGTGATGGAAGAGTTGAAAGATACCGAGCTAGACTCGTAGCTCAAGGCTTTTCTCAACAACAGGGAATAGATTTCGGCGAGACATTCTCTTCGGTGGCAAAAATGACTTCCATTAGAACAGTTTTGGCCTTGACAGCGCAAGAAGACCTCGAAATCCACCAGATGGATGTTAAGACAGCATTTTTAAATGGATCTTTGGATGAGGTAATATATATGAAACAGCCACAGGGTTTTGATCAGGAAAAAGGCAAGGTGTGTCGATTGAATAGGGCCTTAAGGCAGAGCCCTAGAATGTGGTACAACAGAATAGATCAATTTCTGCAGCAACTTGGATTGATTAAATGTGTTACGGAATGGAATGTGTATTGCAGTTGGAGGGAGCAAAGAATTTTAATGGTGATTGTCTATGTGGATGACTTGATCTTGGTAGGCAAAGACATGGAAGGGATTAATTCAATCAAACAAGCACTGCAAAGTGAATTTAGAATGACAGATCTAGGGGAAATAGAAATGTGCTTGGGCTTACAGATTGAAAGGGATCGGGCCAGAAGAACTCTCTTGATCCATCAAGAGCAGGCCATTAATAAGCTCTGCAAACGCTTTGGCATGAGAGAATGCATGCAGAAAGACACTCCAGCAGCTTTGAACCTCAGATTGAGTAGTGAAATGGAACCACACACAAAGAAAGAGCAGCTGGAAATGGATAGTATTCCATATAGAAATGCAGTGGGATGCTTGATGCATGTGATGGTGAGCACAAGGCCAGATATTGCTCAAGCTGTAGGGGCAGTTAGTAGATTCATGCAAAGACCAGGGATGGAACATTGGAAGGCAGTGAAGCGAATAATTCGATATCTACAAGGCACATGCAACATGGGACTCAAGTATGGACCAGACTCAAATTATCCATCAGTAAAATTGGTGTCGTTTGTAGATGCAGACTGGGCTGGGGATCAAGATACAAGGAGGTCAACTACAGGTTTCTCCATAATGCTTCATGGAGCAGCTGTTACTTGGACGAGCTCCAAACAGACATCAGTGGCACTCTCATCCTGTGAGGCCGAATATGTTGCTACATCTGCAGTGGTTAGGGAGACCGTATGGTTAAGGCAGTTCTTATCAGAGATTGGATATAAGCAAGAGGAGCCAACGGTGATTTACAATGATAACAAGAGTAGTATAGCTTTGACAGAAAATTCAATACATCACAGGAGATCAAAGCACATCTCAATCCACCACCACTTTACAAGAGATAAGGTGTTGGACAGGACAATTCAGATGGAGTTTATTCCAACTGAGGAGATGCCAGCAGACTTGTTGACAAAACCTCTGTGTGCAGAAAAGTTCAAGGTTCATCGAGATACACTCGGAGTAGCTTTATCATTAAAAGCAGAATAGGGGGTGTGTTAAGTTAAAATAACAGAAAAAGATTCTGCTTTTAATATTCTGTTAAGCCTTTAATGGCACGGTTTGTAAATATCCATGTTTGTATAAATATAGAAAGTGGGCATGCAACGTCCACCTGATTCTTCTGAATTCTTGTGGTGCGCCTAGTTTCTGGGTCGTCTCCTTCTTGTTTCACTGATCTCATTTCTTAAACATGCCCACTGTGAATCCTGGCAAGATATTGTGGTTTTTTCTCTGGTTCTCACAGCGAATATTTGGAATTTATAGATAGGTTGCCTTTCAATCCTAATATATTATATGTAGCCTTGTGGCACACATCATGCTTCAGTTCAGCTTGAACCTTGCAATGCCTGTGTGTATAATGACCAGAGAGCCCATGCCCCCTCCATTTAATCAGTGCATTATCTAAGTAGAGGGAGGGAAGTATCCTTGCAGCTTGCTTGCTTGATAATAGGAGTCGTTGGTATAGTATTATGTAGACAATTGAGTTTTTTAGATATAGTATTTCAAAGAACATTGACATATTAAGACATAATGTGTTTGGATGCAGGGTTTATCAGCTCTTGGGCGAGGATGGAGTCTATTATGGGGTTCGTTTTGGGAAAAATGTCCCTTGGGTTGAGAAATTCCCTTTTGGATACTTGAGTGACCCACAATATGTGGGCTCAATATTGAGTCTCTTGGGTTGCTTATGCTGGGTGCCATGGAAGTTTATTGCTTGGTGGTGTGCTGGTTACTTAGTTATGATTCTTGTGGAAAGGAAGGAAGATCCTTCTACCCGATGTAGAAGTTTATAGTTTAATCAGGAGTGCTTCTGAGGGATCCTTGAAGGGCATTTTGGGTTACACTGAAGATGATGTATCAACCGATTTTGTTGTGATGCCAGATTTGTTTATTTGTAGCTTGGTAGAGATATTTGTTGCAAATTTCGTTTAAAAGTCTATTTATGTGTTTCAGGTCAAGCATCTTTGATGTAAAAACAGGCATATCACTTAGTAAGAGACTCATTAAATTGATTTCGTGGTGTGGTATGACAATGAATGGGGCTATAGGTATGAGATTCTGTCTGTGGCCTAGCATTTACTGACAGTTGATCTGACGTACTGCCATGTTTATATTACAGCAATCAGGTCATTGATTTGGTGAACCACATGGCCGCAGTTTTGGTTGCAAATAAGAAGTCAATTTGGAAAAACTTGCTGGTGGTTGGTGGTTCGTAACATGTAGAAATTGCAATGAAAAACCTTACATTCATGTTGTTTGGATAAATTCATTTGACAACATTGGTGGAAATGTCCACTTCCTATAAACGGACCAAAGTTCAAAGTCAATTTGTAAATATACAATCATTGTGAAGTCTGCTTTTGTGGGTTTTATTGGCAACTGCATCGTGATGCTTAAATTTCATACTTCCTGCTCTAAATCTGATAGGTTCTGCAGTCTTAAATGCAGATCCATATCTCATCGTCTCAAGGCATTAATTGGAAAAAGAAATATTATCAGAGATAACAAAGATAAAACACTACTCTGGTCTCTTCTGCAGAATCCAAAATCAAAGGTGCCAGTTAACACAAAAAATCCCTATATTGGAGAGCTTCAGGATGCATTAAATCTGTTGAAAGATTGCTTCGAGCTCTACATAGATCAAGAAACAAAGATTGAGAAGATATCACATGCGGTTTATAGTGCGTATTCAAGCACAGAGGTATGGATTATACATGTTTTTCCAGAGTAATTTTGAAGGTTTGCAATTGTAAAAAGATTCAATTGCAGTTGTACAAACAGATTCATTTTTATTGTTCATAATCCTCAAGATTCATTTGCAATTGTACATAGATTCATTCCTATTGTTCATAATCCTTAGAAAATGTTTGTGTCTTTTGATTCGTTTTATTGTTCAACAGGCATTAACAAACGCTGATAAGTAAAAATGTTCTCTAGTGTGTTGTCTCCAAAATCGTCCCCTTCTTCTAGCAAGCCCCTCTTTTATGAGGCACTAAACCCTTTGATTAAGGGCTCAAATGGAACTCTCTGGCCAAACCATAAACTTGGCACCTAGTCGATCCCTAGTTTGATATATTGTTATTTGCTTCTAACTTTCTTTGTATAAACAATGAATGTGTTCATTGGCGAAGTTGGCTTCCTTTTTTCTAAGCAAGCATTGCATTGTCAAACGTTGGACTTCAACAGTGGGTCCAACTGCACAGGTTTGAACTAAAGAAATGTTCGCGGCGGCCTTGGCCGCCACGATAAATTTCTTGTAGAAAGTAAGTGGTGATCTGGGATCTCTACACGTCCATATGTGGATATGCCTGCTTCTCTCGTGATCTCCATCATCTATTCAACATATGCTTGGGATATTCCTGCTTTTTCACATCCTTGCAGAGGGTATGCCCTTTGGGAAAACCCAAGAAGAATAGGTATAAAAATGAGTCATAGTGCCTATACATGCATAGGCATCCTATACGTGCATAACATCAATGTTTTTTTTGTTTGTTTGTTCTAAAAATATGGTTTTTGCAGGTGCATTGAATTTGCTAGTGTTCTCTTGAATCCGACTGCTTCCTTCCTCGGGGGATCTCTTATCTGTTGAATTCATTTGTTTTTGTTCTGCAGGTTCTTGATTTGTGCAGGTTTTTGGTCAATTGGCCGAAGTTTTTGGACCGAATGTTTGCACCTAAAATACATGTGTTCGTCAATTTTTTTTGCTGCAGGCGCAACACTTAATTTTAAGCCTGAGCTTTCAAGTGCTGGAATAGTTCCTGCCATATTCAACATGCCTTGACTGTGAAGACTTGGTGTGAAACCTGGAGGAGGGGTGAGCAGCTGATGGGGACAGTGAAAGCGAATGTGTCTAAGCCCAGCCCTGAATGTGGATCGATTAGCCTCTGGCCTATGGGCACATCGAAACTGCATGATTCGAGCACAACCTAGATCTAGAGGCAAGAAGGCATAAAGCAGACATGAAGGTTAACATACACATCTAGTCATTTCATTAACATTAAAGGGAGGAAGAAGAAGAAGGATAAGAAGCAAGCTGACAGAGTACATACGAGTCGTAGCAACCAATATGCATGAGACATGAGCTTAGCTTAGCTGCTTCATGCCAGTGAAGACGTTATTTCTTTATTACCCCGTCTGGGCTTCAATTACAACACTTGTAAAGAATATTACAATATCAGAATTTCCAGCCTATTCCGACAACTCAAATCGCATCTTCATGTGCCCATGACCCAAGTACATGGTAAGATTATGGAAAATTATTGCATTATGGTGAAATATTGTCCAAGATCCAGTGTGAAGACAAAGGACGATCCCTTACATCCGTTTTACGTCTTATAATAGATTTCGAGCATAGAAGCACATGCATTACCGAAAGCTAGAGATAATTTAGAGGATTTTCCTGTCGAAGAATTACAAATCCGAAGCTACCAAGAATGATGTGCCAAGGTCAAATACTCTAGGAAAAGCCTATGACAAGAGGAAGTAATCAAGAAATGTACATATTTTGTAGAATTGCTTCCCAAAAAGGGATTGAAGGAGCGGATTAAAGAACGGAACAATTAACATTCTTCATTGGGTATTTGAGATTTGTCCAGGACACGGATAAAATTAGCACATGCAGATAAACTTCAAGTAACTCATCCTTGAATGGCATAGGTTAATTTGTTAATAAATGAGGTAGGGGACTATTACATGTGGAGCATATACAAGGGAAATGGCCTAACAAGCTCAGAGAAGAGCATGGAAATGGAGTTATACTGGATATGCTCAAGTGGACTCCATGGGATGCACATATTTATAAAAGGGGATATGCCATTTTTTGCTTTTATTTTTTGCAGCTTCAACAAGTTTCCTTTTCCGTTTGTTAACTACTTTCTTATCTCTCATTGGTGTACTTGTACAACCTCTTCCTTGTCATTAACTTCTTTATAACATGATTCATCATCCTTGTAAGCAACTGAGTCCTTATCACCTGTAAAATACTTGTCCTCATTAACTGTTGTTCTCTCAGTAGTTGCTCTTTTTCTTAACAATATTTTAGGTCTCAATAATGCATCCTTCAGCACTTTTGCAAATCCAGAAGGTGGCATATAATCTTCACTAAGAGAAGTAGACCTAATAGGTGAACCTTGCTGAATTATATGCGAGTTCAAATGCTGATCTGCATGTGCTGACAAAAGACCCTCTGATTGTGCAGGCAAATAAACCAACTTTCTTTCTGCTATCACATTCATGCCAAGCTCATGAAATAAATCTGGATGAATGGTGGATTCACATACCTTGCATAATTCAACACGGACGCACAAACCAGATGGTACTTATGATCACAGCTGTATCTATCGTGGAAAATTTGGCTACAAGCACGACAAGCACCAAAGTTGCAGATTTCTGGTAGTCTTCTCTTGATAGTATTGATGCACATTGTATTGCTGATCACATTCTTCAACTTTGTAAGATGAAAAATATTACCTCTTAGACATGATATTTTAGCATCTTTTTCCTTGCTCTCAAGTTCCAATGTATTCTTCCTCATAGCACTTGCTTCTATGGCTGGAGACTTGAAAAGTTTCTCGAATATGTTGATGTAGTATGTCTCCATGGTCAGTATATGCTCCAACTCCATCAAATTACCATCTTCAATTTATAGATGCAATTCAGATATCGAGATCTTCAAATCCTCAACTTTTTCCCAGCTCTCTTTAAACTCCACACTGAATTGCCCATTTGACTTAGATCTCTGCAGCTAAGCTAACCACAATTGCATGCAACTCCTCTGCCATGGTTGGCCTCTCATTCTCAATTTTAGTTACAGCTTCCTTAATCAAGTCAATGTTTTCTTTTGAAGCAGATTGGTCCAACTTACAACTTTCTTTTGAAGTACCTTTGCTTGATTGTGCAATAGGGACTTCCTTCCCCTTTGACCTGCAATTTCTATATGTCACGACTTGTGCTCCAAAAGATGCCCATTGATCTTATGCTTCGCAAGGTTTGAAATGGCTGAATCACAATTTTCCCATGCAAAAGCATAAGCTACTTGCTTTCTCACTTCATTGTTTAGCATAGTTTTCATTTGGTATAACTTTTTCAACAATCTATCCAATCTTTTCTTGGTGCCGAGATTGGATCATAGAAACTTTGATCTTATTTTTTAGGGCTTCTTCCCAAACCGAGTACCATTGTGCATCTATTTTATTATCTTCCAACCATTTCACTTTCAATACAAGCTGCAATCCCTCACTAGAAATTCCGTAATATCAATGAATTCTTGCTCAGTCACAGCTTCAACCATTATCAAATAATTGGATCAAAGGATTATGTGATGGAATTGGAAATTGAAGTAGCAAAATGTTTTGAACAAGTGATTCAATTCAAAACAGGGGATCAAAAAAGAGCAAGAAGAAAAGGGCATGCAGGAAATGAAGCAAATGATTTCCTTCGTAATAAATTATGATTGCTCGAAATTTAGGTGTTTTCGCGCATTTTGGGGTACCACTATATCAAATTTACATCCAATTCCATAACCACCTTCCCCACCTTCCACAAAAGTATGCACTGATGCTACAACTCATACTTTCGATCAACCTTCCTACATAAGGGCGATGGTTTAAACAGAAGCCCAGGTGCCACCTCAGGTATGCATGAGCCCTCACAAATATGACATTATGACATTGACAAACAAGGGCCAAAATCAGCCATGCCAAATCAAATCTACACATAGTGGGCATGTAAGAAACATCATCTTGCTATAAAAACAGAAGAGGTGACACACTGCTTCACGGATACCATGCACCTCCAAAGAACTAGCATTGTCACAAATCGAGGAGTTGGAGCTCAGAGACAAGACTGGCCTCGTCATCTTTTTCAACAGCTCATTACCTTGCAGAAGAGTGTACGTCCTTCAGCACGAGAGCCACCTTAAGAACAAACTATATGTCCTTTGATGTTCAGGAGGATCTTTGTTCGATAGAGACATGAAGAACTTTGTAAAGTGCGAGAGGCTGGGGCACCGCTTTTATTCATGGTAAGTGGCCTCAGAACCCTTGGATGGGGTATCTTTAGTGTCATCAACATCGATGTATTATGTTTCTATTGTTTTCTTTTGATTTTCTTTCATTTTGTTGTTGGGGTTTTATCCCTTAGTTTCTTTTGGCCTTATGCCCTTCGCTCTGACCATCCCATGGCCCACTTTAGAGTCCCCATGGACGTAAAAAAATCTTATCCGTCCGTCCGTCCGTCTATCTATCTATCTTTTGCGGTCCACACACCATATGGTTATTGGGGACTCCATTCCAAACATGTTCTCATTTTGGAACACATCTCTAGAGGTTAGATGTTCCGAGAACTAGAAAGTATGTTCTAAGATTAGGTATTGGGCTGGAAAATTGAGATGGGCGGCAACCTGTGCAGCTAGGGCGGCAAGAAGAGAGAGGGCCGCCCCTCTTTCTCTTCTATTCCGGCACTGCCGCATCACCCATATTCGAATCCCTTCTCTCTGGTGCTAGCCAGGGTTTGCTTTCTTGGATACAAAACTGTTTTCTTCATCAGAGGCTGCTGATTTCTTGGTTCTTGGGCTGCTTCAAGGCGGACTCCCTGGTTCTCACAAGATAAAACCACTAACGTGGTATTTTGTTCTAATGCTTCAGACAAGCATGATGATCTTCTACAAGCATAGTGGAGATTTACAAGTAAGGTTTCTGCAGTTTTTTAGCAGTATTAGCTTCTTTGTACTTCACAAATGGAATAGGCATCACGGGCCTTTTTCGGAAGATACATGTTAGTTAGCGAGCGGCCTAAGAAGGCTGCGGGACTGACTTGTTATTCCTTTTTGTTTGTGGTTGAGCACAGAAAAAGCCGCAGGCGCTTATAAGGTGGAACAAAATTGTAGAACTTTCTTTGAGAGAAGGGGTTTGAGTTCTTGAGAGATTTAGCGGTGTTACTCTTATTTGGGGTTTTGTTTTGGATGGTTATTCCCTTCCTTCTGCACTCCTGTTTCCTTGCTAGCGGGAAGAGACAACTCATCTGGTAAAGTATGGTTAAGAGACAGGTATAATGAATTTTTTGTGTTGATGGCGAGTTCATTTGGAGGCTTCTTGTAGTGCATGAGAATGATGTACGAGAACACATGAGCGGATAATCCCCACAATGCGGCATTTACATTTACTAGGGTCCACTTCTCTGTTGGAGGGGCAGACCCGGTCGTGTAACCCACAATGTGGCGGTATGCCTGACTAGGGATTTAAAATGTTCTAACTAGAGCATTTTTAGGTGCTTGAAAGGCCCATTGATGCTCAAAAATCTTGATAAGCTTGAGCATACTAAATACTTAAGTGCTGATGCTTAAGTAACTCAAGTACTAATATGCTTGAGTGGCTGTTGTTTTGGACAACATGCCTTCAGTCATCATTAAGGATTGCATACAGGTTACTTCAAAAACAGGTTCTCAAGACAAAGATCACATACTTGTTTATTTTCCTACCTCATCAGGTGTTGTTACATGTTACAGGAGTAACTTGGTATGTAAATTTTCTATTTGTCTCATTAGGAGACTAAATAAGCACGCCAGGGGGAGATGAAGAAGTTGAGGTGTGAGCTCCTGTAGTAATCTCCTTCTGTGGTGTTGCATGTACTTTTATTACAAAAATTAAAAAGTGGCACTTCCTTTTCTCCAAAAAAAAAAAAAAAAAGATTAGGTATTGAGCATAAATCAACGTATCAATGTGAGAACAGGTGGTCTCTAAATGCATTTGAACACATAAGACATATTTATGGACAAGGATAAGCATTTGAGCAAGCAATGTTTTTGCACTTTCAAGGTATCTTAGTATTATACATATTTTATTATACCCACATTTAGCAATATAGGCATATAAGATCATGCTAAACAGTCAATGGGAATATACAACCATGTATTATTTTTTTAGTACTCTATTCACTTCAAGTTATCATTCAATTTAGTTTTTCATTTTATAATATAAAATTACTAGTTACATATAACATCTAGCATACCATTTCACTACATAACATGAATATAGAATTGAATCAATTTTTATCGTCCATGAAAACCAAAAGGTCTATAGGACCCAACATAAGAAAGAGCACAAAAAGCCCACTAATTGTACATCATTTATATAATCTTGTACTTTAAATTTGTCCCATATGTTATTTTTTTTATTTCAAGTGGTCTATGATGTTCCTTATACAAAGAGAACGTCAAAAACGTTTTTGAAATTTAAAAATGAGAGTGTTGTCCTTTTGAAATTAAAAAATGAGAGTGTTGTCTGTTTGGTCTTCCAACTTTTGGGTCTATGTTCTCATTCATGTTTCGACTTTAGGATCTATGTTCCCGTCCTATTTTGGGTCACTATGTCACATACTACTATATTTTCGAGACACATTTTCCAAATTCCTAAAATTATACTCACTTTATGAACTTTTATCAAGAGACAGTCATCCTAACTTGATGGATCTAAAAACAATGCTCTATTGGTTGAAGCTGTTTACTCCTTTTATTACCAAGCCAATTAACAATTACCTTATCATTACAACATTATACCATACTTGCTAGCTCATGACATAGATCATACAAGATTAACATGTTTTGATGATCTTTTTTTAATGTTATCAATACCATCATCCCATGGTAAAATGAACCATTTTTGTACTCTGTATCCTTTGGCGTCAGGTAAACCTTATCATCAGTCTTCATTATGCTAGCCCATTCAATCATTTGCTTTCCCTTCCGCCAAGGTAACCATGAATATAAGGAACTAGAAACCACGCCAAGCACATGCTGAAAGCTATTCCACCAGCAATAGTGGTCGCTAGCATGTTCTTCTGATGTTTAAATGAAGATGGCAACACAACAAATCCAGCCGCTATAAATGCCCCTACCACAAATACGATGGAGAATGGTAACAAGGTGGCAGTTAGGAGCAAGCGGCGTCGAATATTTGAGACAACTCTGCCTATGAAGATGTTAGCTTTTGGTAGCACAACGCTAGCTCCAACCAAGACAGTTGAAATGGAAAGGAGAAAAGAGAGGGAGTTCAATGCCCAGAAGACTCTTATCCCTAAATATTTAGGATAATTCTCCTTTGAGCTAGGGTTGCAGCCAACCTGCAAAAGTTACGCTCGCGATCAATGCCGCCCTAACCAAGATAGCATTTGCCGCATCAACATAGAGCTGACGATCTCTATAGAGTTCATCCACATAAGATTTAACATCATGCCTCTCCATTAGGTCCTTCTCAAATTTTCTATATTTAAATTCAGTTATGTACTTAGAAATTGCAAATGGAATAAATGGAACCAATAATGAGCCAAGTCTAGGCCTAAAGCATGGAAATGTCCAATGTAATCACAAGATGTGGGGCATGAATGAGCCACTTTTATTTAGAGTATAGAAGCAAATGGGTAAGTTTGTAAGTAGTGAAATTAGGTGAGTTGTGACAATCAGGTTTCCAAAATGTTGTTTGGGGTTCGTGTTACATATGATTTTGGATGGTTTGCCCATGTATTCGTATGTCAAAATGTTACTTTGCTGACTCACTAATTTGGTTCTGGTTACCCAATGGTCGATTGGGGTTTGTTGGTTTTTTTCTGGAAGGTCTGATTTTTAGAAGTGGAGTCGTGGCGATGGCCTGCCGTGCGCGTGGAGCGGATGGAGAAGGGCAGAGGCACTTCCGGCGAGAGGCTTGCAGTCATCATAGAGTAACAGGTTAGTCTGCTCCTTGTTCTTCTCCATGTCGTGTTGCAGTTCCGGCTACTTATGTGCTCTGTATGAGCTGCTCTTCCGAGAGTTTTTGAAGTGGCCTTCATCGTCCGTCTATTTATAGCTGCATCTTGTGATTCTGGTCTTGCTGCTGCAGTGGCCTCCTTGTTCTGGCTTTGCTACTCTGCAACTCAGGTAACATGTTGAAGAGGGCAGCTAGATGTAGAAAACAGACCTTTGGTTCTGAGGCTAAATTTCCTTGTGTTGAGGATGCTTTCTCTGTGGGGGATGGGGAGGGCACGTCCAAGGGCAGGGGTAGGGTAGAGGGTGAGGATGAGAGAACCGGCCTGTTGGATGTGAGCCTTACTTTGGGTTATGCTGGGACTGATGTTCCAGTTGCCATGTTTGACAAGCTTGTGGATTTTCTGAAGACCCAGATTGTTGCTGGTGCTGTAGCTCTTGAAAGGGGATCAGAGCTTGACCATCTGCACTGCCAAGGGGTGCTGAGGAGCACGTTGAAGACCCCTCGTGCTGTCAATGCTGCCATTAAGAGGTTCTTTGGGTGGGGAGCCCAAAGGCCGGCTGGCATCCTTCTGATATGTAAAGCTCTCAAAAACACGAGGATGCATTGTTTTGAGGGCTTAGTGGGATACTGCTTGAAGGACCTTGGTAAAGTGCACTTCAAAGTGTGCTTGCACAATGTCTCTGAGAGACAAATCGAGATGGGGAAGGATCTCTACCTGCTTCATGGTGCAGGTGACCTGAAGAGTGTGGTTGTGTTGGATAATGTAAATTTGTTGCACGGGGGGCCCATCACTTTGTCAAATACCATGGGGGAAGCAGACTATCCGCTTTCTCGCGTATATCTTGTATCTTGGGATGCTTAGGACTGGCAAGTTCATTTTGTCTAGTCAATGGATTTTGCCTACCAATTGTGCCTTTTATTTCAGAACATAGGGTGAAGGCAGCATGGAGGATAACTCTTAATCCTTCGCAGGCTATGCCTAGTGACGTACGATGTGTGATTTTCAATATCCCTGCAGGTATACAACCTGTGGAGCACATAGGCAAGGCACGTAAGAGGTATTATGATGATGTCCCAAAGTCCGGGAGAAGGGGATGAGGGTTTCATGGACATTGCAGAAGACGAATTCAGGCCTGGGATGGAAGAGACCTCTGAGCAATCAAATTACATTTCTTTGGATTATGCTGATTATACAATGGCTGTTAATTGATTCTGCAGTTTGTGTGTGATTTTCTTTGTAATGTTGTTCCATTGTTTGGCACGGTTTAATTGTTTGTGTTGTGTAAGATGTTTGCTGAATTCTATACCTTGTGTTGATGCAGTGATGGAGTACTGACCTGTGATGTTTGCAGGCACATGCCTATGCCATTGTCTTGTGATGCTGAGATGGAGAATGGCCATCAAGAAGTCACTGATTTGCTCGCACACCTCGATAGGGCCTCCCGAGTGCGCATTGCCACAAGTCGTGGCTGATGAGCCCCTCCAAAAAACTCTAATTTCCCCATGAGCTTGATGAGACAATTGACACCATGGAGTGGGATGAGGTTGCTGTTTCTACAAGAGAGAGGCAGGCTCTTAGAAGTCATATGAATTTGGCACGGGCGCTGCTGCTACGAGAACTCAGGCATATTGACAGGTACATTGTTAGCATTCTATTGTCATGTGTTGTCACTCTAACAGATGCACAGGCATAGGACAGGCTTGCAAGGAGGCACGCAGAGGCACTAAACATTAGAACCAACTGATGTCAACTGTTATGTTGTGGATCTTTGAACCATTTTTTGCTGCTGTTTGTTTGATGTAGTTGCATTGCATGGTGTGCATGGTGCATGAATAGTGCATTTAAAAAACTTAAAAAGGTTTTTCTGAATTCTTAATGCATATGCATTTGTTGCTTGAGCACTTGCACGGGAATAGCCCCCTGCCATAATGGGGAGCCCTTTGGGGATCTCCATTATGGTTGGCGAAGTATCAGGGTGCTGGCTTCTGCTGGCGGGGTTCAACTCCCCATGCTTCGTTATTGCTTCTCTTTGTCTGTTGCAGGGGAGGTCTCCTTATGGGTGTGCAATGGACTTGCACATTGCTGTTGCATGCATGTACCAGGTCAATGTTATTTACAAGTTGACCTGAACCATTGGATGACGTGGAAATGGAGGTTTGACCCCATCTTAATTTCTGATGGATGGTTCTGGTCATTGGATTTTGGACATGCTTGGGAATATGCCCTTTTTCAATGGCTAGTATAGAGCGATTATAGTATAGAGCGATTATATAGGTGAGTTGTGACAATGGCGCATATTTCATCTTTTCTGCATATGATTTGTGTAAGACTTCGATGCAAAGTTATAGGTGAGTTGTGACAATGGCGCATATTTCATCTTTTCTGCATATGATTTGTGTAAGACTTCGATGCAAAGTTAATGCAACTAAGCAATGTTAATTTTTTGTGCATATTATTTGCGCAAGAATTCTTATTTGTGCCATCACTTATTGGGGACATTTTAATTGCCATTAGGCAAACAAAATACATGTACCTAATCTTTGTAATGGAAAACCCTATAAAGTTCCATTGGCTCCCTCTCAAATCTGCAAACTATTATACATATGTTTACAATTTTATGGTGGCCTACAATAAAATTGTACTCCCTCTCAAATCTGCAAACTATTGTACATATGTTTACAATTTTATGGTGGCATACAATAAAATTGTACTTACGGGTGTAAATATGGTAATGCTACCCAAAAAGCATTGTCCGGACAAGTGCTGTAAGTGCTTTAGGTGCTTTACCCTCGAGTGCTTTTTCGTTCAACGACATCGTTTGATGATTACTCCAGAAATAGAACGGATCATCCCGTGGAGGTAGGGATCGATGACATGGATGATCCCGCGCGAATTGGGAGATGAATTTTCATGTTTGGCGGGATTTCTAGATGGCCGGATTCTTGGAGGGAAATTCTTGGTTGTCATTCTTTCAAAGATTTCC
Organism: Isoetes taiwanensis; assembly: GCA_021234155.1. NCBI lineage: Eukaryota > Viridiplantae > Streptophyta > Lycopodiopsida > Isoetales > Isoetaceae > Isoetes > Isoetes taiwanensis. Next base: position 194,502 of record JAJEKV010000193.1, on the reverse strand, counting down.
TGTAACGAGATTTTCCTGGCTGTCTTCAATTCCAATCCAATTCAATCTTTGATCTGTTCTTATGGCTGATAATTCACTTGCAATTCTCAATCCGAATGCCAATCCCAATTCTAATTCGAGAGCATTGCTGATCGGGAAAGGAGAATTTATCCGGATTTTTGAAGCCAAGAGGAAGAGAGAATCCGAGAAAAGAGATTGAAACTAAAGGAAAAGAAAACATTGCACCAAATGAGAAGAAGAGAAAACATTTTCTCAGTGATAGAAGGTTGCAAGAGCTGTCAAAAGAGCTAACTGACTCTTTTAATCACATTGTGAGGAATGTTTCAGAGGATTTAGACAAAGGGAGAATTCTTCAAAGACTTTTGAAGAAAAATACACATTTACCATTGCAAGGAGAATTACCAGATCCCAAGAACCTGGCTGTAATGCATACCATGATTTCCAATGTCCGAGAGACAATGCAGGCCCAAAAAATGCAAAGAAAAAACTGATATTTTGCAAGCAAGAAAGAGCACTCTACAAATGGCTGTTGGGCCCTGAGGGGATCAATCAATCTGCAATTTCAAGGGTTCTATCTATTCCACGAAAAACTGTTGCCATGGCATTTAGAAGACGAATTTTTGCAGAATCAAGTCGGCCTCCGTCAATGTTTGGAAGGAAGAGAAGAAAAGATGCCTTCACACCTGAAGAAATAGCCCATCGGGGAAGTATTGGGATGAAAATACCAGAGTATCACCTTATAAGAAGCATGTGAGGAAGCATTTGAATGATAAAGGTGAGAAAATTGATCATCCTATTCATCGCGAGAGATGACATGTATAGTTTCGACCATACATTTTGAATGCTTTCTTTCTTTCTTTTTGTTTAGAAAGTAACTAAATTTTTTCATTGTGCGTGTTCAACTATATCTTGGTTTCAAGAAGGAACATCCAAATATGAAGATGTCCCAAATGGGGCTTTCGAGAAACCGGGCCAAGCTACATTAGAAAATTAAAAGAAAGGGAGACCTGTTCTTCGCCAATACCATTTGCATTTAGAATTTGTAAAGGCGGGGCCATCAATAATATGAGGATGAGATCCTCATGGTGTTCTACAAGGAATGTAAATGTAAGTGCAAAGTTTGTGGCCCTGTGTCGATCTGTATGGCCAAGGAGAACACCATTAAATCAACTAGTGATTATTGGAGAATGGTGGTGTGCCAAAAGGATGAGAGTGAAGAGTGGCATAAGCACGTGTGTTTGATGCAGACTTGTACAAAGTGTGGGTTAAAGAAGTAAGTATGGTTTCCTTTTGCTTGTACATTACTTTTAAGTAGTATCTAATCTAAACCTGTTTCCTGTCTGATAGTCTTGGTCATCTTTTCCTCAACAGAGTTATCTTGTCCAGGTTGTATGTGAGTGTCCCTGCTTGATAGGAATGCTCAGCTTCACTCAAACACAGGAAAAGATTGAGTGTTCATGCCTGCAGATTTATGTTCTCTGAAATTTCAAAGTCTGCTACCTTGAAATAACTAAGTCTGTAACTAAATCACATTGTGCCTTGCTTTTATTTGAAGCACTAAGGTTTGCAGGTATTCTACAGAGTTGTCAGAGTCTAATCCAGGTGATAGAATTCCAAAATTATCCTATTAGAGTGATGTGCAAAATCTTGGATTCTGCCAGGGACATTGACCAATTCTTGACCCGGTCAGTGTGATCATTTTCAACAAGCTCTGATGCAAGACTTCAGTCCAGACTGAATCCACATATTCTCAGCCCCTTTGAGTTCATGCCAAGATTAAAATCATTTGCAAAACCATTAGGTTGTGGCTGTAAGGAGTCTTAGAGTCTAGACTGTTTTTTCTTGAATTGGGAAAGTTACTGTAACTGATACATCTGCCATTATTGTTTTTGAATTGCAGGTTGCCAACATGTCCTAAAGAGAGGAACAAGCAAAAGTCTATCAATGTCCAATGGAAAGTATTTGAAAAGGTACTAACTATCAAATTCAAGCATATTACTTTTTAGGAGTTGAGCTAATCATTTGACATTGAACTGTCAGCAAGAAGTCCAAAGAAAGAATACTGCCAAGCTATCTAAGAAACCTGCAAAGGTTACTAGATTGGCCTACAAGACGGGCAGTCCTTTTGAATTTAATGAGCATGCAAAAAAGACTATGAAGTCTTTTGTTCCACATAATTATAAAGCTCATTGGCAAGCTAAGGAATTCAAGAAATGCTTGGCAACCATACCAGATGATACTATTGTTTCTGTCATAGACTTTGCAGAAAATTACGGATTTAAGATCCAACAGGAAGCTCAATCCTGTCATTGGCATACTGATCAGGTGTCAATTCTAGTGCATATTACTTACAGGAGGATGAAGAAAGAAGAAGAAGAAGAAAGAAGGAAGAGAGAGGAAGAGAGCTTGAACAAGAAGAACAAGGACTCGGGCAAGGAGAAGAGAAAACAAACTCTCAAAGGTATTGTGAAGGAGACTCATTTCTATATTAGTGATGACAAAACACATGACACAGAATTTGTCCAACATTGTCTACAAATGCATGCTGATTGGTTGCAAAGTATTGGAATTGAACATAAGAAACATGTATTTTGGAGTGATGGCTGTTCTTCACAGTTCAAGTCTTCAAGACCATTCCATTTTCTTGGTAGATTTTATGGGAGAAAGGGTAAGGATCTCCTATGGAATTTTTTTGCTAGCTCACATGGCAAAGGTGAGCATGATGGTGCTGGTGCAGTTATAAAGAGGGTACTAACTCAAGAGCAAATGAAGTACAATGGATGCAAACTGAAGATTATGCTATGATCCAATATCCAATAAGTTTCTATAACTTCAACTTATAATCTAAGCAATAGTTTTGAAACAATGCCTAGACAATATTCAAATTTAATACATGAGACAATCATAACATATCATCTAGCATTAGGAACTAGAAATATTAAAGAACTGATATTTCATTGAATAGCCCGAGCCTGCATCGTCCACCATGCAGCTTAAATGTATTTTACATTCTCCTTGTTCTTATAGGGCCAGATCCGGCCGCTCAGGCTTGGATCCGGCCGCTCAGGCATCTTGGCTACTTCCCGCCACTGTTGCATTCACTTGCCATATCTGTTCGTGAATACATGTCCTCCTTATATTTGACCGATGCAACCTTCCAATATTTAACCATGTAATTCCTATCATTTAACCATTAAATAATATCTAATGGTTAGGCTTTACAACTCAACTTTACAACTCAATGGTTTTAACTCATCAATACGTCTCCAAGTCTCCAACTATTGCCCTAAATCTTCCAGTGTAGCATTCTCTGTTACTGGATTTAACATGATCATTTTCTACATTCCCCTTTCATGTTAACATCCCTGTATCTGCAGAATCTTGTCATGTATGCTGATTTCTCAAATGAGAATTGGTCTGACATTTTGTTTCATGTTCACATCTTTAGGACAACATTCTGCAACTGTTTACAGTATTTGCTTCCAGATTTAACCTTTCAACATCACATGTTCATATTGGCTAAATTAACTGATTCAACACTTCAGCCAATTATTCCACCAATCCTTTGTGATTTTCTGCTATGGGATCAACCTCTGAAATTCCCAACAATTGTTTAAATTTCTGAAACTTAAATTCTGACAGACCTTTAGTCAGCACATCTGCTATTTGATCATTTGTTGAAACATGTTTCACAGTTATAATCCCTTTGCTCACCATTTCTCGGATAAAGTGCACATGTAACTCTATGTGCTTAGTTCTCTGATGCATCACTGGATTTCTGGTAATGGCAATACAACTTAAACTATCTGAGAATAATACTGTAGCAGATGTTTGACAAAGTTTTAGTTCATGAAGCAAACGCCTTACCCATACAATTTCCTTTGCTGCAAGTGTGGTTGAGTTATACTCTGCCTCAGCTGTGGACATAGCTACACTGGACTGTTTTTTGCTTTTCCATGCAACTGTACCTCCTCCCATCATCAAACAAAAACCAGAAGTGGATTTTCTTGTGTCTACATCATTTGCCCAGTCTGCATCAGCAAATCCAATTAGTGTCAAATCCTTGCTACTGAATGTGAGACCATGATCTTTTGTGAACTTCAAGTACCTCAGTACTCTCTTTGCTGTTATCCAATGCTGATAACCAGGATTGTTACAAAATCTGCTAAGAAGACTTACAGCATATGCAATGTCAGGTCTGGTGGAATTTGAGACAAACAACAAACATCCTATCAATTCCCTATAGGGAACATGAGTCATTCTCATTATTTCTGCTTCACTCTTGGGGCTCATATCATTTGATAGTTTCATCCCCTGAACTATAGGAGTTTTAGAGATATTGCAATCCTCCATATGAAATCTCTTCAACATCCCTTCAATGTTGTTTGTTTGTGTGATTTGTAAGATGTTTTTGGACCTGTCCCTGCTGACTTCCATTCCCAAAAACCTTTTCAACTCACCTAAATCTGTCATCTTGTATTTGCTGGTCAGAATGTTTTTGCAATATCCCAAAATTTCAGAATTACTAGACACTAGTATGTTGTCATCTACATATAGAGCAAGGATGCAAAACTCATCTCCCTTGTTTAAAATGTACATATTTCCATCATTCAAGAACTTTACAAACCCTTGTTTTTGCAGATACTTGTCTATGCAATTATACCACATTCTGGGTGCTTGTTTTAGCCCATACACAGCACGATTCAATTTCCAGACCATGTTTTCACCTTTAAGTTCAAACCCCTGAGCTTGTCTCATGTAAACTTCCTCATTAATTTCTGCATTTAGGAAAGCAGTACTTACATCCATGTGATGTATTTCCAAATTGTGTGCATTTGCAAAAGCAAGTAAAATCCTGATACTTGTCAACTTTACTATTGGAGAGAAGGTTTCTTCATAATCTAATCCTTTCTTTTGTGTGAATCCCTGAGCCACTAATCTGGCTTTAAATTTTGGTTCTCCATTTATCCCCTTTTTTATTTTGTAAATCCACTTGCTCCCTATAACATTTTTACCCTCTGGTTTTTCAACAACCTCATAAGTATGTGTTCTTTGAAAGGCTGACATCTCTTCTTTCATGGCTGCCATCCATTTATCAGAATTCTCTGAATTTATAGCCTCAGCAAAGTTACTTGGAAGTGCTGGATCAATCAATGCCATAATTTGATGTATATCCAAGTCATCATTGTTAAGTCTTTTGCTTTTTCCGCTGTCACCCCTGCCATATGCATCAGCATCTATTTGCATTCCTTCCTTTAATCTTTCAACTTCTGTTTTTCTTTTTCTTCTATTTCTGATTTCTGCATTGTCCTCATGTGCATGATCTTCTCTATTCTCCATTTCTAGTTCTATCTCTGCTTGTTCTTCATCCTCAGAGTTGCTGACCTGTTTATCATCAAGTGCATTATGGTCTTGCTTTGATTGTTCCTCAAAATCATCATAATTATCCACTTTGTTGACAGGCTCATCAACCTTTATTTCTGGAATCTGATTTTTCTCTTTGTTTCTGTCCTTGTACACTACAGATTCATCAAAAGTAATGTCCCTGCTTATGATAATCTGCCTTTTTTCCAGGTTAAACATTCTGTAGCCTTTGGTATGTTCATCATACCCGACTAAATAACATTTGATAGCCCTATCATCAAGTTTCTTTCTAATTTCCTTTGGTACATGAACATACCCTACACAACCAAATGTTTTAAACATGTCATAGGCTGGTATGTGACCATTCCACATTTCTTCAGGGGTTTTGCCATTAATACTTGATGTTGGAAGCCTATTTTGAATGTACACAGCAGTTTTGACAGTTTCATCCCAAAGATAATTTGGCATACCTGATTGTTTAAGCATGGATCGAACTGCATCCAAAATGGTCCTATTCTTCCTTTCTGCTACTCCATTTTGTTGAGGTGTGAACCTGCATGTTAGTTGTCTTTTGATGCCTCGAGCTCTGCAATATTGTTTAAATTCCCCTGATAAAAATTCTCCTCCTCTGTCCGACCTAATACACTTAATTTTTCTTCCAGTCTGTCTCTCAACTTCTTGCTCAAAGATTTTGTATGCATTGAATGCCTGATCTTTATGTCTTAAGAGATAAGTTGTGGTTTTCCTAGAGAAATCATCTATAAATGTGATGAAATACCTTTTCCCTGTCATACTAGTTACATTGATTGGACCACAAAGATCTGTATGAATCAAATCCAGAATTCCCTTTGCTCTTTTGTGTGATTTAGAAAACCTCAATCTGGTATGCTTTCCTAGCAAGCAGCCTTCACAAACAAAATGTTCATCCTTTTCTTTTTCAGCAATTATCATATTGTGCTTGATCATGTACTGGATATTATTTAAATGTGTATGCCCTAATCTTTCATGCCAATTTTTTATTGTAGGAGCTGAGATCAGGTTAATGAAACCATCAGATCTTGCATTGTCAAATGCAAATAGATTTCCAAGTCTTCGTGCCAAAAATTTTAATTCATTCTCAAAGAAGATTTTACAATGTGTTTTCTCAAAACACACTTTGTATCCTAAGTCAACAAGTTGACTAACAGAAATTAAATTTCTGATAATTGAAGGCACACATAATACATTTCTAAGCTCCTTTGGTTTCCCCGAGAGGTCAAAAAATTTCGAAAGCATTTCAACCCAGCTCCACCTTTTGTATGCTTCCATTTCCCATTTGCACAAAGCTGGACCCCCTTTTCTCCTTTTCTTTAAGCTTGCTTTCATCCTTTATGACTGATCTTTCAGCTCCTGAATCTAACACAAGCAAGTCATCCTTAGATTTTGTTTCATTTATAGACAAAGACTTTAAAATTTCTGGAGCAGTGCTACTTACCTCCACATTTTCGTCCATTATTTCTTCTCCTTCAGTTTCTACATTCTTAGCAATGTTAATGGCTGAGGTATTTCTTCCCCTTCCTCTTCCCCTTGGATTAAAACCTCTTCCTCTTGCAAAATCCCCTCTAGGATTATCACTCCTTCCCCTGCCTCTAGCATAGTCCTTTGGACTAGAGCAGTTAGCTGCCATATGACCATAACCACTACAATTGTAGCATTTATTCTCTTTCACATTCTTTGGACAATTGCTTTTCAAGTGTCCATAACTATTGCACACATAACAAGGGCCAATCTTATTCTTATCAATGTTTTTACCCCTGCCCTTTCCAGCAAATAATATTTCAGTTTGTTCATTGGACTCACTAATAAGAGCTTTCTGCTCCAGCTCAGTCTTTACCATTAATTCAGCATTTTCTCTATTCTTAGCTATGTTTCTGACTAAGGTAGACAAATGCTCATAGTTTGAAAAAGCACGGGCAATGGTCATTACCTGGTGATCTTGAGTGATCATCACTCCTGCAACCTCCAAATCTGCAACCAAGTTATCGAATTTCTGAAAGAACTCAGTGATATTTTCTTTATCATGATATTTCAGGTTTCTTAACTCCCTGTCTAAAACATCCAATTGAGAAGATGTTTTGTTCTCATAAGTAGCAATCAAATACTTCCATATAGCTCTAGGACTCATACTCTGACCTTCAGAAGTATGCTGGATCCTAGCTTAACAGTAATAATACTTTTAGCTTCAATCAATTTTGCTGCTACACTTACCTCTGAACTTACCTCAGTAAGGCTTTCATCATCCTTATCCTTTGCACTTGAACTTGAAGCAGTTGATATAACTGCCTCCTTCCTGCTACTGAGCTGCTCAATCTGCTCAACATCTCCTGTGACATAAGTCCACAGACCTTCCACCTCTAACACTTCTTTTATTTTTTCTTTCCACACTTGGAAGCCCCCTGTACCTTTAAACGCATCAACAGCACTTAGAAGAGATGCTCCTAGTCTAGTTGACATTTTTCTCCAACCTGGTTAAGCTCTGATACCAAATGAAGATTATGCTATGATCCAATATCCAATAAGTTTCTATAACTTCAACTTATAATCTAAGCAATAGTTTTGAAACAATGCCTAGACAATATTCAAATTTAATACATGAGACAATCATAACATATCATCTAGCATTAGGAACTAGAAATATTAAAGAACTGATATTTCATTGAATAGCCCGAGCCTGCATCGTCCACCATGCAGCTTAAATGTATTTTACATTCTCCTTGTTCTTATAGGGCCAGATCCGGCCGCTCATGCTTGGATCCGGCCGCTCAGGCATCTTGGCTACTTCCCGCCACTGTTGCATTCACTTGCCATATCTGTTCGTGAATACATGTCCTCCTTATATTTGACCGATGCAACCTTCCAATATTTAACCATGTAATTCCTATCATTTAACCATTAAATAATATCTAATGGTTAGGCTTTACAACTCAACTTTACAACTCAATGGTTTTAACTCATCAATACGTCTCCAAGTCTCCAACTATTGCCCTAAATCTTCCAGTGTAGCATTCTCTGTTACTGGATTTAACATGATCATTTTCTACACAAACTGCAGTGTGCACATGAGGTTGTTAATTTTCTCCAATTGTACTTTCAAAATCATCCATCTGATAATGATATCAAAAGGTATTATTCCTTTTTTTTTGTTGTTTTTAGACAGTGCTGAATTTCTGCTGTTACAGGTTATTCTGGGAGGTGGAGTCTTCAAACATTGACAGATCTGAAAGAATTGAATGCCATACCATGAAGGGAACAACAAAGATTCACTGCATCAGGCCATGTGACAAGGAAAACTCTTTGAAGGTAGCTTATAGACCATTGTCATGCTTTTGCAACTATTGCATTCAATTCAAGTGGGATAAATGTGTGTATGTGAGTCGAATTGGTGATAAGGAGAACAGTGAGTTGAGGTTAAAGGAGCCTAGGAATACAGGTGACAACATTGAAAATGAAGAAGAGGCCGAGTTTGATATTGAGGAAGAAGAAGAGGATGAAGATGATGTAATGAGTTCCATGATAGAAGTGGGGGATAATTTTGCTGTAAATGCTGAAGAAGGTAATGAAGAAGGGGTAGATTTTTATGTGCTTAGGTGCACTGAAGCAAAGAATACTTTGCTAGAAAATTATAAGGATGGATGGGGGAATGTGTTTGGGGTAGAAGAAGTTATTGTCTCGGGACTTTATTACAAACAAATTCCAGGTAGTCTAAATTTTGAGCTGATGGAGGACAAACCTGAGGCAAGTGTTTATAGCCATCTTGTAAGACTGTCAAAGTTTGACATGTATCTGGATGAAGATGACTCTAACATGTATACCATGGATGAAGACACTTGCCAACAAATCATGAGTAGTATTCCAACTACCTCATAGAAGGTAATGGATGAAGTATAATGGATGCAAACTGCAGGATCAAAAGGTATTTTTCCTTTTTTTTTGGTTGTCTTTAGCATGTTCTGAATTCTGCTGCCACAGCACTTAAAGCACTTAAAGCACTTACAGCACTTACTGTTACAGGCTTTTCTGGGAGGTAGAGTCTTCAAAATTTGACTGTACTGGGAGGTTAATTCCTGAATTCTGATGCTGGGAGGTTGGTGAAGGGATTGGAGGAGATTTGAACAAGAATTGTTGGCGAAGTTGACAGAATTCTTCAAATTTTGGGAGAATTCTCTGTTTCAATTGCCCTTTGTTGTTTTCTCCTGCCCATTCGCCCGGTCTTAATGCCAAATTCTTTAAACCCGAAAATGCATTGAGAATTCTTTTTAACCTAGAAGCCGCATCATCTCGCCTTTGATCTACCCGGTCTCTCCGCTTGGATCCATCTCACAGAGTCGCTTTTGTCAAGAAAAATGGCCGAGCTTGATTATTTCTCCTTTTATCCTCCTGCTTGGGATAATTTAACCAAAGACCCGGGCCCAGATGGTGTGTTGCCAGTTCTGGATGATCGAGGAGTTCTTGTACACAGGGGTCCCCACAGGCCGAGGTATGTGATCAAGACAAATGCTACATTTGCTCGTGAATTGGATTCCCTTAAAAGGCAAAGTGGCCTCCCTCGCTAGGCTTTTCAAACAATACCTAGAAAGCTGCAAAAACTTTGGACACAGGCTGTGACTTTGCGAGAGAGGCAAGTTTGTTTGCCTGACTCAAGAAACTGAAGTGGGTCAGTTGCTAGTTCTTCAGGAACTGGTAAAGGCAAAGGAAAGAGACTTTTTGAGAATCTTCTAGCAGATATAGATCATGTCTTGAAGGAAAGTGATAAGAGCAGGTACAATTTAAGGGGCGAAGTTTGTGCGAGAAGAAGGAGAAAAAATGGGGCGGTTGAATTTTGTAAAGCAACTTACCGGTTGGCGTCTTTGTACTACTTCATAGAAAGGAACAACCCTCTCATGACTTACTGCTTTCGGTTTGATCATTACTGAGAGAATGCTATTACTATTATAGAGGTCGAGGCGGATGCTTATGGTAATTTGATTACGCTAAATATGGCAACCTGCAATCGAAAGTACCTCATTGGCGGTGTTGAATGGTGGAATCACCAAGCGGTGACAATAATAATCGGCTGATTTCTTTGAAGACTTCAAGTACTTAGACACCTACCAATTTTGAGTAGGCCATCTATCTTCATCCTTTTTGTAATTTTGCTCCAATTTTGTAATTTTGCGGTGCTCGGATGTCTTTTAAATTCGGCACTGCGGGGCTATTGTGTTATTAATGTGAAAAATTTCTCTTTTTTTCAATTATCTGTGCACCACAGCATTTGATTACTGTTCACATTTGTTCTTCAGCATTTGATTACTTTTCAAATTAGTTCTACATATCTTGCTTTTATTCAGAGTCCAAAAATTCCCAGCTTAGACATGTCTGCAAAAAATTGACTTCGGCCAGGGACATTGACCAAATTTTGACCTGGTCAGTGTCATCAATATGAACAAGGTCTGATGCAATACTTCCGGTCCAAATTCAATCCACATCTTCTCAACTCCTTTGAGTTCCTGCCAAGATTAAAATCATTTGCAAAAGGTTTGGGTTGTGGCTGTAAGGAGTCTTATAGTCTAAACTATTTTTTCTTGAATTGGGAAAGCATAACATCTGCACAGTTAACTTTGCAATTTCAAGAAAATTCATACGAGAACACATAATGAAAGAGAATGAAGATATATTACATTGCAAGATGGTACAAAATTCTTGTGTAGTTACAAAATGGAGGCAAATCTGCACTCTCATAGTATCTGTACAAAATGGAGGCAAATCTGCACTCACATAGTTACATGCCTCTATGTAACAAAATTGAGGCAATTTACAAAGTTTATACCAGGATCAGGAATCTAAAAACGTTTGTAGATGAACCAACTGGTCTGCACTGAAGACATTTCGATGTGCATCAACTAACCACTGAATCTGGCCCTTGCGGTATGCTTTGACCAAAGTAGTTTCTTATATCGCTCCAATGTCCTACTGGAATAATTCTTCAAGAACACCTGTGGAAATACTTGTATAACATTACGCTCTAGTGTTATTCTTGAAGATGACTAAAAGTATCTTCAAAGATGTGACTTTGTCTAAGTATTGGAAGCAAATAAACATCCAGAATTTCATCAGTTGGCTGACAGGTGAAAGTAGGCACCATGATGGAAGTAAATGGTGGGGACAGAAATGTCTTGTAAACCTCATCATCTGCAATAATTACATTTCTGCCATACTCAGGGAAAGCTGCATATACCTTATGGAGTGGCTTCATAAAAATAGGATTAGAAGACTCCAAAGGATACTTGAAAGGCATCTCATCACAGAAACTCTGGTCCCAAATGAAGATGAATTTGTCTTTCTTAGCAGGACATAGGACATCAAGCACCTCATGAACATTAAATCTGTTCATAGAGGACCAAATGGCTAAGTCATACCAGTAAGATGCTTCCTCCAAGAAAGCATGTACTCCCGGCCTGAATACAACTACTTTGTTAGTTGTTGATGATTTTAATAATTGAGGGTTTATCTTTTTAAGATCATCCCTCAATTGATTGCTTCTTCTAAAGCTCTTCACGAGAACGCCATTAAGATCTAGAATCAGCAATCTCTTTTGCCTAATAACAATTGGCAGTGCAGTGGAACTTGAAGCTACATTTACACTTTGTACTTCAGTGGACCTAACATTCACAACATTAATCAAGTGAATACACACCCAAATTCAAGTACAAATATTGAGATTAAATTAAAAAAGCACAAGACCTGGAAGTTAATTGGGATACATTTAAGTCCTCATCACTTTGGACTACTTGGTCACTCCCTGAAGATTACAGAAGACAACTCAAATAATGAATACAATAATTTAAGAATTCAAATTAAACAATCAGGAATGAATTATTCTGCTCAAGGGGATGTTGTTATTCCCCCTCATGGATTCAATCATTGCTGCAAGTTTTGTACCTTTATCTTGTACAGATAGTGCTGCAGCTTGTACATTTGGTGCAGGTTCTAGTATTGGCTGCTCTTCATGAACTTCTTTTGAACTTTCAAACCCTGCACCTGCAATATCAGCAAGGGTTGAGTTTATGTTGTCCATGACATCCTTCTCAACCTCTTCTTCATTGCCTTGCAAGTTCTGTTGCCCTGCATCATTCCCATCATTCTTTTGACCTCTCCTTCTCAAAGGATACTTTCTAGTAACCTTGGCTTTGGTCTGAACAGCTGCTTTGGCCTTGCCACCTCCTTTCTTTTTGCTAGTCTCTTCTTTATTCAATGTCTTCTTTTCCTTCCCTGTCTTCTTCACAACCACATCAGCTTTTTCTTCTTGATCTTGCTTCTGCTTCTTCCTGGTTGGAGTGTCTAAGACATACTCAATCTCCTCATCTGAAGCAGCCTTTGTTTCTTCCTGAAATTTACTGCCACTTCTTAACTGCATTGGGGTCACCTGTCCCAGAACATTCTCTGTTTCAATATCAGAATCATCCCTGACATGTCTCAACCTTCTTCTCTTCGTGCTAGTAGAAGGGGACTTCAATTGGTCAGATTGCACATCTACTACATCTTCAATTGCCCGACCTGTATTTGATCCCAAATCTGATTTCCTGAAACTTAATCTAGGATCAAAGGAAGCAACCTGCTCAACTGCAACAGGAATGCTCAAGCCAAGCTCAACATAAAGGTCTTCAGGAACTAGGCATTCACATTTCAAACATTTGCCTTCCTTTAACAAGGCAGCACACATCACATGATATTCATGTGAGCAATCAAGAATTAAAGAAAGCTTGTACTTATCAGGAAATCCCAAACCACAAGCATTACAAAAATTTTGTAAAAAACCTGGAAGATTTCTCTTGATGGTGTTGATGCAGAAAGTTGAATTCTTGATGTCTCCTAGACTGTCAAGGTTTTTTGCATATTCCTTGGCTGCCTTGATGTCACCATCCAGTTGAATTAATTCTGCCTCCAAATTTCCCTTCTTCAAAATCAGATCTGGATCTCCAGGTCTGCATAATGACTCCATGGACTCAAAGATACTCCTCAAACATTAACTTTCTCTCCAACTCCTTTATTTCCTGTTCTACTTCCCGTGTCATGAATGGCCCCTCTTTTCAACAAGCGGTGATTTCAATTGTTCCATCTTTGTGTCTTTTTTGGTTAGCCTTTTTAAAAAATTTTGTCATTTAACTTTTTTCTTCACGGGCTAACAACTATATCCCCGCATTTCTTTTTCCATCCGAGTTTTTTCTTGATCATAAGTTTTTCCGCATTCTCCGTCACTATCCGCAGATTCGGTTTCAAGTTTGTCCGATCAAGTTTACTACTTGCTACCTCTTTTGCTCGGCCAGGCTTTGAATCAATTTCTTGTTTCTCTTTAAAACCCTCGAACTCTCGGCCTGCTATGCCCGTCAGAACCATAACGTGCACCATATGCGCCCAATTGATTTGATGGCCTTCGGGATCTTCAAGACCTTCTTGGCAATTTTCCCAAGCAAATGCAAGGGCAAATTGCTTCGACTTCATTGTTTGAAACCCCATCGGATAAAGAATCCTTAACAAACCTGTCCAATTTGGCCTTCGGGATGTGGCTGAATAGCAGCAACTTTAGTGCCCGACCTTCGACTTGGGATTGAGGGGTTCTTGCCAAACCGATTCCCCCATCGTTCTTGTGTAACATTATTTGCCAGCCCAATTGAATCTACTCTGAGGTCGCAAACCATGGTTTGAAAGGCCGCGGTATCCTTTTCGAAATCCTCATTTATGAATGCCTCCTCTACCATTGTAATCGATTCACGAATGTAAGTTCCGGATAATTGATCTATGATGTGAGCGGGAGAAAAACAGAGCAAAAGAAACACAAATTGGGATAAAAAAAAAGGAAGGTGCCTGGAAGCTAGGTGCGCGCGGGAACCGAGGTCGAGATTGTGGGAGGTATAACTACGGGTTGCTAAGTGCTTGGAAGTGCTTTAGGTGCTAAGTGCTTTCGCGTTTTTTTGGGTAGCATTACCATATTTACACCCTTACGCCCGGCAACGTCGGGCTCCGTTACTAGTCGATATTAGATCCCTTACCTATAGTTTTTATTATAATAAAAACTCAATTCCTTAGCTAACAATCAATTTGACACAGTTAATATGAGTTCCATCTCCACGAGCCAAGAAATACCAACTTTCAAATCTTTAAGACTTCTTAATCTTAATTACATATTATTCTTTATTACGTGTTATTCAAAGCAATTCAACTTCTTACATATTTTCATCCTTTGTGTTTTACTCAAATCTCTTGCAGCTTCGCCTGTATTTTCTTGACAAAGGGTCCTTGAGCCCCTTGATACTTCCATTTTTGGGTTGCCCCTAGGGGGGCAAACCCTCGTTTATGTGGGTATGTGGGCATATTCAAGTATATGCTGGCATATACCTAGCATATGCTGATGACTGCTAAAAACTGGTTGCTGCCTGTAAATGCTCGGTCATCCAGTCCCACTATCAGCCTATCCAGCCCCACTATCAGCCTGCTACACTATCTGCACCTCGGATTCTGCCCTCCTTTCTCTTCTTGCAGAGCCACCAATCTTCTGCATGTAAAACGAAAAGGTTAAGGCACCAGAATAAAGAGTAAACATCAGAAATGGGCAAGGGGTAGATTCGCTTATCTTTTGATCAAGTCGGATCAAGGATTTTCCGACGCCTCAGCTACATGTAATAAGATCTTATCAGTCTAATTAGTGCAAAATGAAAGCGGCATCATAAAGAAGGTTCTCTTATCTGTGATAGCGGAGTCCCACAGCCAAAGTTTTGGAAAATCCAGCGCCATGCCTGCATGCAAAGAGTTAGTTCAGTTCAATATCAAAAGAAGATCCCTTACCTATAGTTTTTATTATAATAAAAACTCAATTCCTTAGCTAACAATCAATTTGACACAGTTAATATGAGTTCCATCTCCACGAGCCAAGAAATACCAACTTTCAAATCTTTAAGACTTCTTAATCTTAATTACATATTATTCTTTATTACGTGTTATTCAAAGCAATTCAACTTCTTACATATTTTCATCCTTTGTGTTTTACTCAAATCTCTTACTTCGCTTTGTATTTTCTTGACAAAGGGTCCTTGAGCCCCTTTGATACTTCCATTTTGGGTTGCCCCTAGGGGGCAAACCCTCGATTTATGTGGGTATGTGGGCATATTCAAGTATATCTTTGGCATATACCTAGCATATGCCGATGGCTGCTAAAAAACCGGCTGGCTTCGTGTAAATGCTCGGTCATCCAATCCCCACTATCGACCCTATCCAGCCCCCTATCATCACTGCTACACTATCTCGCACCTCGGATTCTGCCCTCCTTTCTCTTCTTGCAGAGCCACCAATCTTCTGCATGTAAAACGAAAAGGTTAAGGCACCAGAATAAAGAGTAAACATCAGAAATGGGCAAGGGGTAGATTCGCTTATCTTTTGATCAAGTCGGATCAAGGATTTTCCGACGCCTCAGCTACATGTAATAAGATCTTATCAGTCTAATTAGTGCAAAATGAAAGCGGCATCATAAAGAAGGTTCTCTTATCGTGATAGCGAGTCCCACGTGACCAAAGTTTTGAAAATCCAGCGCCATGCCTGCATGCAAAGAGTTAGTTCAGTTCAATATCAAAAGAAGATGCCAGGCTTTAAGAACAGACATTTGGGTTGCATTCCGACATGCTTTCCCCTATTCAGAAGATTCTTCCTATGCCTTATCGGTTATACCGGCTCCATTGCCTGTTTGTAGCTCTTTTCTTTCTCTGTAATCGGATAATCTCAGTTAGAAATAAACCAAAAGGGGATGAAGCAACTTTTCACACTTTACTCATCTTTTCGAAATTTTGGAGCTCTTGCGTTTCGATCCTGCTTCCCAGTGCTTCCGCCATATTTAATGTGACAGACTCCATCGCCCATAAATAATCACGCCGGTGATTCGTAGTCCAGCTCTTGCTCAGCGAACTGGATATATGTAAGAAGACGGATTAGAGCTCCATCAGTCCTATGAATAAGCTGCGAAAAATATGATTCTACCTCTGATATCAACGCCGGAATGGATAATGAAGCCAATCATGGATCTACAGATCGGTATAATAGAAGAGTGCCGGATCCCTTAGTTCATCTTGGTGGAAGCATGCCGGACTTGAAGATCAAGCTTTATAGGGTCTCAGTTCATGCACAAAGACATGCAGACTGCCGGAATGGGCATGCAGAGATCAGCACATGCAGCTGCATGCAGTGAAACAACATTTTGAGATAGCGCCATAGCGGAAGCTTCACAGTTTCTGTGACGTTCCAGCACAGTATACGGTCCCAGGACGTATACTGTACTGCCTCGTCACGCGTACACGGCACCCCGACTGACGTGTACGCCGACGTGTAGCCAGGTGGGTAGCCCCTAGGGGGCAACTTGCAAGGAGTGTGCATTTATTAATGTGCACATTTAACCATGTGCACATTTATCTAGGTGCACATTTTCCCATGTGGACACTTTATGCCAAGTGGGCCATACCCAAGTGTGCAATTAATGTGCACATTTACCAATATGCACATTAATGTGGGCACACCTTTCCATGTGGGCACATTTTGCCACATAGCCATTAAAGGCAAGTGGGCCCATTCCCAATTATCCCACATGCCTAAAGGGGATAATTGGAAACCCTAGCCAACCCCTTGTCTATTTAGGAGGGGAAACCCTAACTTGCCCATTTTTCGTTTCTAGGGTTTTAGAACTCTGTTTTGGCTGCCCCAAGAGCCAAAACCGCCTCCCAGACTCTGTCTGAGAGAATTGCACCATTAGTTTTCCTTGATTCGAGCATTCCAGCAAGATGGTCGAACTCAGGTCAGGAGGAGCCACTCAAGGATCAGGTATTTAGGCAATTTAATAGCTTAAACCATCTTTTAGTCATTGAATCAGTAGGTTTAGCCTATTAAATTGCCCATAGCAGCCCTCTAGATCTCTAGATAGCAGACTCTAACTAAAGAACCTAACTCTATGATATAGATTAGATCTAGTTCTTTAGTTCTTCTGTGATGTATATGGATGATGTATCTCTATGAACTCCTTGTATTGGGAAGGGGGGTAGAGACCTAAAGCTTGGTAGTAGATGCTTCTAGATTAGCCCTCTAGCACACTATAGATTCGGCCTGTGCACAAGAACCACACCTGGTTGTGGGTGAAGCAGGGATAGGTTCTGTACGTATGAAATTATTTTTTCAGGCGTATAAAGTCCAAAAATATGTATTTTTGGGAAAAATACGTATTTTCGCGTAAGCGAAACTGAAGGTTTCGCTTACGCGAAATTTTTTCGACGCCGGAAATTTTTTTGGACGTATTTTTGACGTATTAAACATCAAATTTGTGCCGTATCAAACGAAAAATACGTATTACGTATAAAACGTATACAGTATTGAACCTATCCCTGGGGTGAAGGGGCCAGACTGGCTTAGAAGGAGGTTCGTGTTCTGACTCTTGAACGATCCCTATGGTGTGTTAGTGCTACCGGGGATCATTGTGATTAGGTCTAATGGCTTACCACTGAGTGTGGGTAAGGCATGGGCTCGACACCCGTGAAGTGATGAACACTTTCCATTGGGTTCAAGTCGAATACGGGCAGTGGCCCTCTAGTCACCTTGAGTCAGCATGTAGATATCTAGAGGGAGTGATCCCTACCTGCCCCATCGGGACTGGGGAGATGCAACCCAGGAATAGCCCCTTTGGCTATGCACCCGGTGGGCTACAGTCAGGTCCCGACACTTTTCAGCCTACTCTGCAAAGTGTGCACAGGAGGGGCGGATGGAGTGGACAACCCAATGCCATGTTCTTATGCCAGCCCAATCCATTGTCATGATTCTGTCTGCAAAGAACTCTGGAGACCCAAGCCGTCAGTCGTCCCTTTGAGTCTGAGCCTTGGGTAGGATTCCCCATATGCATTGTGCTGATCGTTGTCTATGCAGATGTGATGTACCACCCTAGAGGTGGATATGTGATGCTTTGTATACTGACATGTATGTTTACGCTTCCGCAGCTAGGTAGGCCCTGAGGGAGACGGGGTAAAATGACCCCTCCACTCTTCCCACTGGAACCCGTCACGGTTGCAGTGTCATGTGGAGGGCCCTGTATCAGCATGGAGCTGGTATGGGGGATGAACTCCTGTTTGTATACGGTGAGTGCACCGTATACGAGTAGGGGACGTCACAGTGGTATCAGAGCAATGTTCTTGGAGACCAAGAGCAAAGCACTGGCCATGTTCCCAGTAGTACTAACTTGATAGGATCCTTAAACCTCGAAAAATGGGAAATTTTTTTTCTCATTTTTGTAGTTTATGCTAAGCTAGTAACAGTTAAAATAAATGAAAACATAAAAAGACTAAAATTGGTGAGCCAACCTTCAAAAAGTAGGGTGGTCTCACACGTCACGCCAGGACAGATAATGAGAATCTCATTTTCGGGCTGGGCGCAACGTGTGAGACATTCAGCTTGAAACATTAAAAAAGTCATGAATTACAGTAAAATAACTTGATAATTCTAATTTTGAGTTAAGAATTAGTAGAACTAATATATCATATTCCCAGAAACATGCTTAGTATGAAATTTAGCAGTGGGTCCCACCATGTCTCACACGTCGCGCCAAGACAGAAAATGAGCTTTTCATTATCGGGCTGGGTGCAACGTGTGAGACCATGCTTAGATTTAGGTGTTTTAGATGTTCTAGATGACCCAAAAAGGTAGTTTGAAGTTTGACCTAAAATCGACCCCTATAAATAGATCTAGACCTCCCCATTTCCGCGTCCCTTCCTTAGAAAATCTGCTTCCTTTTGCCAAGGCGATCTTCTGGCGCATAGCTCGGATTGGCGAACCGTCGAACATGGCCCGGACCAAACAAACCGCTAGAAAGCCCCGCCGAGGCGAATCTTCCAGCGCCAGCGACCCTGCCCTCATTCAGAAGATACTCCGAGAACGCCTTTTCCGGCAAGACGAATCTTCATCCAAAGGAGGAGGCGCTTCGGACCGAGCGCCGTGACGGAGGTCATAGGCAGGAGCGAGAGATTATGCAGCAAATCCAAGAAATCGCCGAGGAAGAAAAGGAGGAGCAAGGAGGAACGGCGAGGAGAGAGGGAGAGCCGATACCGAAGAACAACTCAAGCTTGGGCCCGCCTGCTAAGGAAGCCGAGGAGAGGGAGGAGCAGCGGCACCGGGCTTAGCCCCGGCTGAAGAAGAAGACCTCGCTGGGCGCTCATCGCCAGCATGAAGCCAAAGAGCGCCGAGAGGAGGGACTAAGAGACGGAGGACGAGCCTAGCACAGCCGATGAGCCGAAGAAGAGGAAGGCCAAAGGCATTAAGGCGGGCAAGAGAAAAGTTGTGAAGGTTGGTAATCGAGCCGGATGGGTCCTGGCCATCAATGAGCCATCAGCGAAAGCAGACCCCCGAATCGACCGACTCTGGACGAGGATTACGCCCCCAAACACGAGGGGGCAAGCTCTTCAAACCCCTGGCCGTGCGAAGGAAGTACCCCGAAAGCGTGTGGCACCAGAGGAAGAAATGTTCGCAAAGCGCCAAGCCCCCACTTTTCGGCCCGACGGGGACAGAGTTAAAGCCCCGCGACCACAACGGGAGGCGTACGTGATAGACCCCGTCAAGGTCTATCAGAAGAAGATCAGGGAGCACAACGCCTACATGGAGAAGTGGGAGGCATACAACGCTTATTACCAGGAGCACAGGGTGAGAACCATCGAAGGCGGACACCCAACAAAGAGCCAGACCCTGAAGCCGCCACCACCGAAGCCCAAGCCTCCCCGAGCGCCAGGAAAGAAGCGGACCAAAAGCAAGCAGAAGGAGCAGAGAGCCCTCAAAGAAATCCGGCACTTCCAGCGAAGTTACGGACTCTTGATCCCCCGGGCACCATTTCAACGCTTGGTCCGAAAAGTCATGCAGGAGTACAACACGGACATGCGGGTGACCGATGAAATGTTGTTGTGCCCTGTGGAGGAGGCGAGGTTTAAAATAGTGCAGCATTTTGAGGATTCGACGGCCTGCACAGTTCACGCGAAGAGGGTCACGCTCATGAGGCAGGATATGCACTTAGCTAGACACATCAAGGGAGAACGCCCTTGAACTTCTTGTAAATAATGGAATTTTTTGTTAATATAAAGAAATTTTGGAGTAAATAATATGTTTAGTCTTGCTTAATCAGGTTAAGATATTGAATTCTAGCTTTTGTTTTGGTCAAATTGGAGTTTTTGAGCAAAATTGAGACGATGTCTCACACGTCGCGCCAGGACAGAAAATGAGAATCTCATTTTCGGGCTGGGCGCAACGTGTGAGACCATGCCCCAAAAATGCCCAAAACTGCTCCAAATCGACCAAATAAGGGGTCAATTCTGCCTAACTCGACGAGTTGAGTAGAATTACACCCTCAGATCACCCAAATTGATTAAGTATAGCCCATTTAGAGCCCATGTCTCACACGTCGCGCCAGGGCAGAAAATGAACTTTTCATTATCGGTCTGGGCGCAACGTGTGAGACCTCGCACCAATTTCTTCACCATGCCATACCTAAATGATCTCCAGTCATTGCAATAGGTCCTTTAGTTGTTCTTAGCATGCTAAAACCCTAAAAGTAGTCTTCAAACTCTCAATTGCACCTCTTAATAGATCAGAATCGCCCAATCCCAGTAAATTCTAGGTCATCCAAAAATTAGGGTTTTCCCCTTTTCTATAAATAGGTCCCCCATTTCTCATTTAGCACCCTGCAAGTTTGCTCTCGACTGCTTAGGCGATCTTCCAGCTCCTTGAGGCGCTTCTGCATCTGTTTGATAGTCTCTTCTTCGCTAGATCAATGGCCACTACTGACTTCAAGCGATGGTACAGCGCCAGTGCCCATGCTGCCGAGGCGGATGTCAATGACATCTTCCAAGTCTTTGGGAAAGAAATAGATATCCAAGCCACGCTGAATGCAACCCCAGCATATAGACAAGTCTTAGCAGTGTTCCAAGCTAGGGTAGGACCCTCCCTCGTCCAGGTCCCCCCTTGCATAGGATATTTTGTTCCCCGCCCATCCCTTCAAGCAGCCTTGGGTGATGTCCCGAACATCGCCAAGTACTTAACTAACAAGGCGCAGAGGCTGCCAGACTACATGGTCCTGACAGCTAACAGGACCAAGTATTTCTCCTACACCGCCGCCCTAGCTATTTTTCTATCCCACCGTGCCGAAAACCCAATGGGGGCAACCTCTATCCCTCCGATGGAGGTGGACCCCATAGCAGTCCAAGCCAAAGAGCAGATGCTTTTGCAGTACCAGCAAGAGCAAGAAGGAAGGGAAGAAGAAGAGGAGTCGGACGACGAAGAGTACACCGAGCTAGACCCAGAGGAGGAACGACGACAAGCAGAAGAGGAGCTGGTCAACTTCGAGCAGAGCCGGCAGAACATCAGAGTTGCTCCCCCACTTGGGCTAGGCATCACAAGCCTAGCCCCTATCATCATCAACGGAGAGGAGTATCTACTCCTCAGCGACATCCAGAACCTCCCCGAATGCAGGGAGAGGGAGCTCCTATTGGATGAACTACTCCACCAACTACGGCAGTCCGACATGGACGACTTCATCGTCCGGGGAGTCTCGGACTTTCCGCTTCAAGTCAGGGAAGCCGACACCTATACAGGGGAGTCGACTTCAGACATCCAGGCCTACAGCAACATCAGGCAGATGATGGAAGCGCGAGAGCTGCCAACGGAGGAGGAGTTCCTCGCCCTCCAGGAACAGATGGGGATCTGTGGCAAGACCACGAGCATCTTAATGCCCAGGCCTTCGACACCACCTCCAACAAGAGGAGCAGGAATCGACCTCAGGCGAGTCGACGCCACAATTCAAGACTACCGGGACCTCACTGAGATAGAAGTCGACGAATACGCCGGGCGGCATAGAGCTGGAGGCCAAGCAAGCGGAGAAGCTTCAGCGACACACAATGACAGGTCCCTGAGGTACTACCTGCCCCTGCTGCTGGATGGGAGAATAGCGGTAATACACCGCAAGTTCAGCCCCCGGGGTGAAGAAGGAGTGTTTATGCTTATTGCACTCTCAGGCTTCGAACAAATCAGTCCAGAAATATACAGAGGAATTCATGAGGCTAAGGCTGTATGTGCCAAAGTTGGGTGAAAAGCATGCAGTGGAGAGCTATATTGAGGGGCTGAATGATGAGATCCGCAAGCTTGTAAGGGCAATAAACCCTAAGACAGTATCAGAAGCGGAGTCCAAGGCAATAAGCTTGCAAGGGACGGGACCTCAGAATAGCGGGCAGAGGCAGCAGTACTTCCAGGATAAAGGCAAGGCAACAGGGAGTTATAGCCCTAGGGCAGCCAGTCCAGGCCCAGCTAGAGCCCCATATGGTGGCAACCAGGGGAAGCAGCACGAGAAGAAGCAGGTGTCCTTCAAGGACAAGCAGGAGGGGTCAAACTACTCCAAAGCAGTGCGATCCTTTTTGCAGGCTATGCCCAAGGAGAAGAGGCAGGAGTGTATAGAAAAGCAGCTTTGCTTCAGGTGCTTCCAGCCAGGCCATAGAACAGCGAACTGCCCCTACGTCATGAGTGCAGCACTAGCGGAGTTGGGAGATTGGGACACCCTGTCTGACGACGACGGCGAGGCAGCCCGCGACTACATTCAGGGTGAGTGTCATATCTTTGCCGCAATAGATACAGAGCAAGCAGAGAGGCAGTATAAGGTAATTTCCACAGTTGGGAAGGCCAAGGCCAAGTCTTTCATAGTCCTGATAGACTCGGGAAGTAGCCATAATTTTGCATCCCCAAGGATGGTGGAAATGTTGAAGTTGAAACCACTGAAGTCGAAGCCGAGGCCCATTGTTTTAGCAAGTGGAGCAGTAAGGCAGACAGCAGGCAAGAGGATCAACTTCGACGTCGACTTGCCAGGGATTAATATCCAGATGGGGGCAGAAGTAATGGGCATCGGCAAGTACGACTTGATCATAGGAATGGAGTATCTTGGACCAGCAGGGGCCATCATTGATTGTGGAAAGCGGAAGGTGACCTTCCCAACGCCCGACGGCAAGATCATTGAGATCACAGGTAAAGAAGTTGTTCCCATCATGCAGTGTATGTCTTCTAAACGGTTGTTCAAGTGCATCAAGAGCGAGCAAGTAGCATACATCTTCAAGCTTGAGATTGAAGAGCCGGAGTCCGAAGAAAGCAAAGAAGACAAGGTGCTCAGCAAGTTGCCGAAGCAAATAGCTCAGTTGATCTCGGAATTCCACGATCTCTTTCCTGATGAGATCGAGCACCTCTCTCCTTACAGGGGAGTCGAGTGTGAAATAGCACTCGAACCGGGAACAAAGCCGACAAGTAAGGCTCCATACAGAATGACGACGCAGGAGTTGACGGAGCTAAAGAAGCAATTGCAGGAGTTGCTCGACCTAGGTTTCATTAGACCTAGCGTCTCGCCATTTGGAGCGCCCATTCTTTTTGTTAAGAAGAAGGATGGCAGTTTGAGGATGTGCATAGACTATAGGCAGTTGAACAAGCACACCATCAAAAACAAGTACGCGCTTCCCAGATCGGATGACTTGATGGATCAGCTTCAAGGAGCAAAGGTCTTCTCCAAAATCGACTTAAGGTCAGGCTATCATCAGATCCGGATAAAGGAAGAAGATATTCATAAAACCGCTTTCAGAACGCGGTATGGGCATTATGAGTTTACGGTAATGCCTTTCGGATTATCGAACGCCCCCACAACGTTCATGAGTCTCATGAACGACATCTTCAGGGAGTTCTTAGACACCTTTGTGATTGTGTTCTTTGATGACATTTTGGTGTATAGCAGATCCCTTGAAGAGCACGTACAACACTTAAGGAGAGTGCTAGAGAAGTTGAAGAGGCACCAGTTGTACGCCAAGTTGTCGAAGTGCCACTTCGCAATGGAGAAGGTGGAATATCTTGGTCATGTGATCTCAGCAGAAGGAATTTCGACGGACCCTTCCAAGATTGAAGCCGTCATCCAGTGGCCGGCGCCGAAGAATGTGCATGAGGTCAGGAGCTTTCTCGGCCTAGCAGGGTACTACAGGAAGTTCGTAAAGAACTTTGCTAAGATAGCGGCCCCGCTAACAGACTTGACGAGGGCGGAAAAAGTGAAAGATTGGGCAGATCATTGGCACAAGAAAGCCCAAAAGGGATTTGAATTGTTGAAGGAAGCTTTAACGACCGCCCCCGTCTTAACCCTGCCAGACCCAGAGAAAGATAAGCTTGTAGCCACAGATGCGAGCAAGATAGCTACAGGTGCAGTGCTCATGCAAGAAGAGCGTGTGGTAGCGTATGATTCCAGGAAGATGAACGACGCCGAAACGCGCTACCCCACCCATGATCAAGAATTGCTTGCGGTTGTCAGGGCATTAAGAATTTGGAGACACTACCTTTTGGGAAGGAAGTTCCAATTGGATACAGATCATCAGAGCCTCCAGTATGTATTCACGCAACCACACCTCAACCTGAGGCAGAGAAGGTGGATGGAGTTCCATGAAGAGTATGACTTTAATATAGTCTACAAGCCAGGGAAGCTCAATGTGGTAGCGGATGCGCTTTTAAGGCATCCCCTGATAACGAGAGTGCATTGCAATGCAATTTCAATGCTCTCCAGCGACTTTGGTAAGAAGATTGAAGAATCCTTGCCAACGGATGTGGATTTCAGAGAAGTATGGGCAAGCCTCTCTAGGGAGGCTAGAACGGATAAAGAGCGGGAGGCCTTCAAACATTATACGAAGGAAGGCAACCTGTTATACCATAAGAACAAGTTGTGTGTGCCAGAATCATCAGGTGTAAGGAAATTGATCCTACATGACACGCACAATAGCCCAATAGCTGGCCATGCGGAATTCATGAAAATATATTTCAAAGCGCGCAACTTAGTTATTATTGGCCGTGAATGAAGAAGGTGTAGCTCGATACATCGAGAATGTCGGCTATGTCGAGACAAAGGCAGAAAGCGAGAATTCGGGGCATTAGAGCCATTAGCGGTGCCAAACGCTAAGTGGGAAGTAATCAGCATGGATTTTATAACAGGGCTTCCAAGGACAAGACGAGGGAAGGATGCCTTGATGGTAGTGGTCGACAAGTTGTCGAAGATGGCACATTTTGTGCCTTGCGGTGACCACGACATCGCTATGGATACAAAGAAAGCTCTTCACCAAAGAGATCTTCGGGCTTCACGGCATGCCAAGGGAGATCTCCGACGAGGATCCGAAGTTTATGAGTGCCTTTGGCAAGACCTCTTTGGCGACCATTGCAGGCGAAGCTATCCATGAGCGCGGCATATCATCCTCCAGACGGATGGCCAAACGGGAGCGGACCAACAGATTTTGGAGGACATGCTACTGAAACTATGTGCGGAATAAGCAAGGTATGTGGGAAGAATTTATTCACTTGGTGGAGTTTGCATACAATAGCACCAAGCGGGAATCATCCCAAATGTCGCCGTTTATGATCAATTCACGGCTATCAATGCCTAACTCGGACACTTGGCACAATCCGTGTCAAAAGTGGAAGTTTGCTGCGAGATGTTGGCCGACATGCAGCAACTCGTGGAAGAAGTTCGAGGGTATCTCCTAGCAGCAAGGAGTCGACAGAAGAGCATCGCCGATAAGCATCGAACAGTCAGGGAGTTTCAAGTCGGCGACGATGTGTGGCTGAAGGTCAAAGTGAAGCAGGCAAAGCTCAGAATCGAGAATTGTAAGAAGCTTGCTCCAAGGTGGGCTGGACCTTTCAGAATAGTCCAGAGAGTAGGTAATCAATCCTACAGATTGGATCTACCAGCACACCTAAAGATTCATAAGGTCTTCCACGTGAGTTTGTTGAAGAAGCATACTCCAAATCCAGACGAAGTCTTGGACACTCCAACGTTGTTGGAAATGACGGAGGAGCAGCTGGAAATAGTTCCAGAATTGATTCTTGATAAAGCTTTCAAGAAAACAAGGAGATCAGAGTTTCTCCAGTATTTGGTCAAGTGGAAACACTTGCCAGTGGAAGACGCGACGTGGGTACTTAAGAAAGATCTAGTAAAGAAGTACCCACAATTCATGGAGCAATGGGATGGCAAGGTCATCTCCGAAGAAATCGGCTCAGGCATGTCGATTTGTGTAGATTAATCATTGTGTAGTTAAGATTAATCTACGCATGCAACCTATGCCAGGCATGAGTTGCATGCGTTGTTACCGATGATGAGACCACTACGGTGATCTCTAGGGCGTGGTGTAATGTCAATGTAGGCATGACCGCGTTTCCGCTTGGATGAGTGGAAGGTAGATTAGAAAGTCTACTTCCGTCCCACGGAAGTAGACGACCTCGAGAGAAAGGAGGTCATTGAGGAATGCATTGATAGGAAAGGCACCTTTAGCCCCATATATGTTTTGATAGGAGGAATCTATCCTTCACGCCCCCCATGCGGAAGGATATCCTCCAATTATTTGGGCAACTAGAGGTGTAGGCATGAGAGGCATATAGGCATAATAGGACGCTGTCTCCACGGCCATTATGGAAGATTCATCCTCTTCCTACGCCGGGAGATTAGCCATGCATCCATGTAGATAGGTGGGGTGGTCACCATATAACCAAAATTTTATTAATAATTAAATGGTACTAACGTAGTGTCGACCTGCAGGCCAATAGAGCGCTCCGGAGGGCAAGGAGGTCGAGCTACGAAGACTTGCAACACAAATTTTGTTAGAATGTGTTGCAAGGAATGAGGAGTACCTCGAACGTTAATTTAAAATTTTGATAAACTAAATTGTCGTGATAAGTGAATTATTGAGTAACTTGTTTTAATGATGTTAAGAATTGATAAGTTATTTCATAAGTTAATGGTGTAATAATGTTCCAAAAATATTACCTTAAGGTAATCTTAATAAATGTGTAAGTATTATAGTAGTATATCGATCGACGTGTCGGGTTGATTGCGAGGTTAGGAAGATCCCAAGGTGGGGAGACCCCGATGATGCCGGACATCATCATTTCAAGGTGGGGAGAATGTGACGTTCGGCCAAAGACAAAGATACGGTCCGGGGATTATCACCGCATCGCCTAAATCACCGCACGCCACCCCCACCCGGCGTGTATCTTGCCGATGTAGCCGGTGGGTAGCCCCTAGGGGGCAACTTGCAAGGAGTGTGCATTTATTAATGTGCACATTTAACCATGTGCACATTTATCTAGGTGCACATTTTCCCATGTGGACACGTTATGCCAAGTGGGCCATACCCAAGTGTGCAATTAATGTGCACATTTACCAATATGCACATTAATGTGGGCACACCTTTCCATGTGGGCACATTTTGCCACATAGCCATTAAAGGCAAGTGGGCCCATTCCCAATTATCCCACATGCCTAAAGGGGATAATTGGAAACCCTAGCCAACCCCTTGTCTATTTAGGAGGGGAAACCCTAACTTGCCCATTTTTCGTTTCTAGGGTTTTAGAACTCTGTTTTGGCTGCCCCAAGAGCCAAAACCGCCTCCCGCACTGGGTCCGAAAGAATTGCACCATTAGTTTTCCTTGATTCGAGCATTCCGCCAAGATGGTCAACTTCAGTCGAGGAGCCACTCAAGGATCAGGTATTTAGGCAATTTAATAGCTTAAACCATCTTTTAGTCATTGAATCAGTAGGTTTAGCCTATTAAATTGCCCATAGCAGCCCTCTAGATCTCTAGATAGCAGACTCTAACTAAAGAACCTAACTCTATGATATAGATTAGATCTAGTTCTTTAGTTCTTCTGTGATGTATATGGATGATGTATCTCTATGAACTCCTTGTATTGGGAAGGGGGGTAGAGACCTAAAGCTTGGTAGTAGATGCTTCTAGATTAGCCCTCTAGCACACTATAGATTCGGCCTGTGCACAAGAACCACACCTGGTTGTGGGTGAAGGGGCCAGACTGGCTTAGAAGGAGGTTCGTGTTCTGACTCTTGAACGATCCCTATGGTGTGTTAGTGCTACCGGGGATCATTGTGATTAGGTCTAATGGCTTACCACTGAGTGTGGGTAAGGCATGGGCTCGACACCCGTGAAGTGGTGAACACTTTCCATTGGGTTCAAGTCGAATACGGGCAGTGGCCCTCTAGTCACCTTGAGTCAGCATGTAGATCTCTGGAGGGAGTGATCCCTACCTGCCCCATCGGGACTGGGGAGATGCAACCCAGGAATAGCCCCTTTGGCTACGCACACGGCGGGCTACAGTCAGGTCCCGACACTTTTCAGCCTACTCTGCAAAGTGTGCACAGGAGGGGCGGATGGAGTGGACAACCCAATGCCATGTTCTTATGCCAGCCCAATCCATTGTCATGATTCTGTCTGCAAAGAACTCTGGAGACCCAAGCCGTCAGTCGTCCCTTTGAGTCTGAGCCTTGGGTAGGATTCCCCATATGCATTGTGCTGATCGTTGTCTATGCAGATGTGATATACCACCCTAGAGGTGGATATATGATGCTTTGTATACTGACATGTATGTTTACGCTTCCGCAGCTAGGTAGGCCCTGAGGGAGACGGGGTAAAATGACCCCTTCACTCTTCCCACTGGAACCCGTCACGGTTGCAGTGTCATGTGGAGGGCCCTGTATCGGCATGGAGCTGGTATGGGGGATGAACTCATGTTTGTATACGGTGAGTGCACCGTATACGAGTAGGGGACGTCACAGTTTCACCATGCCGGAATGGAATGGTCGCCATGGCCATGGCCTCTCAGCTAAAGGGAAAGAAAATGCTAAAGGTGCCAGGATCAAACTTTTCCCGGACGGTCGGAATGCGACAGTGCTCAGAATCGTACTGCCAGCCTGCCTGTCGTGATTATTTTGTATGGCCAGAGGTAGGTGGGGATAGTCATTCTGGCAAATCCCACGTGTCTACCTAAGTTTTTAATTTGTCCGTTGAGTCCTCTTCCCTCCCACTTTATTGGTGTTAACACTTTAAAAAGTAAGGTTTCCGCCTTTAATCGAGGTTAGGTTTCCTTTAGATGTCTTTTCTTTGTCCTTAGGGGATGTTGTTGTAACCTCTTGGCTAAGGTGGAGGTACGAGTCCCCCCTAGCCTTTTTTTTCAAAATTCCCTTTGGATTAATTTCCCTAGTAAACAAGGTTAGGTTTCCGCCTGGTCTAGCCCTTTGGACCCTAGGGGTTTTTTTGACATGTATTTATTGGTCTAGGTGGAGGTAAGAGTCCCCCCTAGCTATTTTCTTCCTTTCCCCTAGTGGTTTATTTTTCATTATGTCCTCTCTGCCTTGTTGGGTTAAGGGGGCTTGTCCTAAGGTTTAGGGGCCCTAGTTTGAGGGCTCGATTCCTTGTCAGTGAGAGCAGGATTCATTGTATTTTTTTGGGGGCCTTTTTGTTCTTGATGGAGGTACGAGTCCCCTCAAGAATATCTAGGCTTCCATTTTTATGCTCTTTCATGTCTTGTTGCTTTGCCATTGTAGTTGCAGATTTGTGGCACCTTCTGCTATTTCTTCTTTCATAGAGAATCGCAATAAACTTGTTTTGCCTCCCAATTTGCAAACAATTGTTAAAAAAATGGAAGATGTAACCTTTGCCGATTCCAACAACTAAAGTGTTTGGGTTGCCCTTGTTGGTGCAGTTGTATAAATCATATTCTTTGCTGAACAAGTAGTTCGTTGAATTTTTGTAGCAGCTTCTAAAAGAATTTCTTGCAGTCTTGGTGGCTATTTCTTCTATGGACCGAAACATATTACCAGATCTGAAGAGAAATAATTAGGCCTGCGGTAGCTAGACCGCTCATGCGTCATTTCATACTGCAAGCAGTGAGGGCTAGAAGCAACGTATATGCTTAAACAACGGTAAGCTTGCACAAGCCAAACGTCCATATGGTCACTGGACGTAAAAATTATTAGCAAGAAGAAATTTATGGCCGCTAACATGTTTTTGGGTTGCCCCTAAGGGGGCAAACCTCTGATCATGCGGGGTTTGTGGTATATTCTAAGTATATGCCAATATATGTACCCAGAATATGCATAAACTACTCCAAACTTGCTATCGTGTGTAAGCTGGCGGTCCCTGATTATCATAAAAGCTTATAGTCCTCAATAACAAAAGACATATATCAATTATTGATACGTGAAAATGCATTTCTGGTAGAAATTGTGCAAGTGGTTTGCCCAGTTGTTGCTGGCTCTTGATTATCTCCATTTAAATCGCATCCTTCATCGTGAACTAAAGGTGTACATTTGCTAGATTCAGAACCTCAAGGTGAACACTACGATTTTCTTCTTTAAGCAGTGCATTTTGCAGCAGAGCATGAGCCAGTGGAGTCGGCTCCTTTTCATAATATCTTGGAGTCCAACCTCTGGTGAAGTGTGCTTTCACAGGTAAAGTTACAAGAATTGTGCAAACTGGGTATTTTGTTTTGAAGCTTCTTAGATTATTTGGTGTAGGCGAAGTGGGGGTTGCAAGATTCCTTGAGTCAGTTTTAAGGCAAGACCTATTGATGAAGGCCTAGTTTTGGGTGAAGTTATCAATGCTTTCCCCTTCCTCCTCAGTTGTGTGAATTAACCTCCACAATTTATGAAATAAATAAAAGAACTTTTGGGCGAAGAAAACGAATTCCTGCGTTTATACATTAATAAGGCTCGACATTAAACAAAGAAAATTCAACATGAAACGACCAAACAATAAACATAAAAAACACACTCTCGGGCCACTGGAGGGACCCTCCGTGCGCAGCACCTTGTTTCCCTTTGGACTCCTTATACATTCATTTACACTTAAATATCAATCTGTTAACAAGACAATGAAAAAAAGACACAAATAAAACAAGAGCAAATATAACCAACAAAAAGCAAGTTGTTCCAAATTCGGTATCATCGAAGAAGATTCTCAAGGCATCGATTGTTCATATTCACGACCAATTTGACCTCAAATCAGCCCTTTCCCTGCAATTTCAACCACATCCAGCCCAAATTCAGCATGTTCCCCACAAGATTCATGCTTCTTCTCTTCCTTCCAAGTATCTCAGCCATACCTCAAAAGCTTATATACAAATACTATTATGTCATAGGAAACTTAACCTTTGATCCTCTTTTCAATTCAATTTAATAACATGCTTCAATCTGATCATAGCTTATGAAATCACAAATAGATCGGTGAAAAACCCCACATGAAAGAAAACACTTGATGCCGATCTTCATGCGATCTCCAAGGCCTTGCATGCTCGATGTCTCCAATCCAATCCTTCTCTGCAAAAACTTGCTCTCCAAAAAGCTCTCTCTCCTATGCAAGAGTTTGCTCTTAAAAAGCCTCAAAGTTTCCAAAAAGCTTTTCCAAATATTCTCTTTAATTAGCACAACCTCCAAAAATCTATTTCTAATAAAAGGTAAAACCCTTGCTTATATGAGACCTAGATTGTATGCATGTCAAGCATGATACATAAGTAAGTAATAAATAAGTATGGCCCATCAAGTGCCCAGGACCGTTACAGTCTCCTCTTCTAAAATTTTACACGTCCTCATGGGTCATTATAGTCTCGGATCCAACATAGATCATCTCAAAACTTCATTGTATGGCAACTTACTCTACCAATCATCTTATTGAACGTCATAAGAAAAACTTTACCGTCAACATCGTCAAAAATTTGCTTCCCTTATCGCCTTCTTGCTAACCTCGAAGCCTTTAGATGTTGTTCTTCCACATGAGAATATCATCTCCAATTGTTTCTGTAATTTGTAAATCAATGTCAACAGCCAAAGATCCAACTTGGCTCTGATACCAAATGCAATGTTTCTAACCGACATGCCTTTAACCAACTGGGCAAAACTGTCTAGATATTTATGAGTAGTCGCTTCTACCCATTTATACCGGTGTCTCGGGAACGCGACACCAAGATCCACTTGAGCAGTCTCCCATGGGTCCGTTACAATCTCTCCCACTAGAATTATGCTCGTCCTTGAGCATCACAAACCATAGACCACACCATCCCATGGTGTCCAAGACCAAGTCATGACCTACCATCTTGGTTGTTCTCGATTGTGTATTCTGCATGTTAATCTTTCCCCATTCATGAATGCCCTCTTTATTATATTATGTATTGATAATGATCGATGAAAATTCTAGATTAATAGCTCCCTAGTCAAAGATAAGATAGGAGTTGAATATCACATATTAACAAGAGGGGAAATAGATTTGGTTTTATAATTGATCACACCCAAAATCACTTGATGGTAAGGAATCATAATTGGGCCAATGGGTATCATTTTCAAGTGGTCATCATGAGGTTTTTAATTATGTTCAAACTGTAGAAGATGCCTGAGTATGTCTCTCAACGATCAGAAACGATCAGAAATGGTCCAAACCAGTGTCCGACTCATCCAAAAAGGGAGAAAATATAACGTACAAGTTGGACTTCCATTTTATATCAACTTTTCATCAACTACAAAGTAGTCCCTCTCCCTTTCATAAAAGTTGTCCTTTTGAGGCAATTTAGGCCTTTCACAAGCTTCTTCTCTACTTAAGTGTTTTTCCTTTTTATTAGACTTGTCGTCAATCATGGCTGAAAAGTCTTCTAGGACTTTGTTTGCCCTTTTTTGACATTGGTGGTCCTCTGATAATTTTTTTGATGATCCTTTATCCATCTTTTCAGCGAACTGAGCAAGAACCTCAGACTGAACATTGAGGAAATCATGTGCAGCTTCAACAGCAGCCCTGATGAAATCTTGAATGATGCATAGGAACTGATGCCCCTGAGCATTTTCCATACCATCTTGGCATGTCCTCAGATAGTTGACCAGATTGAGCTTTCTAATACACCCTGCTTTCTCATGCATTGACATGGAATTGCAAATGCGGCTTCCTGGCATTCTTTTTCATGTAAAAAGAGCTGAAGTAGCTTTGATTTGTCTGTTTCTCCATTTCACATAGTATAATATCATGAAACCTATTTCTGCGAGTACAGTCCAGCAAAGCACTATTTGATAAAATCGCATCAGGACCCAGTTTCAAAGCTCATTGCTTAAACATGCCTTCTGTAATCCTCTTCCAGAATTATTTGCAGGAAGAGTGCCTTAAATCTTTCTCCTGTTCCTAAAAGCTCTCTGTCACGTATTTGAAATAGCCTATTGACTTCACTGTCTTTCTCATGCTGATATGATGTACATCATGACCAACAGAGAGGATTGTTTTTACTCTGTTTTATCCTGCGGTGTGGAAGCCTTCTGTGAATACAATCCAGCAGAGCTCCTTACAAGGTCTTGATCTTTGTTGTTCGATAATGTCTTTACTTTGTAAATTATTGTCAATTGATGCTGTTCCAAAAAGCATTGTCTATTCCAATGTTCTAACTTTACGATGAACTCTAGAGAGAAATTCGAACAATTGCCGATGATGCATTCCATGGATCCTTCACCCATATGGGGTTTTGCTGAATAACCATTTTATCTCCAACTTATTGAATTTCTTTTATCAACCCATTGGCTCCCATATACTGTTCTCAAACCTTGTGCTATCATACTTAGCTTGGGTTGAGATTAGTTGGCCTTCCTCATATGATGATAATGGTGATGCAGGTGTAACTCAAAAGGTCATAAACTTGCTAGTCTTTTTCCCCGCCTGAAGTCCTTGATGGAACACTTCATTGTGATCAAAGGCAAGACCAAGTGTTTGCCTTTATAGAGACAAGGATTCTCTGGTGTCCAATGCATCCAAAGAGGCTCTTTAAAAATATAGGTCCATGAACAAAATTGCATAATGTGTCACTCAGTAATTCTAGCAGAACTGGTTGTAAATTGTAAAGGGCCTTGCGTAGTATTACATGTTGAGCATTGAAGTATTACGTGTTGACTACCTCGGGTCCTGAGCATTTTATTTCTGCTACCGTAATTACATTGAGACTACCTCAGGTCCTGATCATTAAATTCATAAACATATCTGCTACTGTAATTACATTGACAGATAAATGCCACTTCAATGAGTAGTAAATTCTGTAGTTTTCTTGATCTCAACAACAATGCCAATGAAAAAATGAACTGGCAACAAAACTCTCACCCTCTCATCACATTATAACAATTAGAAACCTAATCAAACTCCATTAATTTGGCATTGGAGCAACCCATTCCTATTTAAATACTGTCGACTTAGCATATGTTTGATTCAGATATATGTACTTTGTAAACATGAAGGGCACTAAATGACCTAAATGCAAGGCGTCTGAAGATGGACCCCTTCCAGTGTAAAGATAAAACTTCTCTCCCTTTTCATATGCATCAAGAATCTTGTCAGATTCCCTGAAAATTCAGAGCTGAAAATGTAGCTGAAATAATGCGATCCAAGCAAAACCCACAAGCAAAATGCATACCTATGGGCAAAAAGACAGGGGGCTTGAAATTTTGCCCCTGGTAATTTTTCCGGGAGATTTCTGGCAAGTGTTCTTTGGCGGCGCCGCTTCGCAGGGGAAGGTGAGCATTGCAAGGAAGCATCGCAGGGAGGGGCAAATCGACTGGCAATCGACTTCAAGTTTCGATCTAAAAAAAACAGGTCGTTTGGGGGCGAAATTTCAAGCCCCTTATTTTTTCAGTTTATGGGACACTGAATTCAATTCTCCAATTCGTTTCTCTGAAAGTTTTTGAATTGGCAATGCGATTTTGGTGTTATACCACATAGACAACGTGGAGCAATTTTTGGGTCGCCCGTGGAGGAAAGCGATGTTTCGAAGGTCTAGATTTTTGGGTTTGCCCCCAAGGGGCTATTTGCATGCTGTCATCGTGCATGTCATCGTGCTGTCACAAAAATTGCAAGCCATTTCTTTGCGAGTGTTATAGAGCTTTCTATTTTTGCACGGGCAAAACAAGGCCGATGGTGAATTTAGGGTGCATATAAATTATCCCTAAAGGGCAGACCCTCGCTCATGTAGATAAAGAGCATAATCTAGTTATGTGTTAGTATATACTCGAATATTCTTTGTGACTGGCCTAAACTTGATGTTGGAGGGAATTTACACGTGGCTATCTTGGGGAGAGAAAACAGTTTTCCAATTGGAAAATATGCCAAGAAGGGGGCTTTACACTTTTCGGCTTCTATTCATTCGATTAGAGCGATTCACATGCAACCATTCTGGTAGAACCTGTTCTTCTATACGGGATCGAGGTTTAGGGCCCGGTAATATCTCTTACCAGTTGGAATGACCTGGTGCAAGTGTAGAAAGCCTTCTTAGCTTGCATACTTGGGGTAAAGTCCATAGTTCTTTATCAAATCCTACTGCAGGAAATAGGTTTCTCGCCCCTCCAATTGATCGCATTGGACTGACACATCATTTACTTTCAGAAAGTGGTCAGTATGAGTGATGCCCGTCTTCCCAACCTTACTATGTCATGGCACTAAGGCCACAATGCCTCAAAGCATGTTGGAAGGAGAAACAAGTGCAGTGGTTCTTGTGATGGAACGTGCCAGAGTAGAAATGCATACAAGTCCGAACTAAAGAGGACCACTATGTTTGCAGCAGCATCTTAATGCTTGTTTCATTAGCAAAATTTGGGATGTTGGCACCCTAGAACATGTTAAAATGGCACACTATAAGTAGTAGATAAATCTCACGCTGACATAAGATCCACAACACTATTGCGTACACATCTCCCCATGAAGAAGAACAAATTGATAGCCTCCATTCAAACGGGGACGCATCGCCTCCGCATTGAGATAGGCAAATGGACTCGGTAGGTACACGAGGATAGGATTGGTCAATGTTGTCAGCAGGGAGCCATTGAAGATGAATGCCATGCCCTCAGAGCTGTCCAGCATACGACCATATCTAGGCACACTATGTTCAGTTATTCTCGCCTAATTAGCTACTATATGTGCTGCTAGACACGGCTTCTGTGGACTCACTGGGATCATATCTTCAAGAGAGCATGGATACACGCACTCAGCTATGTCCTCTGACACGGCGCCGAATTGTACTTCAATACATCATTGTATAGGTTTGTATAGTTTGTCAGCATGCCTATTACTGCCAAGGTTTTTCCCCCGAAGACCCATTTGGGCCGGGGTTTTTTAATCCTGACAGTAATACGCTTGTTGTTTTCTTTGTTTGGGTCTCCGTGGATAATAAAAATACATCCAGTTCAATTCAATTCAATTCAATTGTCATGCATAGAGTCCCTAAACTATTTTTGGTCAATTTCTATGGTGGGA
This sequence comes from Isoetes taiwanensis, assembly GCA_021234155.1. Taxonomy (NCBI): domain Eukaryota; kingdom Viridiplantae; phylum Streptophyta; class Lycopodiopsida; order Isoetales; family Isoetaceae; genus Isoetes; species Isoetes taiwanensis. Next base: position 157,966 of record JAJEKV010000193.1, on the reverse strand, counting down.
TCTGCCATGACAAGCTAAAAGCCCGCATGATGGCTAATATACATTGCATTATATGCTGGTTAACATCCTCCATTGGAGGAAGCTTGCAAATGGTACATAAGACCAAATGCTACATAAATATGATATTCTATATACATTATACCCTTCGAGATTTATCTTTACAAGAAATTTATCGCGGCGGCCAAGGCCGCCGCGAACATTTCTTTTTACTGGCTTAGTGTTAGTTCCAGACCCAAGCATTATGAAAGGCATTTCAAAATAAAAAATTTCGAATAAACAACCCATTGATCAGTCGAGTTAACCAGTATAATAGTTAAAAGGCAAGAACACTTGAGATCCATTCCCTTGAATGGGATGGTAAATTGGGGTTTTAAGAGCTTTAAAAAGTATGACCCTAAAGACGTAATAATCAGGCCTCGAATTTAGATTTCACACTAAACAGCAAAAATCCTGCCCTGCATTTATACTTATCAGATTTTTGAGAAAAATACCTCAAATTTGCCGGATTTTACACTATTCTCACAAATTTTTGATCGAAAATTTGCCCGCATCTGCTTTATTAAATCGGATATTTCTAACTTTAATCGAAAATTCTGGGGAGGAACCCCCTTAATTTCGACCCTTGATACTAATAGTGCATGGTCACTATGAAGTGTGAGGATTGTTGCCACATCATCCACTATCATCCGTTATGTCTATTTTTTGCAATTAGCTAGCTATGGATGTTAATATTTGTTAAATGGACACGTGGCACTAAGTTATTGGATGGGTTCATTGAACTGTTATAAAACAGAAGGGAACGAGCTCGTATCAAATCCATTTACCCGGATCGATGAGTTGAGCAATAGGAAATGGATTTGGATCGGGTAAAAGCATGAGCTGGCCGGTTTGGTCCTAGGGGACTGCCGGTGAACTTCGGGCGATTATAAAAGGGAAAGGAGGAATTGGGGCTGGACCACGAAATTGGATCGAAGAAGAATAGGAGGGCCGATTCTGCTATCAGACTTAGCTATTTGAATCAAGATTCAAGCCTTGAGCTCGGATTTGCAGCCCGAGGCTGCGATTGTGGTCCCAAGGCAGGTTGATTACTGCCAGGGGTCGGATTAAGCTTAGCCAGCCGGTAAACATTCATCCATTAAACATTTTTACAGGTTGGATCGGCAGCGCAAGGATCTCAGGGTCTCGGAATGACATAGATGCAAAGAAAGAGATTTGCGAGGGTGCCAAAAGCGGCAAAGAATCGGCAAAGAGGACGGATAGATTTGCATTTCAATTCAAGAAGCGCGAGTTGATGAATCGGAGAAATGGGACTAAGCAATTTTTTTTTTTTTTTTAATACCTTTTTTCTCCCCATTTCTTGGATTTTTTTTAATATCTATTTTTTCCTCAGAACGGTACGTGGCGGCTTTAGAAATAAGCATCTTAAAAGAATATTCCAAAGGAATTTTCATAGGAGAGTTATATATGTTAGATATATCTCAAAGAATGAGGATGTATTTATAAGTGCTAATAATTGCAAGCCCCCTCCCCCCCCCCCTTTTATTGCGGGATGCTATCCCCCAAGAGAGTCACCAACATATAACTTGGGAGCTGTTGACAGGGATGACCCATTCTATTACCTGAAACAGGATGTAGTTGCACTATTGCCCTTTGGATGATGCTTTGCTGATAGGATATTTTAATGGACGTATTACTCACAAGCAAGCAGCCATTAGAAGTGACCATGGCAATGCTATTTAGTTGGAAATGCTAGATGATGTTGAAGTGATCTGGAATCAGGCTGGAATCAGTTCTCACGGGATACAACAAGATGGGCAAACCCCCAGGGACACCATATATTAAATATGTGCAGTGGCCTCCATCTACCAATATATAATAGTAGAGACAAATTCCCAGGCACCGGAGTCCATAGATGGCATGATGCAAGTGTGATGGACCTTGTTATTGCTAGTGCAGACTTTGCCAATAAGGAAAAGAATTGTTCTATAAGAGATTTACGCAATGAATCATATCATATGCCCTTAATTGTAGAGATTTTTATGAAGGAAAAACCTCAGTATACCAAACCTGTACCAAGCCAGCACATATGCATGCACCAGAACAAGAAGGAGAAATTTCAATAGATATGTGAAAAAAGTATCAGTAAAACCCAATTGGCCTACTAGTGCAAAGGATATAGGTGATTTGCTCTCAATAATATTACTAAGTAGTGCGGCACAATGTTTCTAATCAGAATCAAGGTAGCTGGGGCTACCCTGCAACTCATGGTTTGACGCTGAGTGCAAGGAGAAGTGACAACAGTATAAACAAGCTGAGGCTAGTTGTAAACAAAGCTTGAAAAAGGAGTACATGAAACTGAATGAAGGGAAAAAAAGTGAGCACCTGCTCAAGAAACGAGAAGCCATGGAATAAGTTGATCACTGAGCCAAAAAGATTTTGGAACAGACTGAGATCCAAAGGGAAACAAGAGTTGACGCTAGATCTAGTTTTGCTGATAAGACACGTTAATTATACAATTTGCCAGGAGTGAAGAGCATGCAAATTGCAGATAGGAATAATGTATTGCAAGTTTCAGTTGAAGATACTCTTGGTGGTCTACAAAAACTATACAATGGGAAAGCAGCCGATATCCAAGGGTTAGTTTCTGAAATGGTTAAATAGCTGAGATTCTCACCTCAATGTTCAATACGGCTCTGCATGAAGGATTCCCATCATCGTGGCAGGTGAACAGAGTTATCCCACTGCATAAAGCGGATGATGAGGCATATCCGAAGAATTATCGCATGATAATGATTGTAGCCTCTTCTAAAAGTTGTTCGCCACTAATCTTGATGACAAACTAAGTAACTGGGCAGAAGAACATAATGTTAGGGCCAGAGGGCAAACATGTTTCCACCGAAAAAAGAAATCCACCATCATTCACCTGCTGACATTCAGATGTTTGATAGATTTTGTAAAAGGCACCAAAAGACCCATGTTTGCTACTTTTGTTGACTTCACAAAAGCATTCGACATGGTACAGAGGAAATGTTTATGGCAGAGATTGGAGGGTCCTCGAGTACCTATTAATCTTCAGGATGCAGTGAGAACTCTCTATGAGAAGATATTAGTGCAGCTTTCTTTCCTTCTTTCACATAGATATCCAGACCTGGTGGTAAGTATTTGGGTTAAGCAAGGATGTCATCTAGCACCCACATTATCTGGGCTGGTTATAGATGAGCTAGAGAATTGGGTATATCAATATGAGGGTGAAGATATGGCGCTGGTTGGATATGTTATTATGTTGCTTCTATATGTTGATGGCATTGCGCTGCTATCATGGAGTCCACAAGGGATGCAGAAACATTTGGATACATTGGCCTCATTCTGTGACACTAAAGGGATAAAAGTAAATATGGGTAAGATGAAGGTGATAAGTTTTGGTGCCAACAAGGTATACAAATATGCTTTCTTCTACAAGGGAAAAGAATTGACATTGTGATAATTACAAGTATCTGGGTCTAATAGTGGATAAAAGTTCAAGCTGGAACCAAGCAGTCGAGCAAAGGGTCAATGGTAGTTTGAAGCCTTATATGCGATGCACGAGGCTCAGCTCACACTATTTAGTGGTGGAGGTTGGACGATGGGCAAGTATACCACACGAGTTGCAATGTTGCAAGGTTTGTCAATCAAATGAAATCGAGGACGGAGAATATGCTATTTTACTCTGTCCCACTTATCAATCTATTTGGTGTAACGGGCTTGCCAAGCTGGCCTCTCCGAGGCAGCTTGGGATCCTGTGGATTCCGTGATATTACTACTAGCACTTGACAAGGGAGGTTGGGCTAATTAAATAACTGATGCAACTTGCATTCCATATGACAAATCCAATCTTTATATTCACATTAAATATCCAACAAGTGTTGAAGACAAATCACATAGTACATGTGTGAACATCCAAACCTTAACAATGTCAAATCCACAATCAACATAATTCTTAATTATGAGAAAAATCTTCAATACAAGAGCTTTTATCATCAGAAGGTTCACTCATTAAGGCATCTATGGCCGCCTGATCTCCTGAGTCCAATGGGAGGTCATCCCCTTCATCTGCATATAGGTGGATTTCATTGCCTTCAAATGAAGGTTCCACAAATCCCATACTAGTCTCTACCCCAGAAGGATGGCCTTCTTCTGAGCTCTGTGCAATCTCTAGTGCCTGTACACTAGCCTCATCCTCCAGCTCGCGAAGGAAATCGAGCACCTCCTCACGCTGGAACTCTGCCTCTGGGGGAAATCTGGCCTCTAGCTCTCTGATCCTATCGGGGCTTCTAACCCCGGGTCTCTGCGGCCTTATTGCACTCGGCTCCATCCGCTACTGCTTACACCAACCTGGGGATTAGTCCTAAAAGACTACATGGGGGTTTGGAGCATTTTAGATACTATGCATTCATAACACTTATAACATATAGCCTTATGCAAGCTTACCACCAATAGTCCCACTGCATCCAACCAACCAAATAAGTATGCATACATATACCACAATAACACCTCATATCCCATGCATTTGCAATCTCATCCGCATACAGTGCCTACTCCAGTCCTAACATGCCACCCGGGCTGATCAGGCCCTGCAGCCAATACGGGCAGGGTTTGCCTCATCTGTACACACCCATCCACGCTGCGTCCAGCACTGGAGGACCACTTTTGCCATGTAGCGCGACAAGGAATCCAGCCAGGATAACAATGCTCGATGTCACGCACAAACACAACCGCAAGTCCATGCCATCACACATGGACCTCGTCCCTAGAGATTATGCACTTATGCAATATTTTCACATGCTTTAAATGTCCTCATAACCACATTTCCTAGACATTATTATGTATGATAGTAATACCAAGCTAAAATAGCTCATATGCAAATCCTATGCATTATCTTTTATATATGCATCACAAAGACCATAGCCATGCCACATTAGCATAACACATACATTCATATGGGTATAAATATGTAGAACAACTATGACCATATAACATTCCCAATTTTACCCTTAGTTTCATACTAACAAACTGTGATCATGGATTCCCCTAGATTTACGTCTAGTTTGCGACTATAAAGTGTTCCCAGTTCCATTCCAGGCCGTATGCCATACCTTGGCGAATTTATTCTTTCCAACCTTTCTCCCCATAGAGAAAGGTCGTAACCTCTACGGTGTATTATTAAGGTAGTTAAATATAAGCTACATTTCCCCTCTATTTTATAAACCCAACTTATGAATAACAATTTGATGAAGTCAATCATGATTCCCTAATCCTCTTGTAATTACATAATTTAAGGTGCAGCTATTAGTTTATTGTTTACCATCCTTTAGCAGTGGCTAGCCCGACCTCCAGAACTCCGGGCTAATAGATCTAATCTCCATGGCCATTCCCATGGTATCTTTGTTGAACCTAGCATTGCTATTTTATATTACCCTTATCTAACATTATTTGGTTATTAACTTCTTAACCTAACCTTAACCTTTATTTTATTTATTCTTTTCCAGGATCATCTTCGACCCTAACAGGTCGCGGCCCAACAGCTCCAACGAAGGCATTAGGGCCTCGTGGCCCCAGTTCCGACCTCCCTAGGTCGTTTTTAGGCTGTGGTAATGCCGACTACAAATCTGGCTATGGCAGCTCGGCCCTAAACTCAGGCTTTATCTGCTTCTATTAGTTCTTCTGGACTCAGGGTGCTTTCCCATGGGCCTCTGACCTCAAGGTTTTCTTGAGGTCCAGATCAAAACATACAGGTTCCCGTGGGCGCCTCGACCTCAGAGACTCAGGTTTTTGACCTGAATCAAAAGTAATCACCAAGCATTTCTCAACGTTCAGGTTTTTGACCTGGACCCAAATCTTCAGGTCGCCAATCTCATGGGAAAGCACCCTCAGACCAATCCGACCTGCCTCAGGTCATTCCAGATCTTCTCATGCTTCAATATTATGTTTCTTTGTTATTCCAGTCTGGTCGCTTTAGATAATTCTGAGCCCTTCTTGCTCACCCTTGGCAGGCCTCTTACATCAGATTCTTCCCTGGTGAATCCAGCATCCAATCAAAGTTTAAGAACCAGGCCAAATCGAACCCTTCAATTCTCAATCAAATATAATACAATTAAATCCACCATTTATTACTTACAATTGATCTTCTGGTAATTCATATTCTTAATAACTTCATAAGCATTTCTTGGCCTAAATCAATTTCAATCATTCATCCCCGGTGTAAGCTATAAACCACCCACCTGATTACGCTGTCTTTGCCAATTGTCCTGCTCACACTCCAAATCTCCTTCACAGAAACTCCTCCTCAGAAGGTTTGCCTCGGAGCAAAAACCCCAATTCCTCTACAATTTAGTATTTATAGATTTCCTGTATAAACACCAGATACATACCATGTATGCAGATTTCCAACTCCAGTATCAGTTTAATGGTCCCTCCTAATCATACGAAATTATATTAATTTACTTACATCAATCGTCTGCTAACCCGCCAGGCTCGTTACATTCTCCCCTTCAAATCTTTAACCCATGTCCTCATGGGCGAGCTCAGGAAATTGGCGAAGAATCCACTTTGAATCCTCCCACGTTGCGTCTTCAATTGGAAAACCTAACCATTGGACCAAAACTCTTGTGAGTGTCCGTCTTCGAAGCTTGCGTGTTTCCGTTTGCAAGATACGCTCTGGTCGGGGATACAAAAATTCATCCCTGCTCACCAAATTATCGTCGGCAAGCATATGCGACGGATCAAAGACGTACTTCCTTAAGTTGCTCACATGGAACACATTATGCACCCTAACATGCGAAGGTAATTCCAACCTGTAAGCTACCTTGACGATGCGTTCCAATATCTTAAAAGGTCCTGCATATCTTGGAGCCCATTTTCCCGCACTTTTAAATGCCAACGAGCTCTGCTTAGGATTAATCCTTAAGAATACATACTGGCCTTCTGCGAATTCCAAAGGTTTACGCCTTTTGTTTACATACTGCTTCTGCCTATTCGTCTGAGCCACTGTGAGATTCTGACGAAGTCTTCTCAATTGTGCATCCAGATCCTGGGCCATCTCATTGGCCATCTCCACATTGCAAGTAGAATCCCTCCAATTCAGCGGACATCGGCACTCTTTGCCATACATTGCCTCAAAGGGACTCATCCTGATAGATTCTTGGTACGTATTGTTATACGCAAACTCTGCCAAATGCAAATAAGAATCCCATGCTTTAGGCTGGCTTGGCACATACATTCTTAACATATCTTCCAAAACCTGATTTTCTCGCTCCACTTCCCCGTCCGTTTGGGGATGGTATGCAGTGCTAGTATTCAGCTTAGTCCCCACATTCCGGAACAATCCTTTCCAGAAATAACTCATAAACCTGGAGTCTCGATCTTAGGTAATGGTACGTGGCATACCATGCAACCTAAAAATTTCTTTAACAAATAACTTGGAGATATCCATAGCTATAGCCGTCGTCTTTGTCCGCATAAAATGTGCTTGCTTAGTCAATCTGTCTACCACCACATAAATGGCATTATATCCTGCCCTCGTCCGAGGTAGATCTACAATAATGTCCATGCCAATACATTCCCATTTGAACGAAGGAACTTCCAATGGTTGCAACTCCCCTGGGACTTTGGATCGCAAAGCTTTGACCTTCTGACATGCTAAATATTTTGCCACATACTCCTTAACCATTTTCTTCTGCCCTGGCAAAAAGAAATTGTGTCTAACCTTCCTTTGAGTTTTGTGCACCCCGGATGCCCCGCTAATGGACTATCATGCGTTTCATATAAAAGCCTCATCCTTAGCTCCAAATCATCCAGAATGCACATTCGTCCCTTATAATAGAAGACTCCATTGGATAACGAGTATTGTGGAAACTCGGTAAACCCTCGCTTGATACTGGCAACCACCGGCCCAAAATACGGATCTCTTGCCACCTTATCCATGAGATGAGCATCCCATTGACCCTGGAGCACTCTAATAGAGATAAAAAAGGACCTATGAGACAAGGCATCTGCTATCACATTCTCCTTGCCCAGCTGATACTCAATCTCAAAATCGTATTCTTCTCGCAATTGCATCCATCTCCGCTGTCTATTATTCAAGTGTGGTTGCTTCACAAAAAATTTCAGATTTTGATGGTCAGTCTTCAATGAGAAATGACGACCTAACAGGTAGTGCCTCCATGCACGCAGAGCATGTATAATTGCCAACATCTCCAAATCATGCACTGGATAATTCTGCTCCATCGGCGACAATTTACGCGATGTATAGGCACAAATCTTACCATTCTGCATCAAAGCTCCACCAATAGCCTTCCCAGAGGCATCTGTGACCACTTGAATGGGCTGGTTTATATCAAATATCTTCAAAATAGGAGCTCGAATCAACGCCTCCTTTAATTCTTGGAAGCTTTCTTGGCAATTCCCCGTCCAAGCTAAATTAATGCCTTTCTTCAACAAGGATGTAAGAGGAGCAGCAATCTTGGAGAATTTAGGGACAAATTTGCGATAATAACCTGCAAGTCTCAAAAACGCTCTTACCTCCACAGTCTGTGGCACTGGCCAATCTTTCACAGCTTCTATCTTGGCGGGATCTGGCGCGACGCCTTCTTCAGAAATTACATGGCCCAAATACACTAATTTACGCTGGGCAAAAGAGCATCTAGACATCTTCCCATACAACTTCTCTTCTCTTAGAATACTTAAGGTCTGCCTCACATGCTCCACATGTTCTTGCGGGGTTCTCGAGTAAACTAGATTATCATCGAAGAACACTAATATGAAATTATCCAAGAAAGGTCTAAAAACATCATTCATCAACCGCATAAAGGTAGCAGGCGCATTGGTTAACCCAAATGGCATCACGACAAACTCATAATGGCCGTAACGTGTCCGAAAGGCTGTCTTATAAATGTCGGATTCCCTAATCCGTATCTGATGGTATCCGGCCCGAAGATATATCTTAGTAAATTACTTAGCTTGACCCAATTGATCAAACAACTCGTCTACCCTGGGCAACGCATACCTGTTTTTAACTGTGATTTGGTTAAGCATCCTGTAATCAATACAAAGCCTCAATGTGCCATCTTTTTTCTTCACAAATAAAACAGGAGCGCCAAATGGAGATGTACTGGGCCTTATAAAGCCTTGATCCAACAGTCCAGCCAATTGCTTTTTCAACTCCGCCATTTCTAAGGCATGGAACCTATAAGGTGGTCTGGATGTAGGCTCTGCTCCTGGAATGAGCTCAATCTCATGATCTACCAATCTATGAGAAGGCAACTGCGTCAATTCCTTTGGAAATACATCTTTAAACTCATCCAACGCCTGTTGCACTTCAGGGGCAATGGTCTCCTCTTGCAACTTTGTCGAGCCTAGCAAGTTATCTCGTAACACTGCACATCCCATTCTGGAGCAACCTCTCCTGAGTTGCTTCTTAAGGCCCTTCCAAGTCAATGGAATGATGGCATGTGATGAAGCTAGCCCTTCCAGCACATGCTCTTCCCGTCCCTGGGACTAGAGCAGCGGGACGAGTTGCTTCACAAAAATCAATCAGCACCCACCATCTTAACCATGATATGAGAAATGACATCCTTTCCAAGGTAGATAACCTCCAAAATCAGCATGGGACACCATATTCCCCACCTTCAATTCACATCTCGACCATAGCATCACGATGGCTTAACCTTGCCATCGCTAGCTCTACATAATTTGAGCCGTTCAATAGGCACAAATTTAACTTACAACTAATCTTGGGGAAATAAAACTAGCTCCACAATCAATAAGAAAAACAATTGAGCATCCATCAATAATGACGGGAATGAATGGGCTGGGCCATCCAATTATCTTCAAAATAGGAGCGTGCAATTAATTTCCTTTAAAGCCCTTACACAACTAGAGCACAACAACCTTGTCCATCAAGGACAATGAGGCTGCAATCTCACGAACTTCTCATTGGATTTCGGCTACTATGCCAACCTCTTTGCAATCATCATTCATCTTCTCCACTTATTTGGCGGTGTAAAATAGACCTTAATGTCTCAAAACGCGGCTCTTACCTCCGGGAGTCTTCCCTGCGATCTATCATGCCAATCTCTTTCAAACGATGCAAATCCTCCTATCATTGGCGGGAGGGGGCGCCTTCTTCCTGAAATTACATGGCCAAAATAAACTACTTCACGAAGCCATGCAAAAGATCATCTAGTGTTCTCCCCGCTGACAACTTCTCTTATCTTAGAATACCTTCTCTATAGGCTTCCTCTTTTTCTTTGGGACATGCTCAAAAACATGAATTGCTTGCAAAATGCGGGGTTCTCGGGAGTAAACTAGATTATCATCCAAGAACACTAATCCATGGTTTTATCCAAGAAAGGTCTAAAACATCATTCATCAACCGCAAGATAAAGGTACCAAAGAGCGGGCTTGCGTTAACCCAAATGGGATCAATGACAAACTCATAATTACTACTAGCACTTGTCAAGGGAGGTTGGGCTAATTAAATATAAATGCAACTTTGCATTCACCATATGACACGGTAAAGAATCCTCACATAGTATATTAGTAACATCCAAACCTTAAGAACTCAAATCCACAATCAAACAACTCGCCTATTATGAGAAAAATCTTCGATACAAGAGCTTTTATCATAAGAAGGATTCATTAAGGCATCTATGGTAATCAATACAAAGTCCAATGGGTGCCATCTTTTTTCTTCACAAATAAAACTTCATTGCCTTCAAATGGAAGGTTTGGGCCTTATAAAGCGGGGGTTGATCCAACAAGTCTCTACCCCGAATGATGGCTTTTTCAATCTCGGCCATTTCTAAGGCATGGAACCTATAAGGTGGTCGAGCGATCCTAGGCTGAACTCTCCCCTGGGGAAATGAGCTCAATGATCTCCGGGGATCTAAATCTATGAGAAGGCAAGGGTTTAGCGCACAATTCCATTGGAAATACATCTTTAAACTCATCCTAAAGACTAACGGGGTTTAGAGCATTTTAGGTACAATGCATTCATAACCTTCTTGCAACTTTGCAAGCTTACCAGCAATAGTTATCATCCAACCAACCAAATAAGTATGCATACATATCCCACAATAACACCTCATATCCCATGCATTTTGCAATCTCATCTAAGGCCCTTCCAAGTCAATGGAATGATGGCATGTGATGAAGCTTAGCCCTTCCAAAGACATGCCCATTTCCCGCCCAAAGACTAGAGGAACTTTTGACGAAAGTTGCGACAAATAATCCAACCCGGGATAACAATGCACCCATGTCATCTTAACCATGATATTCCAACATGACATCATACTTTCCACTTATGCAATATTTTCAAAATCAGCATGGGACACCATATTCCCCACCTTCAATTATGTACTCGACCATAGCATACGATGGCTTAAGTTTGCCATATAAATAGTTCTACATACCTGAGGAAGCCGCTAAAATCGCGGTCCAAATTTAACTTAGCAACTAATCTTGGGAAAATAAAACTTTGGTTTACCGCCACAATCAATAAGAAAACAATTGAGCATCCATCAATAATTTTTTGTAGTAATAATAGCAGTCCTTCAACATCCATTATTGCCCCAAGTCCATGTAAAAGCTTAGAACGTGAAATTTTAATTTCCACCAAGTGCCCTAACACAACTATGAAACAAATTTCAGATAATTTTTGTCCATAAAAGGGACAAAGAGGTAGAGATGAATTGGAAGTTGGTTGGAATTGTAAAAATTAGAAAGGCCATGTTATTAAACAAAACTGCTGGACCAAAGGTGACAATCATCATTCATGTTTCCACCTTATCTACCCCATAATTCCAAATAAAATGACTTTAATGCCATGAGGTCATTAAAATAGGTTTAGATGAGGCTTGTACTCTGAATCACAACATTGACCATGGATCTATCATAGCTTTGCTGGTTCACCAAACGATGCTTAAAAGCCTCCTAACATACATCATCAATAGAAGAAAATATTAGTTAAGCTCAGAAAACTTAAATCAGATACTTCAAAACAATAAACTCCACTTCACTGTCCATGATCATAAGATGCATCCCCTGAGGTGTATTATCATCCCCAATTTATCCAGAACACTTCCCATTTGTGTATCCTTCAATACCTTCTTTGTATAAAATATTCATCAACACAAAATGCTCCAGGCGCTGGGATGAAGACGTTGAAAAACTTTGTATAAAATAATTGCTTACAAAATATCTAGGGTGGTAATGTCTAGTCAGATGGCAATTTCAGCAACCACTAGGATCTCCATTTGGCTTCCAATCTTGGCAACCACATGCAAACATTGATAATGATTTTAAAATATCATTAGCCTATTTTTATCAAGATGCTCATATGAACCTCTAGTTGCCTTCTTGCACTCCGTAAGCCACAGAAAAGGTCAAATATCATTGCCTTAAATAGCTTTTGGGATCCTATTGATTGCCCGGATATTACTCCCTAAGCACTTGAAAAGGGAGGTTCATTAATTAAATATCATAAGATCCAACTTGCATTCAAAATATGACATTTGTAAAAGAATCTCACATAGTATATGTGTGAACATCCAAACCTGTCTTATGAACGCCAAATCCACAATCAACATAACTTTAATTATGAGAAAAATCGCAAATACAAGAGCTTTTATCATAAGAAGGTTATAGTCATTAAGGCATCTTTGGTGCCAGATAACCCATCTGTGAATCCAATGGGAGGTCATCCCCTGCATCATCAAGCGCATATAGGTGGACTTCATTGCCTTTTAAAGAAGGTTCCACTTTGTGTGGGGTAGATCCCACACTAGTCTCACAATCAGAATGATGGCCTTTGCTTTTCCATGCTTACATAGTCATCTTCTTTGTGTTCTATACACTTTGAAGCCTCATCCTCCTGTCTCAGCTATGAAAAAAATCAAACACCACCTGAAGATCATCACCGGAAGCACTCCCACCGGGGAAATATGGCAACATGTTCCTCCAGTTCAATAGAATGGCAAGACGGGCGGCCTCTAACCCCGGGCACCTTGCAAGATCTTTTGTAATACAAAACTGCATACTCGGCTCCATGAAGTCGGAAGGCCATACTTGCAAGCAAAAAGAACCAAGGGTTAGCCCCATAAAGATCATCACCGGGGTGAAGCACATTTTAGGTACTAACATGCATTCATAACACTTATAACATATAGCCTTATGCAAGCTTACCACCAATAGTCCCACTTTGCATCCAACCAACCAAATATCTGTATGCATACATATACCAGGAATAACACCTCATATCCCATGCATTTGCAATCTCATCATTGCCGACACACGGATCACTATAGGCAAAATTAGGGAAACTATTTTAATTGAATGGATTGTATAGGCGCCTTGGTAATCTCCAGAATCCATGGCCGAGGTTTGCCTCATTGGGAAGCAACAAACCCATCCACGCCAAAAACGCAAAGAACCCTGGAGGACCACTTTTTTTTTTTTGTAGCACGACAAGGAATCCGGCCCGTGATATCAATCTACGATGTCATGCATAAACACAACCGCAAGTCCATGCCATCACACATGGACCCCGGCCCCAGAGATTATGCACTTATGCAATATTTTCACATGCTTTAAATGTCCTCATAACCACATTTCCTAGACATTATTATGTATGGTGGTAATACCAAGCTAAAATAGCTCATATGCAAATCCTATGCATTATCTTTTACATATGCATCACAAAGACCATAGCCATGCCACATTGGCATAACACATACATTCATATGGGTATAATAATATAAATATGTAAAACCACCATGACCATATAACATTCCCAATATTACCCTTAGTTCTGTACTAACAAACCGTGATCATGGATTTCCCTAGATTTACGTCTAGTTTGCGACTATAAAGTGTTCCCAGTTCCATTCCCAGCCTTATGCCATACCTTGGCAAATTTATGCTTTCCAACATCTTTCTCCCCATAGAGAACGGTCGTAACCTTTACGGTGTATTATTAAGGTAGTTAAATATAAGCTTTTGCACGTGGACGATGATTATATTTACATCAGGTTGATTGGTCAGTTTCTGCTTCAGAGCATAAACAACTTCAAGTCAAGGCTCATCAGGTCGGGGGGGCTTTCCTATAAGGAAGTCGTCAACTTAAGCAGGCCCAACACAGTTCCAGCTAACCCAGAACTCAAGTCGGCTCACCCGGATTAGTTCTAGTCCTTCACACCCCTTTCCGGGCTTCAAGAAGTTTTCGAACCTTGGAGTCAAGTTCGCGTGTTCCAATGAGGGTTTTCGGGCAAGCTTGGAGCCTGGTAGCGACAGCATTCCAATCGGTCAAGAACAAGAAGATCCGGCCATGCGGCAGATTCCATTCGATTTAGCAACAAGAGCCTTTGGCCTTCGCCCGGCGATTTTTGCCCCGAAGTTTGATCCATAAGGTTAACCGACACCGGTGTTACTTGGCCTCGCTTTGATTTCTGTTTTTACATGCTTAGCTGCTCTGGTGTCTTTGCCCCCCTTGGCTTCGGTTTTCCCTTTGCTTCGGCGTGCTTGCCCTGAGTTTTGATCCATAGTTTTGGTTCATAGAGTTGGTGATTTAGTCGTCTCTAGTTGCTTGCCTTGGCCTCGCCTTTTTTGGGCTTTCACCCGGCTTGTGCCCTCCCAGATATTCTCAAGATGACCGCCCGGGATAAAGCTGGCTAGGGAGACCCGCAAATCAAACAACCTCATCCGGCTCCCAAAATCCGGCCCGAGAACCCTATGATTCTACCATTGCGCCCTACCTTCAAGAAGCTCCTTTCTTTGGGCCCCAAAGATCCCCCCTGGCACACCTAGTTGCACATTCTACTTGTCCCCTCGATGCATCTTACGGCGCAACTCACGGCTAGGATCGATGCTCGGCCGATTAATACGCCTCGGGAATGTTTGGCCAGCATCCACATGATCGATCTCTTAGTTACTTTCACTCGGGCCTGCTTTCCGGTTTGCCACTAGTGGCTGGGGGTGCACTTCTTGAGTTCTTTGCTCCGGTCGGTAGAGGGACGCGGATCAGCCGATCCCTAGTACCGTCCTACGGGGATCAAGCACAGTCCGGAACATCCAGAGCATTTGCATTGCTCTACACACTGCTCCCAGGTGCTTGCGTGTGTGGTTAGGGTGGACGTGTCCACACAGACCTCGACGGCACCAGATGGGTTGGTCGGGACCTCGACACCAGATCCGATGCCCACCTCTGCCTCTGAGCCAGGTCCGAAGCCAGCAGCTAGGCCACATGCCCTGGCCTTGCGTCTAGTCGGCATTCCCGAGAACTGGTTGTTCCGGCACGGATGAAGCAGCACGGCAATTTTTCACCGGGAAGATGCATATCCAGGCTGAAGGCGTCATCTCGGCGTCTCGAGTTGGAGCAGTACGGCCTGATCACCCGCGACACCTCTTAGTCCACTTTCGGGATGCCATTTGTCGCCTACATGTCCTGCGGCATGGCAATCATCTGAAGGGGACCACATTCTCCGTCCAGGAGGATCTTACTCCAGTGCAGCTGTGCCTGCAGAAGGGGGAATTGTGCCGGGTTCGGGAAGCTCGCTTGCGGTAGCAGTGGGCAGTGTATAGAGGGGGGCAGGCTATTATTCGGGATCAGTGGCCCTCCGACCCGTGGGCAGTGAGCGCATAGCCCTGATCCTTATTATCTTCATTGTCTGCACCAGGGTTTTGGCCCACTATTGTTATTGTTGTTTTTATTTGGGTGTTGTAACGGGGCTTAGACCCCATGTTCTGTTTTTTGGGCTTCGACCCTCTGTTCTGTTAGGGATTATGCCCCCTTTGTTTGTTCTGGTCCCATAACCCGATTGGGTTCCATGGACGTTAAAATTTCTTCCTTCCTTCCTTCCTTCCTCTATTTTATTAACATTCCGTTTCCTTACCCAACTTATTAATAACAATTTGATGAAGTCAATCATGATTCCCTAATCCCCTTGTAATTACATAATTTAGGGTGCGGATATTAGTTTATTGTTTACCATCCTTTAGCAGTGGCTAGCCCGACCTCCAGAACTCCAGGCTAATAGATCTATCTCCATGGCCATCCCCATGGTATCTTTGTTGAACCTAGCAGTGCTATTTTATTTATGTAATATTATTTGGTTATTAACTTCTTAACCTAACCTTAACCTTTATTTTATTTATTCTTTTCCAGGATCATCTTCGACCCTAACAGGTCGCGGCCCAACAGCTCCAACGAAGGCATTAGGGCCTTCGATTTCTTCTGAATCCAGCCTCCCAGAGGCCTGATGTCTGCAAATCGGCCCTCCTGGCCCCAGTTCCGACCTCCCTAGGTCGTTTTTAGGCTGTGATAATGTCGTCTACAAATTCGGCTATGGCAGCTCGGCCCTAAACTCAGGCTTTATCTGCTCTTTAAACTTTCTATTAGTTCTTTTGGACCAATCTCGGCCTGTTCTCAGACCAATCCGACCTGCCTCCAGATCTTCTCGTGCTTCAATATTATGTTTCTTTGTTATTCTAGTCTGGTCGCTTTTAGATAATTCTGAGCCCTTCTTGCTCACCCTCGGCTAGCCTCTTACATCAGATTCTTTCCTGGTGAATCCCAGCATCCAACCGAAGTTTAAGAACCAGGCCAAATCGAACCCTTCAATTCTCAATCAAATATAATACAATTAAATCCACCATTTATTATTTACAATTGATCTTCTGGTAATTCATATTCTTAATAGCGTCATAAGCATTTCTTGGCCTAAATCAATTTCAATCATTCTAACATCCCCGGTGTAAGCTATAAACCACCCACCTGATTACGCTGTCTTTGCAATTGTCCTGCTCACACTCCAAATCTCCTTCACAGAAACTCCTCTTCAGAAGTTTTGCCTCAGAACAAAAACCCCAATTCCTCTACAATTTAGTATTTATAGATTTTCTGTATAAACACTAGATACATACCATGTATGTATTTTTCCAACTCCAGTATCAGTTTAATGGTCCCTCCTAATCATACGAAATTATATTAATTTACTTACATCAATCGTCTGCTAACCCGCCAGGCTCGTTACATTCTCCCCTTCAAATCTTTAACCCATGTCCTCATGGGCGAGCTCAGGAAATTGGCGAAGAATCCACTTTGAATCCTCCCACGTTGCGTCTTCAATTGGAAAACCTGACCATTGGACCAAAAATCTTGTGATTGTCCGTCTTCGAAGCTTGCGTGTTTCCGTTTGCAAGATACACTCTGGTCGGGGATACAAAAATTCATCCCTGCTCACCAAATCTTCGTCGACAAGCATATGCGACGGCTCAAAGATGTACTTCCTTAAGTTGCTCACATGGAACACATTATGCACCCTAACGTGCGAAGGTAATTCCAACCTGTAAGCTACCTTGCCGATGTGTTCCAATATCTTAAAAGGTCCTGCATATCTTGGAGCCCATTTTCCCGCACTTTTAAATGCTTAGGATTAATCCTTAAGAATACATACTGGCCTTCTACAAATTCCAAAGGTTTATGCCTTTTGTTTGCATACTGCTTCTGCCTATTCTGAGCTACTGCAAGATTCTGACGAAGCCTTCTCAATTGTGCATCCAGATCCTGGGCCACCTCATTGGCCATCTCCACATTGCATGTAGAATCCCTCCAATTCAGCGGACATCGGCACTCTTTTCCATACATTGCCTCAAAGGGACTCATCCTGATAGATTCTTGGTACGTATTGTTATACGCAAACTCTGCCAAATGCAAATAAGAATCCCATGCTTTAGGCTGGCTTGGCACATACATTCTTAACATATCTTCCAAAACCTGATTTACTCGCTCCACTTGCCCGTCTGTTTGGGGATGGTATGCAGTGCTAGTATTCAGCTTAGTCCCCACATTCCGGAACAATCCTTGCCAGAAATAACTCATAAACCTGGAGTCTCGATTTGAGGTAATGGTACGTGGCATACCATGCAACCTAAAAATTTCTTTAACAAATAACTTGGAGATATCCTTAGCTGTAGCTGTCGTCTTTGTCGGCATAAAATGTGCTTGCTTAGTCAATCTGTACCACCATATAAATGGCATTATATCCTGCTCTCGTCCGAGGTAGATCTACAATAAAGTCCATGCCAATACATTCCCATTTGGACGAAGGAACTTCCAATGGTTGCAACTCCCATGGGACTTTGGATCGTGAAGCTTTGACTTCTGACATGCTAAACATTTTGCCACATACTCAACCATTTTCTTCTGCCCTGACCAAAAGAAATTGTGTCTAAGCTTCCTTTGTGTTTTGTGCACCTCGGGATGCCCCGCTAATGGACTATCATGCACTTCATATAAAAGCCTCATCCTTAGCTCCAAATCATCCGGAATGCACATTCGTCCCTTATAATACAAGACTCCATTGGATAACGAGTATTGTGGAAACTCGGTAACCTATAAGTGGTCTGGATGTAGGCTCTGCTCCTGGAATGAGCTCAATCTCATGATCTACCAATCTATGAGGAGGCAACTGCGTCAATTCCTCTGGAAATACATCTTCAAACTCATCCAACACATGTTGCACTTCAGGGGCAATGGTCTCCTCTTGCAACTCTGTCGAGCCTAGCAAGTTATCTCGTAACACTGCACATCCCATTTTGGAGCAACCTCTCCTGAGTTGCTTCTTAAGGCCCTTCAAAGTCAATGGAATGATGGCACGCGATGAAGCTAGCCCTTCCAGCACATGCTCTTCCCCGTCTGGACTAGAGCAACGGACGAGTTGCCTAGCGCAGTCAATGCGAGCACCCCACCGTCATAATCATGACATTCCAAGTATGGCATCATACTTTCCAGGGCCAACAACCTCAAAATCAGCATGGGACACCATATTCCCCGCCTTAAATTCAAGGCACTCGACCATAGCATATGATGGCTTAACCTTGCCATCGGCTAGCTCTACATACCTCGCAGGCCGTTCAATCGCATGCAAATTTAACTTAGCAACCAATCTTGGGGAAATAAAACTATGGGTACTGCCACAATCAATAAGAAAAACAACTGAGCATCCATCAATAATACCTGGGACGCGAATAACAACAGCTTGACCATCCACATTGCCCTGCTCCACCGTAGCGTACATGTGCATAGTCTCAGTAGGCGGATCTCGGATGGTGGCAGCCCATGCTTCTCCTCTTCCCTGATCTCTTGCTGCCCCTGACCTGCTATCTTCCCTTCTGTAGCCTCTACCACGGCCACCTCGGTCCCCACGCCATGGGCCACCCCTTCCTTGACCCCGTCTAGGTGCATTATCTTCGGATTGCCTTGATCGCTGATTCTTCCTTCCTCCTCGTTGATTTTCAGATCCTGTGGAGGCAGTGTACCCACCATATGTCCTGGTTTTAGGGCAATCCCACACCCAATGTCCAGGCTCTCGGCACCTAAAGCATCGCCTCTCACTGATGCACATATCCCTTTCCTCTGCAGACATCCGGGATGATCTATTTTGTGGCCCTTGGCTATTGCTGGCCTGCACATCCATAGAGCGGGCAGCAGCCCCGCCTCTGTTATTATACCTCCCTCTCCTCGAGGAATTCCCTGCTTGCCATGAGGATTGAGCTTGCCGCTTCTGTTGAGCATCTAATGCTGCTTTCTCTGCCAGATCTGCTTCCCGATGCTTCGCAATTCTTACAACCTCCTCCAGATCTGTATAAGATACTCCAGACATTGTGCTCTTAATTTCCACCTGAAGATCTTGTCCTTGCACAAACCTAGAGCACAACTTAACCTTGTCCATTGTAGGACAATGAGGCTGCAATCTCTTGAACTTCT
Organism: Isoetes taiwanensis; assembly: GCA_021234155.1. Taxonomy (NCBI): domain Eukaryota; kingdom Viridiplantae; phylum Streptophyta; class Lycopodiopsida; order Isoetales; family Isoetaceae; genus Isoetes; species Isoetes taiwanensis. Next base: position 138,168 of record JAJEKV010000193.1, on the reverse strand, counting down.
TATTGTACTCGGCTACTGTGCCAACCTGTTTGCAATCATCTCCACCTTATACCCTGACGCTGTAAAATGACCTTACCAGGTAGCCTGCACGGGAGTCTTCCCCAGATCTATTAGGCACGTCTCCCACCAAACGCGTGCAAATCCTCCTAACATTGCCTGTGCAAGGAGCGCCTTTACTGATTCCTCTGCCTTAATCAGATCAAAATAAAACTCCACTCCACGGAGCCATGCATCTGCATCATCCCCGGTTGTGTTCTCCCCAGTGAACACTTCCCTCTTGGTATCCTTCAATACCTTCTCTATAGCCTTCTCTGCTTCACTCTTTTGCTGGGATGCAGTGTGTTGCAAAGTCTGCTGGATTGCTTGCAAAATATTGGTAACATCAAGAGCTCCCTCAGCTCCAACTCCACCTGCACCACTAGCATCACCAGCTTCCATGGTTCCCTCTACTCTCTGCATAATACAAAAATATCATTAGCCAATCCCCTCAAGATGCTCAATCTAATTTCAAAGCATTCAAGATCAACTATGCTCTGATACCAACTGTAACAGGCTTGCCAAGCTGGCCTCTCCGAGGTAGCTTGGGATCCTGTTGATTTCGTGATATTACTACTAGCACTTGATAAGGGAGATTGGGCTAATTAAATATCTGATGCAACTTGCATTCCATATGACACGGTAAAGAATCCAATCTTTATATTCACATTAAATATCCAACAATTGTTGAAGACAAATCACGTAGTACACGTGTGAACATGCAAACCTTAAGAACGTCAAATCCACAATCAACATGAGAAAAATCTTCAATATAAGAGCTTTTATCATTAGAAGGTTCACTCATTAAGGCTTCTATGGCTGCCTGATCTCCTGAGTCCAATGGGAGGTCATCCCCTTCATCTGCATATAGGTGGACTTCGTTGCCTTCTAAAGAAGGTTCCACAAAACCGGGGGTAGATCCCACACTAGTCTCTACCCCGGAAGGATGGCCTTCTTCTGAGCTCTGTGCAATCTCTGGCGCCTATACACTAGCCTCATCCTCCAGCTCGCGAAGGAAATCGAGCACCTCCTCATGCTGGAACTCCGCCCCTGGAGGAAATCTGGCCTCCAGCTTTCTGATCCTATCGGGGCCTCTAACCCCGGGTCTCTGCGGCCTTACTGCACTCGGCTCCATCTGCTACTGCTTACAGCAACCTGGGGGTTCCTAAAGATTAAGTGGGGGTTTGGAGCATTTTAGGAACTATGCATTCATAACACTTATAACATAGCCTTATGCAAGCTTACCACCAATAGTCCCACTGCATCCAACCAACCAAATTAGTATGCATACGTATACCACAATAACACCTCATATCCCATGCATTAGCAATGTCATCCGCATACAGTGCCTACTCCGGTTCTAACATGCCACCCGGTCTGATCAGGCCCTGCAGCCAATACGAGCGGGGTTTGCCTCATGTGTACACACCCATCCACGCTGCATCCAGCACTGGAGGACCACTTTTGCCATGTAGCGCGACAAGAAATCCAGCCAGGATAACAATGCCCGATGTCACACACAAACACAACCGCAAGTCCATGCCATCGCACATGGACCCCGGCCCCGGAGATTATGCACTTATGCAATATTTTCACATGCTTTAAATATCCTCATAACCACATTTCCTAGATATTATCATGTATGATGGTAATACCAAGCTAAAATAGCTCATATGCAAATCCTATGCATTATCTTTTACATATGCATCACAAAGCCCATAGCCATGCCACATTAGCATCACACATACATTCATATGGGTATTAAAAAAAATTTAAAAATTATATATTGATCATGCCCACATTGGACCTTGAGGTCATGGAGCAGAAATATTTACATTTGATTAATTTTCATAAGCAGATTATGATGAGAATCCACTGCCTTGATATACAAACCAAGATCATGTGGCCTCATGCTAAAGATAGTATCAAGGCATAACTCATCAATTCCAAATTTGTCGCGAATATCCGAGTATGCAGAACACTGCGTAAGTACATGTGTCTCATCCTCTAGCGCTTGTTGATCACAGAAAACACAGATCCGACTCTCCTTGGGAATCCCTGCCCATCTGCCTATCTCTATACCAAGATGATGTGAGCTTGTCCTGTACGCAATCGTTTGCTTGAGATTCCTTGACATATTGGCTTTCAAATAGTCTTGATCTGCATAAACCATCATCGGGTTAACGTCCTCAATGTACTTTGTCATCCTGCTACCTTTTACCGACCAGAGGCGTGCTACCGCAAGAGTCTGCAGTAGATCTCGGGCGCCAAGCTCCGTGTCTGGCCAATTCTCTGCTGTAACATCCCAACTGTTTGTCCACTCCATAAGATCATGATGCCAGCCTGATGTTTGCGTGCGGAGAAAGGCCCGTTTGGAGGGTCAGTGGTCAGGTTGCAGTTGAACTTTATTAGCAAAATTTATTGTTTGATAGAGTGCTTCTACCTCTAGAGGGAGCATACCCGCCCCAGCCAACATGATGGCAAAGGGTATTTGATTTTTCACTCCCAATTCTTCTCTAATTAAGAAATATCTTCAGGACCACCTCAACCTGTTTCCATTGCCTGGATGATAGGCTAGGCCCCCAAACGGGAGACCCATACAAGACAACAGTCTGCACAAGAGTTTTAAACAGAAGCTTCTTCAAACACCAACTATCTAGGTTGGCTTTCCAGCATCTGATAAGCATAGCATATAGCGCATTTTTACCACCTGAAATCTGTTTTTGAATACATCATTCCAAGGGTACTTTGCTGTATCCAATCCAATCCAAGATACTTATATGTATTGACTATCTCCAGATCGTTACACATATACCTGAAAGGAGGGTGGTCTATGGTTCCTACTATCATAACTTTGGATTTCGCCGGGTTTACCTGCATGCTTTTTTCCCTACAAAAGAGTTCTAAATTATTTAAGAGCGATTGCAAACCTCCTTAAGCCATTCATCCAATTCATCTATAAAGAGCCCCAATAGTGTTGGTGATAAGGGACAACCCTGTCTCACACCTATAGTACTAAGGACCTCTCAGATCAAATTGGTTGGACGTTTTTACAATAACTTTGAGTAGAGTTGAGCAAATCACGCTCTATTCTCAACAGTAACATCTAATTGCTCCATTCTATGTCCCAAGTTCCTCCTCTCGAACCGTATCAAAAGCTTTAGAGAAATCGATAAAAGCCGAAAGTACAAGGAGCCTTTGGTCTTTTAGCTGCTTCAAATAAAAGCCCCGCAAACACTAAAGCGTGATCTAGCGTGCAATGGTCTTTCCCCGGCCGCCTTGGAATAGGGCGCTTCCCATGCTCTTAGCCGTGAGGCTCAAATTTTGTGCTCAAGAAGCTTGGCCAAAAATTTTTGTGAAAGTATTGCCAATCAGTATGGTTCTGTAGTTGCTAACCAACTTCTTGTCCCGCTTTTGTGGATCGGATGAACTCTATTCTCCTTCCAATGCTTGGGGAAGCCTTCTATGACTGCCTTGTTAAAGAGGGTTGTCAATACCTCTATGGTGATACTGCCACCCCATTTGAATAGCTCCACACTAATACCCTGCAGATCCTGTGATTTGCCGTTGGCCATTTCATGCAGTGTGTGCTTCACATCCTCCTCTGAGAAGAGATCTCTATTAGAAAGCATGCTGGCCATCTGTTCAGCAGGCATATCATAAATAGCTTTGACATATTTAAACAATTCTTGTGGATCCACCGGGAATAACGAGAGCTTGTTTTGAATGGTGTTCCAGAAAAGCTTAGGGTATTCCTGTAACTTCTTATGCAAAGAAATCTTCCTTTGGCGCCTAAACGTGGGCTTTTTCCATTTGAGCAAAGTAGTGTACCATTTAGGCTTTAATAGCGTCCCTTTAGGGATCATGTTCCGCGCTGTTTTACAGTCCTTATCGAACCAGCTCTTATGTTGTCTTAGCTTTTTGCCACCTCTTGTCAAACCAAAAATATTGGTTGCTGCCCCTAAAATTCAGTTTGTAAAGCAAGTAACATCATCTTTGAGATTTCCTGTCCACTCAATCCCTTGTAGAGATGCCTCTACGTGTTTTCGGTTTTCAGCATGCATGTCGTAATTTAGCTTTAACCGAGGAACATGATATGTTTCAATGTCACTTTTCACAATTGCACCTGCAACCTCAAGGAAAAGTGGCGAGTGATTAGACTCTGTTGCTTTATCTCCAATTCTGAAAGCGTGGATCAGATGGGAACTGCTTGTAAGCACATAGTCTACAACGCTAGCTCCAGTATGCGTAAAGCAAGTAAAACCATTAGAGAACGAGTATGCGGCTGTGCCATTAAGAAACTTTAGATTGCATGTTGTGCCAAAATCCAGAAGCAAGTTGCCCATGCAATTTATCTCACGGTCTGCGGATTCTCTTAAGAATGAGGTATCATTTGCCTCTCTAAGCTGAATATCATGTGGCCTTTCATATGTTATAGTTTGCAAGTTTCCAGTCCTGGCATTGAAATCTCCAACTACTATAACTTCACCAAGATCCTGTAGAGCAGATATTTCCTTTGCCAAGTCATGGAATGGATTGGTCTTGTCATAACCTTCATTTTGATATATCTTCATCTGTAGAGGCGCATAGTAACAGATTGCTATGAACACTATGCATTTATTTAGCTCTATTCTAAGCCAAACTTGTTGCTTCCCTTTGTGCACAGAATGAAGATGCACTTGCTGGGATATTTGTTTCTTGGTGTATGCTGTTATACCGCCATAACCCCTGCCAACCAGATTTTCCTTTTCATTCCAAGCATTTTCTACTAGTTGGAAATCGTTTAAAGTTGGAAGGGATCTAGCCTGATGTTCCCACGTTTCAGTGAGAAGGATAATATCCATCTCTCTCCATATATCATATGTTGCATCCATTTTGGCTTGGTTTATACCATGTGCATTCCAAGCCATGACTTTCAAGGTCCTGTGTCCCTATGTTCTCCTCTTACTGGTTACTACTGCCTTACCCTGTCTATCCATATAAGCTACCAAACCTGATTCTCTGGCTTCCTTTACTTTGACCCATTTCCTTTTCCTTATCCCAGCCTGTGGAGGAGTCAGGTTCGGATCCAGCCATTTTTTATGGCCTTTCAGTGCTACTCAGTTGGAGAGAACTCTCTCTTTTGCTTCAATACTGGTGAACCTAACTAAGATTGGTTTATGCATATTTCCAATTTTTCCAACACGCTCCAGACTGCATAAAACCGTGGTTCATGCGGATGCATGGTGTCTCCGAAAAATTGATTAACCACCTCATTGGTATCTTCACCTTCGCTTCAACAAGGCCTGAGATTTTCAGATCCCGTGGCTCTAGCCTCGCCGCTTCTAATTTCTCTGCAGATGTAACCTCTTTTTGTGTAAAATTAATTGCTCTTTGGTTGTCTCAAAGAACCAATTCCGCCGCTTTGTCCGGTCGAATCGAAAGGTCTCGGTGATGACTTGGCTTAACTAATGTTATCAATTCCGCGTTTCGTGGTTTGTAAGTCCAGATTTTGCCTCTCAAGTAGCTCAGAGTTTTGTGAAACCAGACTATCAACTGACTTTTGAAGATTAGCCACCTGATCTTTTAGTTCTCGAAGCCGAGTGATGACATAACCTGAGTCCCCTTCGTATTCGATGAAGCCTTTCCCTGGCGAGCCCGCAGGCTTCGCCTTGCTAGATCTGGTCATACGAAAAGCTTCTCCCAACAAAGCGCCCAACAAAGCGCCCAATAAGCAAGATTCTGTCGCACAGTGGGTTGCCCGCTAGAAATTTAATATAAATATGTAGAACAACCATGACCATATAACATTCCCAATTTTACCCTTAGTTTCGTACTAACAAACTGTGATCATGGATTTCCCTAGATTTACGCCTAGTTTGCTAATTATAAAGTGTTCCCGCCCATTCCCAAAATTTTATGCCATACCTTGGCAAATTTATGCTTTCCAACATCTTTCTTCCCATAGAGAAAGTTCGTAACCTTTACGGTGTATTATTAAGGTAGTTAAATATAAGCTACATTTTCCCTCTATTTTATTAACATTCCATTTCCTTACCCAACTTATTAATAACAATTTGATGGTCAATCACGATCCTAATCCCCTTGTAATTACATAGTTTAAGGTGCGGATATTAGTTTATTGTTTACCATCCTTTAGCAGTGGCTAGCCCGACCTCCAGAACTCCAGGCTAACAGATCTAATCTCCATGGCCATCCCCATGGTATCTTTGTTGAATCTAGCATTGCTATTTTATATTACCCTTATCTAACATTGTTTGGTTATTAACTTCTTAGCCTAACCTTAACCTTTATTTTATTTATTCTTTTCCAGGATCATCTTCGACCCTAACAGATCGCGGCCCAACAGCTCCAACGAAGGCATTAGGGCCTTCGATTTCCTCTGAATCCAGCTTCCCAGAGGCCTAATGTCTGCAAATCGGCCCTCCTGGCCCGAGTTCCGACCTCCCTAGGTCGTTTTTAGGCTGTGGTAATGCCGTCTACAAATTCGGCTATGGCAGCTCGGCCGTAAACTCAGGCTTTATCTGCTCCTTAAACTTTCTATTAGTTCTTCTGGACCAATCTCAGCCTGTTCTCAGACCAATCCGACCTGCCTCAGATCATTCCAGATCTTCTCATGCTTCAATATTATGTTTCTTTGTTATTCCAGTCTGGTCGCTTTTAGATAATTCTGAGCCCTTCTTGCTCACCCCCGGCTAGCCTCTTACATCAGATTCTTCCCTGGTGAACCCCAGCATCCAACCGAAGTTTAAGAACCAGGCCAAATCGAACCCTTCAATTCTCAATCAAATATAATACAATTAAATCCACCATTTATTACTTACAATTGATCTCTGGTAATTCATATTCTTAATAGCTTCATAAGCATTTCTTGGCCTAAATCAATTTCAATCATCCTAACATCCCTGGTGTAAGCTATAAATCACCCACCTGATTACGCTTTTTTGCAATTGTCCCTGCTCACACTCCAAATCTCCTTCACGTAAACTCCTCCCTAAGGTTTGCCTCGAGCAAAACCCCAATTCCTCTACAATTTAGTATTTATAGATTTCCTGATAAACACGGATACATACCATGTATGTATTTTTTCCAACTCCAAAGACGGTTTAATGGCCCCTCCTAATCATAATGAAATTATATTAATTTACTTACATCAATCGCCCCGCTAACCCCGGCCTGTGTTCGTTACATTCTGGGTCCTATCCTCACTTTCAAAAGGCGTTGAAGAACAATTACACTCCTTGTAAACACATGTTCTATGTGATTGTGAAGATAGTAGGAAAAGATCCAGCAACTCATTTGACCCTGATCCAGTCAATCAGAGATACTTTAGAGAAAATACTCCAGTGGTTTTGCTTCATAGGACCTTAGGGATAAAGCTCCATTTTGTTTAACAAGATAGTTTACTTCTAATGTTGATGATGTCAATCACAAGCTAATATGTTAGCTTTGTGGTGCAATCTATGTTCTTTTTTGCTAGCATTTTTTGTTAATTTAACTTTCTCAAATAGATAACAATTGTACTTTACTTTTCAACTGCAAAAAAAAAAGGGACCAAAGTGCCCATGAAAAAAGACCCTATAAAAATTTACACTCATAACATGAGATACATATGTCAAATTTGGTAGGTTTCTTTGAGCTTTTTCCAGTCAAAATTGGGCGCTTTTTTGTAGAGGTAATGCAGACAAGAGATACCAATATCCAGAGTTTAAAGTCACTAATGGGAGCCAGTGAGTCTGATTATACAAATATGTTCTTATCTGGAGACATATTAGATGAACTAATCTATGATGTTGAATGTATATTATGAACATTTTCCAAACCTGATAGTTTCACAGACATAATAAATAAAGATCTCATCTCTCTCCCCCTCCCTCCCTCCCTCCCTCCCTCCCAAAGTCTTTGGAGCATCCAAAGTCGATCATGTTAAGTTATATTATAAGGATGAGTTGTTGGAGGTTACATGATCATTACAAATATCTGTTGATTTTTAGGTAAAAGCCCAATTGAATCTGGGCAAGAGACCAAAAAATTAATGCAAGGCTTAAAGTTTTATATGCAATGCAGCGCCATTGTATAAAGGTCGAAATTTGGAATTTCAGCATGAAAAAGATGTGTACAGTACGTTAGTAAGATATTCATACTATACGGTTGTGAAATTTGGGGACCAGGGTTAGCTTCTGATACATGGAAAAAGGTAGAAAAAGTACAAAAAAGGTTTCTCAGAACATGGCTAGGGATCAAGATGCAAACGTGTACAAACGCCATATAATATGATGCTAATCGAGCCTGGAATGTTAACATTTGAAGCAGAGGCTTTGTGTAGAACACTCAAATATGTCTATAAAATTCTATACACCATGCCGAGAACAGGTTTACCTAGGATGGCTTTAGAGGAGACTCGTGCTAAAGGTTGGTTTGCATAGTGGAATTATGGATGGCAAAATGGGGAATACACATGAAGGACTTGCTAACAAATAAAGATGGCATAAAAAATGGGTGTCAGGAAGCTTTTTTCGATGCAGTTGGAGAGATGGTAGAGTGAAGAAAGAATTTTATAAAACTCAGATCAACCCTGATATGCAGACGGGTAAGTGCTTGGAGATAAGTAGACGATCATGGAGATAACTCATCCCTTATGGATTTAGTCATTGGTTTTGATAACAGCCCAAACAAGATGCTGTGTGCTGAAGAAGAATGGACTTTACACGAATATATAGAGTTCTTGAATACATGTGCGATGTGACTTTTATTTCATTTTGAATGATATAAAGATTGGTTATAGAAAAGAGTGTTCTGTAAAATGCAAGGAGTGTAGATCTCCATTTACATTGTGCATCAAATACTTGGTACTTTAATGGATAATAAACATAAGAAAGGCAGCTGGTTTTGCAGGTTCAATTCCTGCAGCTTTCTCTAAAATTGTTGCTATTCTGGTCTATCTTTATTGCTGGACTTTATCCATCTTGTTTTTAAATATTTGATGAATCCAAAAATACATCTGCTATAAGATTTGCTGAGTTCTAGTTCATGTAAGACTTTGATTTGTCAAGACCAGGGATAGGTTCTATAATCGATAAATTATTTTTCAGACGAAAGTCCAAAAATACGTATTTTTAGGTTAAATACGTATTTTTCTTATTTTTAACCTACCGGCCGGAAAAAAAAAAATTTCGGTAAAAGCGAAACTTTGTTTTTCAAGACGCGAAAATTTTTTCGTAGTGATTTAAATTTGCTCGCTTTTACGTTGAAAAAAAAAAAAAAAAATTTTTTTACAGAAAGCGAACCTTCGGGCTTTACGAAAAGTTTCGTAGTTTAAAGGTTTAAGCTTGCGAAAAAAAAAAATCCGATTTTTTTTTTTTGCCGCCAATAACGATATACCCACCCCAGAGATGGCACAATTCAATGTGGCACGCCAGCGAGGGGGTCACCGCTAATAATAATAAAAATTTTTTTTTTCGGGCGAAACCTTGAACCTTCGGGCCACTTACGCTGAAACTTTTTTTCGAAGTTTAAACCGAAGGTTTAAACTAAAAAAAAAAAATAATAATTTTTTTTTTTTATTTTTTTTATTTTTCCACGGCGAAGTTTAAAGGTTTAAACTTTAAAAATGTTTTGATGCCGGAAATTTTTTTGGACGTATTTTTGACGTATTAAACGTCAAATTTGTGCCGTATCAAACAAAAAATACGTATTACGTATAAAACGTATACAGTATTGAACCTATCCCTGGTCAAGACTTTGACACTTTAATTTGGTAAGATTTGCTAAGACTTTGATTTGGCAATGTTGTAATTTTATGTAAACTACTATATATTAAGTGCTTTTAGTGTTCACAACAGGATGAGCTACTAGCCATATTTTAGAACCTATCTACTTGCCGGATGATTCATACTTGCTCAATTGCAAGTTCAATTGGGAATAGGTCAATCAATTGTATTAGAGATTGGTGTTGTGCAACTCTAGTGTTTTGTATGGGAAGACTTTGATTTGGCATTGATTTGAAAAGTTTTTAATATTCTATACTTTCTCAATGACCATGTTTGCTAGCCTTCAACCTAAAAAAGATGGTATTTTTGAGCAATACTACTGCTACTTCACAAGAAGCTGACGGTATTTCTTAGCAATAAAAGTTCAGTAACAATTAGAAACCGGGCACCAAAAACAGATGGTATTTTTGAGCAATAGAAGTTCATTCACAGATGGAACAAAAAACAGATGGTATTTCTGAGCAATGCAAGTTCATCAACAATTAGAAACTCGGGCTATAGTTAAATAAACTATTATCATGCAATATAACTTAAGAAATGAAGACACAGAATCATGAATATTTTAAGAAAATGGTATGCCTTCTTTGAACTACATAAACATTCCACTCATAAACATTGTTGAACATTGAATCACTCAAGTGTTAGACTACTTAAACATTGCATGCTTTTTTTTTTTTTTTTTTTTTTTTGATGAACGTGGACAAACATTGCATGCTTTAACTTGTTGAACATTGAACTATTTGAACATTTACCATTGCATCCTTGTAGCCACATACTTAAACATTGAAGAATAGACTCAGAAAGTAGATAAACATAAGAACTTGTACACAACATGTATGAAAGTAGATATTATATTATATGTTCCCAAAAAGGATCCATCACTTAGACGTATTTATAAGAGACTTGTACATAGCAGCCATTTTGCATCACAAAAACTAATTCATCGAAGAGTTAACATCATAAATTATGGGGATTCAAATACAAGGCCGAGAAAAAAAAACATAACATTGAAAATAAACCCACAGGCTAGAAAAAGGCACTAGATATGTCCAGCAGGCGGCGTCCTAAGTTTCCATGCCCTTGAAAACCTTTCGAGGCAGGGGTTTTTTAATCCTAGTAGTAATGATTGTACTAGCCTATTGTATGGGTCTCATGACCTATTGGTCTCCGAGGACGTTAAAAAAATCTATTCTATTCATGCAGGTCATTACTATTAGTCTGTATCACCATCTCCAGAAGGTGCTCTTCACCAATATGAATTCGGTCTATCCATTATTGAACCTTTTTAGAGCCTACAACTCCTTTTCGACACAGGCGATGCACCTCCAAGCAAGAAAATATAGCCACAACCTTAATTTTCTTGCCCGCCTGGCTAGAATCATGGATTCCTTCATGGGCTGCTTGGTGGTAATCTTCAGCCTTGCCATATTCGTTGAGCAGATGAAAGCTAAATCCATGACTCCAATCAATTGCATGCCTATGAAATTGATAATTCCTATCTCAAAAGACGAGCACGATAATGAATGCTTCATCAGTTGTATAAAGAACTTCTCTACATATATTGTTTTATTTTTTTATAGGTGATTATTGATGACTATTGAATTGTGCAAGAACTATTGAGTTTGTTGTGACAATTAAATCTTGAGTGATCCTTATTATTGTAACACCAACACAATGGATGTCTAAAGAAAAAGTCTATACAACTCCATACACAATGTATGGTCATGTTAAAAGAAATAGTCACAATTGTAATCCCAAATAGTTTTGCATTTGAACTAACAGTTTCTATACATGTGTTAATATTAATAGATGTTCGGCATTTGAACTTGCAGTCTATTTTTAATCTTAATAAAACTCCTAAGCCACTTATACATGCTTATGAAGTTGCAATACACCTCATAAAACTTCGAATTGCATTTGAGCTAGCAGTTTCGAACTCAAGAGGGTGGAGGGAGGTTGGGCTGTTGCCATCAAAGAACTCCAATACACAATGTATGGTCATGTTTAAAGAAATAGTCACAATTGTAACTCCAAATAATTTTACATTTGAACTAGCAGTTTCTATACATGTGTTAATCTTTATAGATTTTTTGCATTTGAACTTGCAGTCTATATATGTGTTAATCTTAATAGAATTCCTAAGCCAATGCTATTTGCAGAATTAGGTTGAGCTCATACAGACAATCCCACATGGGTTACGCCTTTGTCAGCTCTGTGGAAATGCTAAGCTTGAAGATGAATTACATGTCCTGTTCCACTCAGAGAGAAGCATCAGGGTCATGCACATACACTTAAAGAGTTTTTTGACCTTCTGGGCATACCTATGGGACGAATATGTAGCAAAATAATAGGGGGTTCCAGGGGGATTTGATATGGTTGTAAAAATAACAATTCCTGAAATCATGAGCATATATTCCTAAAACAATTGAATGAATTGTTATAAAAAAAAAAAAAAAAAAAAAAAAAAAAAAAACATAGATTCAAGATAAAAAATAATCATGTTAGCTCACTGGGTACATTGGTTAAAGTTGTCTTATTAGGACATTGAGTTATTTTGGTAGAGGTCCGAGCCCCCATATTTCATATTCTAAAATCTTAGGCACAGTCGTATAGAGGTTCGATATTCCCTCAAAACCTTAGGCGAAATCGTAGTTCATATTTCAAAACCATAGGTGCCACCAATCATAAATGACTATAAGCGAAATGAGAGGTGCCCAGAGGCCCCAACATACGATCTGGGTCTTAGGATCGACGAATTCGACAACTGTGGTTGTTCAGAATGCACCTCATTTAGAATATGTAGCAAAATAACAAAGGGTTCCAAGAGGATTTTATATGGATGTAAAAATAACAATTCCTGAAACCATAGACCATATATTCCTAAAACAATTGAATGGGTTGTTATAAAAAAAAATATATAGATTCAAGATAAAAAATAATATAGATTCAAGATAAAAAATAATCACGTTAGCTCACTGGGTACATTGGTTAAAGTAGTCTTATTAGGACATTGAGTTATTTTGGTAGAGGTTCTAGCCGCGTATTTCATATTGTAAAGTCTTAGGCAAAGTCGTATAGAGGTTCGATATTCCCTCAAAACCTTAGGTGAAATCGTATTTCATATTTCAAAATCATAGGCACCTCCAATCATAAATGACTATAAGTGAAATAAGAGGTGCCCAGAGGCCCCAACATACGATCTGGGTCGTAGGATCGATGAACCCGACGATTGTGGTTGTCCAGGATGCACCTCGTTTAGAATATGTAGAGGATGTAATGGATTGTAGAGAGAAAAAACTTAAGATATTAAATATAGTTGAACCGAAAGTGAGTTAGATGAGGGAGGGGCTAATGCATTTCCATCTGAGGATGCATTAGATGAATGGTTGTATAGTTGATGTACTTACGGGATGTCTTATAGATCTCGAGGTCTCACAGACATATTAAATACTCATATTTCTCTCTCTCTCACACACGCACAACACGTATAATGAAGACTACATGAAAATAGAAGATTGCAAGAAGTTTTTCGCAGTTGTTAATCTAAATGCCCCGTACCTTAGATTGGTACTTCTTGATCAGATTTGGTTCCACAGCAATTACTTGATGTGTACTTTTCAGGCAAAAGCTTATATTCATTACAAGTGCTTTGACAAGAAATTATGGTTTTGCATATTTTCCCATTAAGTTTGCCCAATTTGTTTGGTATTTGGGGAGGGTATTCTCGCAACGGTGGGAACTATGATTCTGGTACTGTATTGTATAGAAAACCGTATATATTGCCATATTTGAGGAGCTTAATGTCCTTTAGAGGTCATGTTGCTTTTTTGGATTTTTAAATAAGTTATCTTTGGAAAGGTTGAGAAGGAAAAAAAAAATTGGAGGCGTTTTTTTTAGAGCGTGGATGAGAAGGGATGCTCCCTTCTTTTTTTGGCAAGGGTAGCGGAGCAGAGGCAGAGGACATTTAGGCGGAGAGGGCGGCAGCGGATCCCAAAGGTGGATCGGAGGGTGGATTATGGAGCCGGAGGGGCTTCATGGTTATTTTTTCTCGATTTGGGGGAGAGGGCGGTGGTGTGTCGAGAATGTGGGACATCGGGTTTTTGAAGAGAAACAAGTCGGGGCTCTAGAGATTTGCAAAACTTAGATTTCTCGATAGGGCGGCCGCCCTTGTACAAGAGGCAGCAAATGCCCGAAACCGGTTGAAACAAGGGTTCCTACCATGGTCGGAATCAGAGCCCACGATTTTCCCCGCCCGAAATCGGAGGAGTTGTGGCAGATATTTGATGGCTTTAATGTGGGAGAATGTATTGAACGGATTGTAATCATGAAAATGGGCTCTGGTGAGGCCGTTCGGGCCTGGAGGTTCGAATCCTCCAGCCCGTGGTTGCTTGGTTTTTTTTTTTATGCGTGTCGGGCCGCTTAGGAGCGCAAAGATAGTTTTTATCCACCGCAATTCCTTCCACGATGCTATGGCGACGAGGCCATCGGTTATGGTCTGAATCATGAGCGCCAGTAATTTGTCTGGCTTGCATTAATCATGAGCAAAGACTAATCATGGTCGTGGCATGTCGGCTTGCTTGTATCTTCGCCACTTGCATTTATGCATCCAATGCTTCGGTTTTTTTGCCGCTTGCTTGTAAGATGTATGCATTTATGCAGGATAGGTAGGGTTCTGGTGAGGCCGACATGGCCTGGAGGTTCAAATCCTCCAGCCCTGGTGTAAAATGACCATCTGTTATGGCGGGGTAGATCTAGTTGCGTAGATGGATTCGAGATTCGAGATTGATTAGAGATTGTGCAGGATTGATTTATTCATTCAAGCAGTTCGAGATTTTGGATTGACTGTTATGGTGAAACAACAATGTAATTGTGACAATCAAATATGAATATATGAATATGGCTATTGTCCATAGCAATTTTGGTTCACATAACGTCAATGATGTGTGTGAATTTCGCACCTTTGAAATTTGTATGGGTCGTGGGCTCGCAAAAACGAGAGGGCCCTTGATCCGCATAAAGGAGGAATATCCTCCCATCGAGAGCCCCAATTGCAAGATGAAAACATCCCATTAAGTATATTGGGACAATTCCAATGACTGTTGTGCTCATTTCTTTGTAAATCCAACATGGATATCTAGCAATAAAAACTCTCCAAACTTAAATTTCTGAACTTCGAATTTGAATATCTTCAAGCGTTGCCTCATAATACCTTCCTAAGTCGCCAAAACCTTCAAGTCCTTCAGCTACCATTGCAATAAGAGACTATTTTGACCCCCTAGACACCATGAACAACAATTTGAAGATCTCGATGCTTTCAAAAGATTTCAAAATCTTATAAAAGTCAATTTTTTTACTTTATATAATATAAAATTACTACAACATCTAGTCTACATTTTACTAGTTACATACAACATCTAGCGTACCATTTCGTTACATAACATGAATATAGAATTGAATCAATTTTTATCGTCCATGAAAACCAAAAGGTCTATAGGACCCAATATAAGAAAGAGCACAAAAAGCCCACTACTTGTATACCATCACTACCTATGTAAAGCAGTATATTTTATTCTTAAAAAAAATGGGTGTCTAATATTTCAGGGCTGAGAAGAGCCCATCGCTTGACACGTCTATTAATTTTGGTTTTGCTAAATTCAAGAAAAAAGAAAAAACGTAGGGATGCCACGTTTTTGTTCTTATCTACTTTGAATGAATCTGCTCCGTCGAATGCTTTGCTTTTCACTTCCTCTGCCCCATTCGGGCAAAATCCGCTCTCACAAATCGCTGCCATAGCTCTGGTACTAATGCAGGAGGTCGCCAATGGTGAAGAAACAGCAATCTGTCACTGCAATCCAAAAGCTACTGCAGATTTGGATCTTCCCCTTTCTTTTTTGCTCTGCAAGAAATCCCTTGCTTTGCTTTCTTTCGCAAAACCATGATCCCAGACCACTTCCTGGTTATTTGAGGTGCCAAAAAGCGAAGTCCAACTTAAATGAATATTGCCAGACTCATCAAAACTCCATAGCGAAGCTACAACAATACATGTTTGCTTGCCATGTTTTTTCTTGAGAAACCTATAGGTTTGCTGTTGATTTGCTATGGTGATCGCAGGGTCTGCAGACTCATGCCAGTTTCTCAATATGATAACCAAGCAACGTTTCTTTGGTCTCCTCATCCAGATTATGCAAGACTGATGACGTATCAGGCACATACCCACACACATCTAATTACCTATTCAAAAGTTTCAGCCTCGCATAGATAGCTTCCTTCATTGGATGGGAGATATACCAATTAGAAAGGTATGAACCTGATTACCAATCTCAATTGAACTGCACCCCGGTTCCTTCTTTATGTCTCTTTCTAATACGTGCAACATCCACCCATCTACCAGCTCTAGCATATCTGGGTCCAACTTGAGGACCTGTTCTGCAGCAATCCCACTTCTTTTAACATCACCATGAATCCTACAAGCAGCTAGGAGAGCCATTCATACAACAGCTATATCTTCATAAGCTGTATTCCTAATGAAGGCATGCGCCTCTTCCAACTGTCTTGCACGACCCAAAAGATCAACCATGCAGCCATAATGTTCAGTTGTCGGTATGATGTCATAATCTTTGACCATTGCATCGAAATAGCATTGTCCCTTATCAACAAGGCCTGCATGACTACATGCATATAAAATATAGACAAATGTGATATTGTCGGGCTTCAGACCCTGCAGCCTGCGATATCATTGCTGAAACAAATCCAGTGCCTCCATACCAAATTCATGTTCCAGATCACAACATTGCGTTGATGCATTTGGTCAAATACTTTTGGCGCATCATGCAGGCTATCACATTTAGCATACATGTTAATCAGGGCCATTTGTGATGGTAGGCGATAGTCCGGGTATGGATGCGCAAATGCTACCGTGGAGATCATAGATGATAGAAGTAGCCGGGTTATGTGCTGAAAATCCTTTATTTGATTTTGTTTTGTGCATATAACCAGCAAGAAATTATGCAATTGGTTATGCGATCCCATTTTTGGCTTTGACACTGAGGTTTTTACTTCCGGAGCAACTAGCATTTTGTGGATAAGCCCGTTCTTCAATATGTGAAGAAATTTTCATTTGTTGTTTTTTAACTTGCAGAACACAGAAGAAAGACTTCCGATTTTGCGGCTTTATCTTCAGGATTGCTTAGCTATAATAGCCATTTTGGGGTTGCTAGATTTGGTGTTGGCATCGAACGATTTTTACCAAGCAAGTGAGGATGGCAATGCATTTCATGTACTGATGGACTTGATGTAGATCCGTAATCAGGGGAAGACCAAAGATAGCATTTTTTGTGTGCTTCTAAAGTAATCCTTTGTGTTTAAACCTAGTCTTTTCCTTTGACAGTCCGGACTCTGTTGCCACGAATCATTTACATGGTTTTTGTGGTGATTGAAGACTCATAATCAAAGACATTAAGTTATGAAAGCAATTGTTCTGAACCTTGTAGGAGCAGAATATTCACTATTGGCTAGTGAAGACTTCTGGGGAAGTGAAATCTCTTTATGGTGGCCTCAATACTCTATCCCAGTGACACAATCCCAGTGATGCAAATGCTTAAGATTGTGGCAAATTTTCTCTCAGCATATACAATAAGCAAAACCATGTCAGTCCATTTTGATTGAGCATTTTTAGCTCCAGGTTTTACAGACTATTTAAATCATGCTATTTGATTTACGCAAAATACATTTAAGTTCTTTGCTAGCATAAGAACAAGTGGTCATAATGTGCGGATATAATATTGTAATTCAAACTTCGAATAGATGAGCCTAAGGCTTCTATAATGCCTCGGTTATTATAGATCAGACCATGAAATATTGAAATATTGTTTGCAATATATTCATGTGTTTAAAAGGTCATCACATGTTGTTTTTCATTGCTTTCATAACCATGATATGTATAGATAAAAATTGAAAGAAAGGCTAGGGAAAATAATTGATAATTGATATGACATGGCACTTGGAAGAATGATAAAGTTGAATATGAAGAGTGAGATCCCTCCTAAAATTGCTAAATCAGCAAAGAGCCTCGATAAATGATGGTGGACAAAGTCAATGGAAGTAGGTAGAATAGAGCGTAAACACCTCCTCCATTCTACCTACTTCATCCAAGATGGTTTTACACGTATCACTTGAAGAATAGGGCAGAAAGACCTCCTCCGTTCTACCTACTTCATCCAAGATGGTTTTACATGTATCACTTGAAATGGACATTATCTGCAAATTGTATGCTAGCAAGACTGTGGAATTCCTTCGGGTTGCCTACCTTTGTATCAATGCAACACTACAACTGCAATGCCGACCTTTGTATCAATGCAACACTACAACTGTAATGCCTGATGCATGTATATAACATTGTTCGTATTGTGGCACTTCTAGATCCTCAAAAAATAGCTTAAATCTTCAAAATTTGACAAATGTAGTCTTTCCTTTTATCTCATAGCTAT
This sequence comes from Isoetes taiwanensis, assembly GCA_021234155.1. Lineage (NCBI taxonomy): Eukaryota > Viridiplantae > Streptophyta > Lycopodiopsida > Isoetales > Isoetaceae > Isoetes > Isoetes taiwanensis. The sequence continues at coordinate 119,876 of JAJEKV010000193.1, read as the reverse complement.
TATAAAATTGACATGCAAGTTTTGTACTCAACATGAGGTGTATGTACACATCACATCGCGTGCTCTTTCAAGCAAATTGTTATTCAGAGGCTTCAGTTGCAAACGATGGAAATAACTTCTATCAACAATTTTTTGAGGAGAAAATTAGATTGCAAGGGAGCATGCAAATCACACATTTTTCCTTTTGGAAAAAAAAAATGCAGGTCCAAATCCTGTATGTTCTGGAACATGAGAGAAATGTTCGCGTAACACCCACCTATCATACATGTACGAAACCATATGGCAGCAGTGTGGGTCCAAGTCCCACATATTCTTGAATTACACAAAAGGCTGGAAAAGAGAAATGTTCATGGTGGCCAAGGAGAAGAGAAACGTTCGCAGCGGCCTTGGCCACCACGATAAGTTTCGTGTATATATAATCTTGTGTTTTAAATTTGTCCCATATGTTACTTTTCTATTTCAAGTGGTCTATGACATTTCTTAAAGGGAACGCCAAAAACATTTTTGAAATTTAAAAATGAGAGTGTTGTCCATTTGTGTTCTGACTTTTGGGTCTATATTCTCATTCATGTTTCGACGTTAGCATCTATGTTCCCGTTCTGTTTTGGGTCACTATGTGACATACTACTATACTTTCGAGACACGTTTTCCAAATTCCTAAACTATACCCACCTTGTGAACTTTTATCGAGAGAGAGTCATCCTAACTTGATGGATTTAAAAACAATGGTCTATTGGTTGAAGATGTTTACTCCTTTTATTAGCAAGCCAATTAACAATTACCTTATCATTACAACATTATACCATACTCGATAGCTCATGACATAGATCGTACAAGGTTAACATGTTTTCATGATCTTTTTTTAATGTTATCAAGACCATCATCCCATGGTAAAAAGGAGTGTCTTGTTCCCCTTTTGTACTCTGTATCTTTTGGCGTCGGGTAAACCTCATCAGGTCCTCGCACGTTACGGTGTCTCATAATTAGTGTCCTTTTGTCCACCCAAATTAGCACCATTTGTTTAGTATTATGGGAAGAGGGAAATTCAAAATTAACGAGAATATCGGGGGGTGGTTGATTCCCCCTTTCTCGAGGGAGAGAGATCTCGTTTCTTTCTTTCCATCCATTTTTTGTTCAGGCTTCTTGTGATCCAATGACTAATGACGAAGACAGGAGGCGGAAATGGCGTTTGCAGAAGCAACGACAAAGAGCAAGCAAGATGAGGCAACAATTGTCAAATGAAAATTTAGATTGGAGTATTGAGCACTCAAAAAGCAATTGCAACATGCAGCCTCCATAATCAATAAAAAACGTTTTTTGGATTTGACGGGTTCAATGTCTACTGCACGGAAGAAAGAAGTATGGCATCTAGTGGAGAACAACAAAGTTATGCAGGTTGGTGTTGTCCGATAAGGAAAAGATTGTAGATACTATTTTGACCCCTAGGCATCATGAACAACAATTTGAAGATCAGGATGCTTTCAAAAGATTTCAAAATCTTATAGAAGTCAATTTTTTTACTTTATAATATAAAATTACTAGTTACATACAACATCTAGTCTACAATTCACTAGTTAGATACAACATCTAGCATACCATTTCGCTACATAACATGAATATAGAATTGAATCAATTTTTATCATAGATCCATGAAAACCAAAAGGGGTGCAAAATCGGTACTGGGTAGCAAGTGCTTAAAATCGGCGTGTTTTAAACACGACGTGCGTGATTGATCAATTGACATGTAGGGTGGCCGTCAAATGACAAATTTGAGAGAATCATGAGCTTGAATGGTGCGGAAACATGAATGCAGAGCCCCGCCATATTCGTGGATGGCGGGCTTACCCATCTTGAATTCAAGCAAAATGGAGGGACTAATTGTTTCTAAGAATTGCCTGAACCGAAATTCAACAATTTGCCCTCACCAATTTTGCAATACACAGAAATCCGGGATAGATGAAACCCAATTCCTCTCCCCGTTCACTTTACAAAGCCATTGATGCAGCAAGGAAGAGACATCAGAGGCAAAGATTGTATGCAAAGAAGGTAGCAATGAAGAAGAATTCCCCTTCAAAGAAGAATAAGAAATTGAGACTGAGTGACCGCAGAATAAGAGAAATTTCAGGAGGAATTTTTGAAGTATTCAACCAAATTAGTACAAATGTCGATGACAATGACAAAGGCCGTATCCTTGACAGTCTTCTTTGGAGGGCAAGGGATTTACCAAATGCTTCTATAAAGAAATCTAAGTAGGTTACTATGGCCGAGCAAATGGTGAAGAATTTGAAGGAAACAATGCAAGAACATAAGTATGAGAGGAATCATGACATGCTTCGTGCAAGGAAGTCCATCCTGATAATGGCAGCAGCAGGTACAAATGGTGTCAAGCCATTGAATCAAACAGAAGTGGCCAGATTGCTCAGCATCCCTAGAAAAACAAGTTCAAATGCTTTTCAAAGAAGGGTGCAAGCTAACAAAGGGGAAGGACCTTGGTCAATGTTCAGGAGGAGGAAGCGGATGGATAGCATATTAGATTACAACAAAGAAGCTGTTCTCAAGTTCTGGACAGAAAATACAAGAGTTTCTCCATACAAGAAAGACGTGAGGAGGTATGTATCAGAGACAGGAATAAAGATAGAATATCCAATTCACCTTCTTGAAGTCAGCCAAGTGAGTATTCATCCTATATTGTAGAGTTCATTATATGTAGCATTTATTTGGCATTCACACCACGATTCCTAGGGTTGCAATTCTACCTCAGGTTTAGAGAGGAGAATCCTCATATCAAAATTGCATTTGCAGACTTTTGAGAGGTTGAAACCGAGTTTTTTGTGAGGAGGATCGTGAAAGGCATACATGCTTTTTTGCATCTACCACTTGAAATTTGAAATACATCATGCGAGGGATTGAAGCGACGAGAAAATCGGGTGGAGTTCATGACAATTGCAAACCGCCACGTGATATTTGTGGCTCGCCCTTAATGTGCAGCCAAGAAGCATACAATCAAGTGCATCAGTGATCTATGGAGACAAGTAGTCTGCAGCAAATGTGATGATGAGGAGTGGTTTGATCATAACTGCTTGATGTTGGCGTGTAAAAAATGTGGGTTGGATAGAATTAGAAAATGTCCACAGGAAATGGATGGCACGGGTTCATTACTAGTTACTTGGAAGACATTTGAAAAGCAACCTGTGGACCAGGACAGAGAATTCAGGGATCCAAGAAAGGCTTTGAGGTACAAACTGTCTTAAGATTAGTCTGAGAAGGAAAGAAGTCCCAATGAGTTTCAAGAGGATGTGAAGAAGGTAATATCAGATTTTGTTCCACACAATTACATAGCACATTGGCAGGCCAATCAGTTTAAACAGTGTGTGTCATCATTTCCAGAAGATACAATTGTATCTGTTATTGACTTTGCAGAAAATTACAGCATCAAGATCCGAGAATGAGCCCCATACCAATGACCGTATGAGACAAGTTTCTATACTTGTTCACATAACATATAGACATGACAAAAGTGCTCATATTCCTTCTGTCTGCGAAGAAGAAGAAGACCGGTCCAAAGAAGAAAAAAAGAAATGTAAGATTGGAGCGGACGAGGGAATAGACTCAACAATGGTAGGAAGATCATAAAATAGACTCACTTTTACATTTCTGATGATAAAGTGCATGACTCATTATTTGTGGAACACTGCCTACAAAAGCATATTGCATGGCTTAAGGAACAGGAAATAGAGTATGAGAAGCATTGGGTTTGGAGTGATGGCTGCTCATCACAATTCAAGTCAGCAAAACCTTTTTTTTTCTTAGGCAGGTACTTCACAATGAATGACAAGGAAAATAGTGTGGAACTACTTTGCCACTGCTCATAGTAAAGGTGAACATGATGGTGCAGGTACTTTGCCACTGCTCATGATAAAGGTGAACATTCTTGGGTAATTTCAAGTACATGTTGCTCACTAAACAACCCGAAGCCTCCGTGCACAGCCATGTGGTAAGATATCCTAAAATTGATATGGACAAAATAGAAGGCACAGACATGTACAAAATTTCACAGGAGACCCATGAAAAAATTATGGCCAGTCTCACAATAACATTGTAATTCTTTGACAGTTAACCAAATTGATGTAATTCTTTGCAAGTGATTTGTTGTTCCAGCACCTAAGCACGTAAGCACACATTTGTATATATATTAATAATAGTGAGGATGCACAAGGGTGATGTGCATGGACACGTACTTCAAAATGAAGATTGAATTGTTGTCCCGGGGGACCATTGCACTACATTTCTCCCATAGGTCTTTTAAATGGCACAATATATGATAAAAAGGGATATTGAGGTCCTTAGTGTGGTCTTATTAGAAGAAAAAATGAAGAAATCTACTTATTTTTCACTATTATAAAGTTAGTCAATGTGTGGCTGCTCCAAAGTATCATAGTCTAAATAGGACCATAGTACATGTAGATCAACTTTTATGATAGGTTATAATTTTTGTAAATTTGAACCTTTGTTGGCAATATATATCTCAAATTTCATGTTAGAATAATATATTATATACAAGATTTGAATATAAGTAAGCATGGGCTATTTATAGGTCCAGGATTAAACCAAGTGGATTGAGAAAATTTCTCTATTTTTTTGCACTGGCTCTAATCAATTTGTCCCCTATAATGATATTATGATTTCTCATTGTCTATAAGATAGTCTTTGAAAGGTGTAAGTGGACTTTCTCGTGCATTCAAAGTAGCAGCCCATGCTTCTCCTCTTCCCTGATCTCTTGCTGCCCCTGACCTGCTATCTTCCCTTCTGTAGCCTCTACCACGGCCACCTCGGTCCCCACGCCATGGGCCACCCCTTCCTTGACCCCGTCTAGGTGCATTATCTTCGGATTGCCTTGATCGCTGATTCTTCCTTCCTCCTCGTTGATTTTCAGATCCTGTGGAGGCAGTGTACCCACCATATGTCCTGGTTTTAGGGCAATCCCACACCCAATGTCCAGGCTCTCGGCACCTAAAGCATCGCCTCTCACTGATGCACATATCCCTTTCCTCTGCAGACATCCGGGATGATCTATTTTATGGCCCTTGGCTATTGCTGGCCTGCACATCCATAGGCGGGCAGCAGCCCTAAGCCTGTTATTATACCTCCCTCTCCTCGAGGAATTCCACCTTGCCATGAGGATTGAGCTTGCCGCTTACGTTGAGCATCTAATCTTTGCTTTCTGCCGGATCACGCTTCCGATTAGCCATGAATTCTTACAACCTCCTCGGATCGTATAAGATACTCGGACATTGTGCTCTTAATTTCCACGAAGATCTTGTCCTTGCACAAACCTAGAGCACAACAACCTTGTCCATTGTAGGACAATGAGGCTGCAATCTCTTGAACTTCTTATTGTACTCGACTCTTTGTGCCAACTTTGTTTGCAATCATCTCCACCTTATACCCTGACGGTGTAAAATGACCTTACCGAATTGCTTTGCGCGGGAGTCTTCCCCGGATCTATTAGGCGGGCGTCTCCCACCAAGCGGCGTGCAAATCCTCCTAACATTGCACGTGCAAGGGCGCCTTTCTTTTGATTCCTCTGCCTTAATCAGATCAAAATAAAACTCCACTCCACGGAGCCATGCATCTGCATCATCCCCGGTTGTGTTCTCCCCAGTGAACACTTCCCTCTTGGTATCCTTCAATACCTTCTCTATAGCCTTCTCTGCTTCACTCTTTTGCTGGGATGCAGTGTGTTGCAAAGTCTGCTGGATTGCTTGCAAAATATTGGTAACATCAAGAGCTCCCTCAGCTCCAACTCCACCTGCACCACTAGCATCACCGACTTCCATGGTTCCCTCTACTCTGCGCATAATACAAAATATCATTAGCCAATCCCCTCAAGATGCTCAATCTAATTTCAAAGCATTCAAGATCAACTATGCTCACGATACCAAGCTGTATTGAGGCTTGCCAAGTTGGCCTCTCAGGGTAGCTTGGGATCTGTTGATTTTCGTGATATTACTACTAGCACTTGATAAGGGAGATTGGGCTAATTAAATATCGATGCAACTTGCATTCCATATGACCGCGGTAAAGAATCCAATCTTTATATTCACATTAAATATCCAACAAGTGTTGAAGACAAATCCGTAGTAGTACGTGTGAACATGCAAACCTTAAGAGCGTCAAATCCACAATCAACATGAGAAAAATCTTCAATATAAGAGCTTTTTATCATTAGAAGGTTCACTCATTAAGGCTTCTATGGCTGCGATCTCCACGAGTCCAATGGGAGGTCATCCCTTCATCTGCATATAGGTGGACTTCGTTGCCTTCTAAAGAAGGTTCCACAAAACCGGGGGTAGATCCCACACTAGTCTCTACCCCGGAAGGATGGCCTTCTTCAGAGCTCTGTGCAATCTCTGGCGCCTATACACTAGCCTCATCCTCCAGCTCGCGAAGGAAATCGAGCACCTCCTCATGCTTTGGAACTCCGCCTGGAGGAAATCGGCCTCCGGCTTTTACGATCCTATCGGGGCCTCTAACCCCAGGGTCTCTGTGGCCTTCGCACTTTCGGCTCCATGCCTCTCAAGCTACACGACAGCACAGGGGTTCCTAAAGATTAAGTGGGGGTTTGGAGCATTTTAGGAACTATGCATTCATAACACTTATAACATAGCCTTATGCAAGCTTACCACCAATAGTCCCACTGCATCCAACCAACCAAATAAGTATGCATCGTATACCACAATAACACCTCATATCCCATGCATTAGCAATGTCATCGCATCTGATGCCTACTCGGGTTCTAACATGCCACCCGGTTACGATCGGGCCTACTGAGCCAATCTGGCGGGGTTTTGCCTCATGTGTACACACCCATCCACTTTTGCATCCAAAGGCGGAGGACCACTTTTGCCATGTAGCGCGACAAGAAATCCAGCCAGGATAACAATGCCCGATGTCACACACAAACACAACCGCAAGTCCATGCCATCGCACATGGACCCCGGCCCCGGAGATTATGCACTTATGCAATATTTTCACATGCTTTAAATATCCTCATAACCACATTTCCTAGATATTATCATGTATGATGGTAATACCAAGCTAAAATAGCTCATATGCAAATCCTATGCATTATCTTTTACATATGCATCACAAAGCCCATAGCCATGCCACATTAGCATCACACATACATTCATATGGGTATTAAAAAAAATTTAAAAATTATATATTGATCATGCCCACATTGGACCTTGAGGTCATGGAGCAGAAATATTTACATTTGATTAATTTTCATAAGCAGATTATGATGAGAATCCACTGCCTTGATATACAAACCAAGATCATGTGGCCTCATGCTAAAGATAGTATCAAGGCATAACTCATCAATTCCAAATTTGTCGCGAATATCCGAGTATGCAGAACACTGCGTAAGTACATGTGTCTCATCCTCTAGCGCTTGTTGATCACAGAAAACACAGATCCGACTCTCCTTGGGAATCCCTGCCCATCTGCCTATCTCTATACCAAGATGATGTGAGCTTGTCCTGTACGCAATCGTTTGCTTGAGATTCCTTGACATATTGGCTTTCAAATAGTCTTGATCTGCATAAACCATCATCGGGTTAACGTCCTCAATGTACTTTGTCATCCTGCTACCTTTTACCGACCAGAGGCGTGCTACCGCAAGAGTCTGCAGTAGATCTCGGGCGCCAAGCTCCGTGTCTGGCCAATTCTCTGCTGTAACATCCCAACTGTTTGCCCACTCCATAAGATCATGATGCCAGCCTGATGTTTGCGTGCGGAGAAAGGCCCGTTTGGAGGGTCAGTGGTCAGGTTGCAGTTGAACTTTATTAGCAAAATTTATTGTTTGATAGAGTGCTTCTACCTCTAGAGGGAGCATACCCGCCCCAGCCAACATGATGGCAAAGGGTATTTGATTTTTCACTCCCAATTCTTCTCTAATTAAGAAATATCTTCAGGACCACCTCAACCTGTTTCCATTGCCTGGATGATAGGCTAGGCCCCCAAACGGGAGACCCATACAAGACAACAGTCTGCACAAGAGTTTTAAACAGAAGCTTCTTCAAACACCAACTATCTAGGTTGGCTTTCCAGCATCTGATAAGCATAGCATATAGCGCATTTTTACCACCTGAAATCTGTTTTTGAATACATCATTCCAAGGGTACTTTGCTGTATCCAATCCAATCCAAGATACTTATATGTATTGACTATCTCCAGATCGTTACACATATACCTGAAAGGAGGGTGGTCTATGGTTCCTACTATCATAACTTTGGATTTCGCCGGGTTTACCTGCATGCTTTTTTCCCTACAAAAGAGTTCTAAATTATTTAAGAGCGATTGCAAACCTCCTTAAGCCATTCATCCAATTCATCTATAAAGAGCCCCAATAGTGTTGGTGATAAGGGACAACCCTGTCTCACACCTATAGTACTAAGGACCTCTGCATCAAATTGGTTGGACAGTTTTACAATAACTTTTGAGTAGAGTTGAGCAACTGCTGCTCTATTCTCAACAGGCACATCTAATTGCTCCATTCTATGTCCCAAGTTCCTCCTCGGAACTGTATCAAAAGCTTTAGAGAAATCGATAAAAGCCGAGTACAAGGAGCGCCTTGGTCTTTTAGCGTTCTCAAATAAAGCCCGCAACACTAAAGCGTGATCTAGCGTGCAATGGTCTTTCCTGAAGCCAGCTTGGAATAGGGAGCGTTTCCCATGCTCTTCCGCCCAGAGGCTCAGCTTGTGCTCAAGAAGCTTGGCCAAAAATTTTTGTGAAAGTATTGCCAATCAGTATGGTTCTGTAGTTGCTAACCAACTTCTTGTCCCGCTTTTGTGGATCGGATGAACTCTATTCTCCTTCCAATGCTTGGGGAAGCCTTCTATGACTGCCTTGTTAAAGAGGGTTGTCAATACCTCTATGGTGATACTGCCACCCCATTTGAATAGCTCCACACTACTACCCTGCAGATCCTGTGATTTGCCGTTGGCCATTTCATGCAGTGTGTGCTTCACATCCTCCTCTGAGAAGAGATCTCTATTAGAAAGCATGCTGGCCATCTGTTCAGCAGGCATATCATAAATAGCTTTGACATATTTAAACAATTCTTGTGGATCCACCGGGAATAACGAGAGCTTGTTTTGAATGGTGTTCCAGAAAAGCTTAGAGTATTCCTGTAACTTCTTATGCAAAGAAATCTTCCTTTGGCGCCTAAACGTGGGCTTTTTCCATTTGAGCAAAGTAGTGTACCATTTAGGCTTTAATAGCGTCCCTTTAGGGATCATGTTCCGCGCTGTTTTACAGTCCTTATCGAACCAGCTCTTATGTTGTCTTAGCTTTTTGCCACCTCTTGTCAAACCAAAAATATTGGTTGCTGCCCCTAAAATTCAGTTTGTAAAGCAAGTAACATCATCTTTGAGATTTCCTGTCCACTCAATCCCTTGTAGAGATGCCTCTACGTGTTTTCGGTTTTCAGCATGCATGTCGTAATTTAGCTTTAACCGAGGAACATGATATGTTTCAATGTCACTTTTCACAATTGCACCTGCAACCTCAAGGAAAAGTGGCGAATGATTAGACTCTGTTGCTTTATCTCCAATTCTGAAAGCGTGGATCAGATGGGAACTGCTTGTAAGCACATAGTCTACAACGCTAGCTCCAGTATGCGTAAAGCAAGTAAAACCATTAGAGAACGAGTATGCGGCTGTGCCATTAAGAAACTTTAGATTGCATGTTGTGCCAAAATCCAGAAGCAAGTTGCCCATGCAATTTATCTCACGGTCTGCGGATTCTCTTAAGAATGAGGTATCATTTGCCTCTCTAAGCTGAATATCATGTGGCCTTTCATATGTTATAGTTTGCAAGTTTCCAGTCCTGGCATTGAAATCTCCAACTACTATAACTTCACCAAGATCCTGTAGAGCAGATATTTCCTTTGCCAAGTCATGGAATGGATTGGTCTTGTCATAACCTTCATTTTGATATATCTTCATCTGTAGAGGCGCATAGTAACAGATTGCTATGAACACTATGCATTTATTTAGCTCTATTCTAAGCCAAACTTGTTGCTTCCCTTTGTGCACAGAATGAAGATGCACTTGCTGGGATATTTGTTTCTTGGTGTATGCTGTTATACCGCCATAACCCCTGCCAACCAGATTTTCCTTTTCATTCCAAGCATTTTCTACTAGTTGGAAATCGTTTAAAGTTGGAAGGGATCTAGCCTGATGTTCCCACGTTTCAGTGAGAAGGATAATATCCATCTCTCTCCATATATCATATGTTGCATCCATTTTGGCTTGGTTTATACCATGTGCATTCCAAGCCATGACTTTCAAGGTCCTGTGTCCCTATGTTCTCCTCTTACTGGTTACTACTGCCTTACCCTGTCTATCCATATAAGCTACCAAACCTGATTCTCTGGCTTCCTTTACTTTGACCCATTTCCTTTTCCTTATCCCAGCCTGTGGAGGAGTCAGGTTCGGATCCAGCCATTTTTTATGGCCTTTCAGTGCTACTCAGTTGGAGAGAACTCTCTCTTTTGCTTCAATACTGGTGAACCTAACTAAGATTGGTTTATGCATATTTCCAATTTTTCCAACACGTCTGCACTGTACAAACTGTGGTTCATGCAGATGCATGGTGTCTCTGAAAAATTGATTAACCACCTCATTGGTATCTTCACCTTCTGCTTCAACAAGGCCTGAGATTTTCAGATCCTGTGCTCTAGCCTGCTGCTCTAATTTCTCTGCAGATGTAACCTCCTTGTGTAAAATTAATTGCTCTTTGGTTGTCTCAGCAACCAATTCCGCCAGTTTTGTCTGGTCGAACTGAGTGTCTGCATGACTTGGCTTAACTAATGTTATCAATTCCGCGTTCTGTGCTTGTAAGTCTGCATTTTGCCTCTGCAGTTCAGAGTTTTGTGAAACCAGACTATCAACTGACTTTTGAAGATTAGCCACCTGATCTTTTAGTTCTCGAAGCCGAGTGATGACATAACCTGAGTCCCCTTCGTATTCGATGAAGCCTTTCCCTGGCGAGCCCGCAGGCTTCGCCTTGCTAGATCTGGTCATACGAAAAGCTTCTCCCAACAAAGCGCCCAACAAAGCGCCCAATAAGCAAGATTCTGTCGCACAGTGGGTTGCCCGCTAGAAATTTAATATAAATATGTAGAACAACCATGACCATATAACATTCCCAATTTTACCCTTAGTTTCGTACTAACAAACTGTGATCATGGATTTCCCTAGATTTACGTCTAGTTTGCGACTATAAAGTGTTCCCAGTTCCATTCCCAGCCTTATGCCATACCTTGGCAAATTTATGCTTTCCAACATCTTTCTTCCCATAGAGAAAGTTCGTAACCTTTACGGTGTATTATTAAGGTAGTTAAATATAAGCTACATTTTCCCTCTATTTTATTAACATTCCATTTCCTTACCCAACTTATTAATAACAATTTGATGGTCAATCACGATCCTAATCCCCTTGTAATTACATAGTTTAAGGTGCGGATATTAGTTTATTGTTTACCATCCTTTAGCAGTGGCTAGCCCGACCTCCAGAACTCCAGGCTAACAGATCTAATCTCCATGGCCATCCCCATGGTATCTTTGTTGAATCTAGCATTGCTATTTTATATTACCCTTATCTAACATTGTTTGGTTATTAACTTCTTAGCCTAACCTTAACCTTTATTTTATTTATTCTTTTCCAGGATCATCTTCGACCCTAACAGATCGCGGCCCAACAGCTCCAACGAAGGCATTAGGGCCTTCGATTTCCTCTGAATCCAGCTTCCCAGAGGCCTAATGTCTGCAAATCGGCCCTCCTGGCCCGAGTTCCGACCTCCCTAGGTCGTTTTTAGGCTGTGGTAATGCCGTCTACAAATTCGGCTATGGCAGCTCGGCCGTAAACTCAGGCTTTATCTGCTCCTTAAACTTTCTATTAGTTCTTCTGGACCAATCTCAGCCTGTTCTCAGACCAATCCGACCTGCCTCAGATCATTCCAGATCTTCTCATGCTTCAATATTATGTTTCTTTGTTATTCCAGTCTGGTCGCTTTTAGATAATTCTGAGCCCTTCTTGCTCACCCCCGGCTAGCCTCTTACATCAGATTCTTCCCTGGTGAACCCCAGCATCCAACCGAAGTTTAAGAACCAGGCCAAATCGAACCCTTCAATTCTCAATCAAATATAATACAATTAAATCCACCATTTATTACTTACAATTGATCTTCTGGTAATTCATATTCTTAATAGCTTCATAAGCATTTCTTGGCCTAAATCAATTTCAATCATCCTAACATCCCTGGTGTAAGCTATAAATCACCCACCTGATTACGCTTTCTTTGCAATTGTCCTGCTCACACTCCAAATCTCCTTCACAGAAACTCCTCCTCAGAAGGTTTGCCTCAGAGCAAAAACCCCAATTCCTCTACAATTTAGTATTTATAGATTTCCCGTATAAACACCAGATACATACCATGTATGTATTTTTCCAACTCCAGTATCAGTTTAATGGCCCCTCCTAATCATACGAAATTATATTAATTTACTTACATCAATCGTCTGCTAACCTGCCAGGTTCGTTACATTCGGGGTCCTATCCTCACTTTCAAAACAAGGCATTGAAGAACAATTACACTTCTTGTAAACACATGTTCTACGTGATTGTGAAGATAGTAGGAAAAGATCCAGCAACTCATTTGACCCTGATTCAGTCGATCCTTTCTAGAGATACTTTAGAGAAAACACTCTAGTAGTTTTGCTTCATGGGACCTTAGGGATAAACCTCCATTTTGTTTAATAAGACAGTTTACTTCCAATGTTGATGACGTCAATCACAAGCTAATATGTTAGCTTTGTGGTGCAAGCTATACTCCTTTTTTGCTAGCGTTTTCTGTTACTTTAACTTTCTCAAATAGATAAGAATTGTACTTTACTTTTCAACTGCAAAAAAAAAACCAAAGTGCCCATGGAAAAAGACCCTATAAAAATTTACACTCATGTATGAGATACGTATGTCAAATTTGGTAGGTTTCTTTGAGCTTTTCCCAGTCAAAATTGGGCGCTTTCTTGTAGAGGTAATGCAGAGAAGAGATACCAATATCCAGAGTTTAAAGTCACTAGTGGGAGCCAATGAGTCTGATTATGGGGAGGAGAGCACTAATATGTTCTTATCTGGAGACATATTAAATGAACTAATCTATGATGTTGAATGTATGTTATGAACATTTTACAGACCTGATGGTCTCACAGATATAATAAATAAAGATTTCCTCTCTCTCCCCCTCCCTCCCTCCCTCCCTCCCTCCCAAAGTCTTTGGAGCATCCAAAGTCGATCATGTTAAGTTATATTATAAGGATGAGTTGTTGGAGGTTACAGATCATTACAAATATCTCAGTTTGGTGGTAGGTAAAAGCCCAATTGGAATCGGGCAGTAGACCAAAAAATTAATGCAAGGCTTAAAGTTTTATATGCAATGCAGCGCCATTGTATAAAGGTCGAAATTTGGAATTTCAGCATGAAAAAGATGTGTACAGTACGTTAGTAAGATATTCATACTATACGGTTGTGAAATTTGGGGACCAGGGTTAGCTTCTGATACATGGAAAAAGGTAGAAAAAGTACAAAAAAGGTTTCTCAGAACATGGCTAGGGATCAAGATGCAAACGTGTACAAACGCCATATAATATGATGCTAATCGAGCCTGGAATGTTAACATTTGAAGCAGAGGCTTTGTGTAGAACACTCAAATATGTCTATAAAATTCTATACACCATGCCGAGTAACAGTTTACCTAGGATGGCTTTAGAGGAGACTCGTGCTAAAGGTTGGTTTGCATAGTGGAATTATGGATGGCAAAATGGGGAATACACATGAAGGACTTGCTAACAAATAAAGATGGCATAAAAAATGGGTGTCAGGAAGCTTTTTTCGATGCAGTTGGAGAGATGGTAGAGTGAAGAAAGAATTTTATAAAACTCAGATCAACCCTGATATGCAGACGGGTAAGTGCTTGGAGATAAGTAGACGATCATGGAGATAACTCATCCCTTATGGATTTAGTCATTGGTTTTGATAACAGCCCAAACAAGATGCTGTGTGCTGAAGAAGAATGGACTTTACACGAATATATAGAGTTCTTGAATACATGTGCGATGTGACTTTTATTTCATTTTGAATGATATAAAGATTGGTTATAGAAAAAGAGTTACGTAAAATGCAAGGAGTGTAGATCTCCATTTACATTGTGCATCAAATACTTGGTACTTTAATGGATAATAAACATAAGAAAAATTTGGTTTTGCGGGTTCAATTCCCCGACTTTCTCTAAAATTGTTGCTATTCTGGTCTATCTTTATTGCTGGACTTTATCCATCTTGTTTTTAAATATTTGATGAATCCAAAAATACATCTGCTATAAGATTTGCTGAGTTCTAGTTCATGTAAGACTTTGATTTGTCAAGACCAGGGATAGGTTCTATACGTATTAAATTATTTTTTCAGACGTATAAAGTCCAAAAATACGTATTTTTAGGTTAAATACGTATTTTTCTTATTTTTAACCTACCGGCCGGAAAAAAAAATTTCGTGTAAGCGAAACCTTGAGTTTAAACTTTAAAGCCTTTTTTCACGAAGTTTAAAAAGTTTAAGTTTAAAAAAAAAAAAAAAAAATTATATTTTTTCGTAAAAGCGAAAACCTTGATTTAAACTACGCGAAAAAGTTCAGCGAAGTTTAAACCTGGGAAGGTTTAAAAAAAAAAAAAAAAAAAAAAAAAATTTTTTTTTTTTTTTTTGCCGTCAGCAATGATACCCACCCTCGGCATGGCACAATTCAATGTGGCACGCCAGGCGAGGGTCACCGCAATAATAATAAAATATTTTTTTTTTTTTCGTGGCGAAAACCTTGATTCACTTACGCGAAACTTTTTCGGCGTGGTTGAAGGTTTAAAACGCCAAAAAAAATTTTTTTTTTATTTTTTTTATTTTTTTTTTTGCGCGTAAGCGAAACTGAAGGTTTCGCTTACGCGAAATGTTTTTGATGCCGGAAATTTTTTTGGACGTATTTTTGACGTATTAAACGTCAAATTTGTCTTCAGTATCAAACAAAAATATTATTACGATAAAAAGCATTATCTGATATTGAACCTATCCCTGGTCAAGACTTTGACACTTTAATTTGGTAAGATTTGCTAAGACTTTGATTTGGCAATGTTGTAATTTTATGTAAACTACTATATATTAAGTGCTTTTAGTGTTCACAACAGGATGAGCTACTAGCCATATTTTAGAACCTATCTACTTGCCGGATGATTCATACTTGCTCAATTGCAAGTTCAATTGGGAATAGGTCAATCAATTGTATTAGAGATTGGTGTTGTGCAACTCTAGTGTTTTGTATGGGAAGACTTTGATTTGGCATTGATTTGAAAAGTTTTTAATATTCTATACTTTCTCAATGACCATGTTTGCTAGCCTTCAACCTAAAAAAGATGGTATTTTTGAGCAATACTACTGCTACTTCACAAGAAGCTGACGGTATTTCTTAGCAATAAAAGTTCAGTAACAATTAGAAACCGGGCACCAAAAACAGATGGTATTTTTGAGCAATAGAAGTTCATTCACAGATGGAACAAAAAACAGATGGTATTTCTGAGCCATGCAAGTTCATCAACAATTAGAAACTCGGGCTATAGTTAAATAAACTATTATCATGCAATATAACTTAAGAAATGAAGACACGAGAATCATGAATATTTTTAAGAAAATGGTATGCCTTCTTTGAACTACATAAACATTCCACTCATAAACATTGTTGAACATTGAATCACTCAAGTGTTAGACTACTTAAACATTGCATGCTTTTTTTTTTTTTTTTTGATGAACGTGGACAAACATTGCATGCTTTAACTTGTTGAACATTGAACTATTTGAACATTACCATTGCATCCTTGTAGCCACATACTTAAACATTGAAGAATAGACTCAGAAAGTAGATAAACATAAGAACTTGTACACAACATGTATGAAAGTAGATATTATATTATATGTTCCCAAAAAGGATCCATCACTTAGACGTATTTATAAGAGACTTGTACATAGCAGCCATTTTGCATCACAAAAACTAATTCATCGAAGAGTTAACATCATAAATTATGGGGATTCAAATACAAGGCCGAGAAAAAAAAACATAACATTGAAAATAAAACCCACAGGGCTAGAAAAAGGCACTAGATATGTCCAAAGAAGCGGCGTCCTAAGTTTCCATGCCCTTGAAAACCTTTCGGAGGCGGGGGTTTTTAATCCTAGTAGTAATGATTGTACTAGCCCATTGTATGGGTCTCATGACCTATTGGTCTCAGGGGCGTTAAAAAAATCTATTCTATTCATGCAGGTCATTACTATTAGTCTGTATCACCATCTCCAGAAGGTGCTCTTCACCAATATGAATTCGGTCTATCCATTATTGAACCTTTTTAGAGCCTACAACTCCTTTTCGACACAGGCGATGCACCTCCAAGCAAGAAAATATAGCCACAACCTTAATTTTCTTGCCCGCCTGGCTAGAATCATGGATTCTTTCATGGGCTGCTTGGTGGTAATCTTCAGCCTTGCCATATTCGTTGAGCAGATGAAAGCTAAATCCATGACTCCAATCAATTGCATGCCTATGAAATTGATAATTCCTATCTCAAAAGACGAGCACGATAATGAATGCTTCATCAGTTGTATAAAGAACTTCTCTACATATATTGTTTTATTTTTTTATAGGTGATTATTGATGACTATTGAATTGTGCAAGAACTATTGAGTTTGTTGTGACAATTAAATCTTGAGTGATCCTTATTATTGTAACACCAACACAATGGATGTCTAAAGAAAAAGTCTATACAACTCCATACACAATGTATGGTCATGTTAAAAGAAATAGTCACAATTGTAATCCCAAATAGTTTTGCATTTGAACCGGTTTCTATACATGTGTTAATATTAATAGATGTTAGGCATTTGAACTTGTAGTCTATTTTTAATCTTAATAAAACTCCTAAGCCACTTATACATGCTTATGAAGTTGCAATACACCTCATAAAACTTGAATTGCATTTGAGCTAGCGATTTCGAACTCAAGAGGGTGGAGGGAGGTTGGGTACATTTGTTGCCATCAAAGAACTCCAATACACAATGTATGGTCATGTTTAAAGAAATAGTCACAATTGTAACTCCAAATAATTTTACATTTGAACTAGCAGTTTCTATACATGTGTTAATCTTTATAGATTTTTTGCATTTGAACTTGCAGTCTATATATGTGTTAATCTTAATAGAATTCCTAAGCCAATGCTATTTGCGAAATTAGGTTGAGCTCATCTGAGACAATCCCACATGAGTTACGCCTTTTCGACTCTGTGGAAATGCTAAGCTTGAAGATGAATTACATGTCTGTTCCACTTTCGGAGAGAAGCATCGAGGGTCATGCACATACACTTAAAGAGTTTTTGACCTTCTGGGCATACCTATGGGACGAATATGTAGCAAAATAATAGGGGGTTCCAGGGGGATTTGATATGGTTGTAAAAATAACAATTCCTGAAATCATGAGCATATATTCCTAAAACAATTGAATGGGTTGTTATAAAAAAAAAAAAAAAAAAAAAAAAAAAAAACATAGATTCAAGATAAAAAATAATCATGTTAGCTCACTGGGTACATTGGTTAAAGTTGTCTTATTAGGACATTGAGTTATTTTGGTAGAGGTCCGAGCCCCCATATTTCATATTCTAAAATCTTAGGCACAGTCGTATAGAGGTTCGATATTCCCTCAAAACCTTAGGCGAAATCGTAGTTCATATTTCAAAACCATAGGTGCCACCAATCATAAATGACTATAAGCGAAATGAGAGGTGCCCAGAGGCCCCAACATACGATCTGGGTCTTAGGATCGACGAATTCGACAAAGCGTGGTTGTTCGAGGAATGCACCTCATTTAGAATATGTAGCAAAATAACAAAAGGGTTCCAAGAGGATTTTATATGGATGTAAAAATAACAATTCCTGAAACCATAGACCATATATTCCTAAAACAATTGAATGGGTTGTTATAAAAAAAAATATATAGATTCAAGATAAAAAATAATATAGATTCAAGATAAAAAATAATCACGTTAGCTCACTGGGTACATTGGTTAAAGTAGTCTTATTAGGACATTGAGTTATTTTGGTAGAGGTTCTAGCCGCGTATTTCATATTGTAAAGTCTTAGGCAAAGTCGTATAGAGGTTCGATATTCCCTCAAAACCTTAGGTGAAATCGTATTTCATATTTCAAAATCATAGGCACCTCCAATCATAAATGACTATAAGTGAAATAAGAGGTGCCCAGAGGCCCCAACATACGATCTGGGTCGTAGGATCGATGAACCCGACGATTGTGGTTGTCCAGGATGCACCTCGTTTAGAATATGTAGAGGATGTAATGGATTGTAGAGAGAAAAAACTTAAGATATTAAATATAGTTGAACTGAGTGAGTTAGATGAGGGAGGGGCTAATGCATTTCCATCTGAGGATGCATTAGATGAATGGTTGTATAGTTGATGTACTTACGGGATGTCTTATAGATCTGGAGGTCTCACAGACATATTAAATACTCATATTTCTCTCTCTCTCACACACGCACAACACGTATAATGAAGACTACATGAAAATAGAAGATTGCAAGAAGTTTTTCGCAGTTGTTAATCTAAATGCCCCGTACCTTAGATTGGTACTTCTTGATCAGATTTGGTTCCACAGCAATTACTTGATGTGTACTTTTCAGGCAAAAGCTTATATTCATTACAAGTGCTTTGACAAGAAATTATGGTTTTGCATATTTTCCCATTAAGTTTGCCCAATTTGTTTGGTATTTGGGGAGGGTATTCTCGCAACGGTGGGAACTATGATTCTGGTACTGTATTGTATAGAAAACCGTATATATTGCCATATTTGAGGAGCTTAATGTCCTTTAGAGGTCATGTTGCTTTTTTGGATTTTTAGATAAGTTATCTTTGGAAAGGTTGAGAAGGAAAAAAAAAATTGGAGGCGTTTTTTTTAGAGCGTGGATGAGAAGGGATGCTCCCTTCTTTTTTTGGCAAGGGTAGCGGAGCAGAGGCAGAGGACATTTAGGCGGAGAGGGCGGCAGCGGATCCCAGTGACGGTGAGGCAGGGATTATGGAGCGGAGGGGCTTCATGGTTATTTTCTTCTGATTTGGGGCAGAGGGCGGTGGTGTCAGAGAATGTGGGACATCAGGTTTTTGAAGAGAAACAAGCTGGGGCTCTAGAGATTTGCAGCTTAGATTCTCTGATAGGGCGGCCGTCCTTGTACAAGAGGCAGCAAATGCCTGAAACTGGTTGAAACAAGGGTTCCTACCATGGCTGGAACTGTAGCCCACGATTTTCCTGCCCTGAAATCGGAGGAGTTGTGGCAGATATTTGATGGCTTTAATGTGGGAGAATGTATTGAAAGGATTGTAATCATGAAAATGGGCTCTGGTGAGGCCGTTCGGGCCTGGAGGTTCGAATCCTCCAGCCCAGGGTTGCTTGGTTTGTTTTTTTTATGCAGGTCGGGCTGCTTAGGAGCGCAGCATAGTTTTTATCCACTGCAATTCCGCTTCACAGATGCTATGGCGGACGAGGCCATCGGTTATGGCTGAATCATGAGCAGCAGTAATTTGTCGGCTTGCATTAATCATGAGCAGCACTAATCATGGCTGTGGCATGTCGGCTTGCTTGTATGCTGCCACTTGCATTTATGCATCTGAATGCTTCAGTTTGCTGCTGCTTGCTTGTAAGATGTATGCATTTATGCAGGATAGGTAGGGTTCTGGTGAGGCCGACATGGCCTGGAGGTTCAAATCCTCCAGCCCTGGTGTAAACAGCCATCTCTGTTGTACAGGTAGATCTAGTTGCGAGATGGATTCCGAGATTGCGAGATTGATTCCGAGATTGTGCAGGATTGATTTATTCATTCAAGCAGTTCGAGATTTTGGATTGACTGTTATGGTGAAACAACGATGTAATTGTGACAATCAAATATGAATATATGAATATGGCTATTGTCCATAGCAATTTTGGTTCACATAACGTCAATGATGTGTGTGAATTCTGCACCTTTGAAATTTGTATGGGTCGTGGCCTGCAAAAAACAGAGGGCCCTTGATCTGGCATAAAAGGAGGAATATTCCTCCCATCGAGAGCCCCAATTGCAAGATGAAAACATCCCATTAAGTATATTGGGACAATTCCAATGACTGTTGTGCTCATTTCTTTGTAAATCCAACATGGATATCTAGCAATAAAAACTCTCCAAACTTAAATTTCTGAACTTCGAATTTGAATATCTTCAAGCGTTGCCTCATAATACCTTCCTAAGTCGCCAAAACCTTCAAGTACTTCAGCTACCATTGCAATAAGAGACTATTTTGACCCCCTAGACACCATGAACAACAATTTGAAGATCTCGATGCTTTCAAAAGATTTCAAAATCTTATAAAAGTCAATTTTTTTACTTTATATAATATAAAATTACTACAACATCTAGTCTACATTTTACTAGTTACATACAACATCTAGCGTACCATTTCGTTACATAACATGAATATAGAATTGAATCAATTTTTATCGTCCATGAAAACCAAAAGGTCTATAGGACCCAATATAAGAAAGAGCACAAAAAGCCCACTACTTGTATACCATCACTACCTATGTAAAGCAGTATATTTTGTTCTTAAAAAAAATGGGTGTCTAATATTTCAGGGCTGAGAAGAGCCCATCGCTTGACACGTCTATTAATTTTGGTTTTGCTAAATTCAAGAAAAAAGAAAAAACGTAGGGATGCCACGTTTTTGTTCTTATCTACTTTGAATGAATCGCTTTCCGTCCGAATGCTTTGCTTTTCACTTCCTCTCGCCCCATTCGGGCAAAATCCGCTCTCACAAATCCGCCATAGCTCGGTACTAATGCGGGAGGTCGCCAATGGTGAAGAAAAGCAATCTGTCGCGCAATCCAAAAGCTCTGCGCAGATTTGGATCTTCCCCTTTCTTTTTGCTGCTGCAAGAAATCCCTTTGCTTTGCTTTCTTTCGCCAAAACCATGATCCCGGACCACTTCACGGTTATTTGAGGTGCCAAAAGCGAAGTCCAACTTAAATGAATATTGCGGACTCATCAAAACTCCATAGCGAAGCTACAACAATACATGTTTGCTTGCCATGTTTTTCTTGAGAAACCTATAGGTTTGCTGTTGATTTGCTATGGTGATCGCAGGGTCTGCAGACTCATGCCAGTTTCTCAATATGATAACCAAGCAACGTTTCTTTGGTCTCCTCATCCAGATTATGCAAGACTGATGACGTATCAGGCACATACCCACACACATCTAATTACCTATTCAAAAGTTTCAGCCTCGCATAGATAGCTTCCTTCATTGGATGGGAGATATACCAATTAGAAAGGTATGAAACGATTACCAATCTCAATTGAAGGCGCACCCGGTTCCTTCTTTATGTCTCTTTCTAATACGTGCAACATCCACCCATCTACCAGCTCTAGCATATCTGGGTCCAACTTGAGGACCTGTTCTGCAGCAATCCCACTTCTTTTAACATCACCATGAATCCTACAAGCAGCTAGGAGAGCCATTCATACAACAGCTATATCTTCATAAGCTGTATTCCTAATGAAGGCATGCGCCTCTTCCAACTGTCTTGCACGACCCAAAAGATCAACCATGCAGCCATAATGTTCAGTTGTCGGTATGATGTCATAATCTTTGACCATTGCATCGAAATAGCATTGTCCCTTATCAACAAGGCCTGCATGACTACATGCATATAAAATATAGACAAATGTGATATTGTCGGGCTTCAGACCCTGCAGCCTGCGATATCATTGCTGAAACAAATCCAGTGCCTCCATACCAAATTCATGTTCCAGATCACAACATTGCGTTGATGCATTTGGTCAAATACTTTTGGCGCATCATGCAGGCTA
This sequence comes from Isoetes taiwanensis, assembly GCA_021234155.1. Taxonomy (NCBI): domain Eukaryota; kingdom Viridiplantae; phylum Streptophyta; class Lycopodiopsida; order Isoetales; family Isoetaceae; genus Isoetes; species Isoetes taiwanensis. Next base: position 97,829 of record JAJEKV010000193.1, on the reverse strand, counting down.
TCACATTTAGCATACATGTTAATCAGGGCCATTTGTGATGGTAGGCGATAGTCTGGGTATGGTCTGCAAATGCTCTGGTGGAGATCATAGATGATAGAAGTAGCCAGGTTATGTGCTGAAAATCCTTTATTTGATTTTGTTTTGTGCATATAACCAGCAAGAAATTATGCAATTGGTTATGCGATCCCATTTTTGGCTTTGACACTCAGGTTTTTACTTCTGGAGCAACTAGCATTTTGTGGATAAGCCCGTTCTTCAATATGTGAAGAAATTTTCATTTGTTGTTTTTTAACTTGCAGAACACAGAAGAAAGACTTCCGATTTTGCGGCTTTATCTTCAGGATTGCTTAGCTATAATAGCCATTTTGGGGTTGCTAGATTTGGTGTTGGCATCGAACGATTTTTACCAAGCAAGTGAGGATGGCAATGCAGATTTCATGTACAGTGGACTTGATGTAGATCCGTAATCCGGGGAAGACCAGCATAGCATTTTTGTGTGCTTCTAAAGTAATCCTTTGTGTTTAAACCTAGTCTTTTCCTTTGACAGTCCGGACTCTGTTGCCACGAATCATTTACATGGTTTTTGTGGTGATTGAAGACTCATATCAAAGACATTAAGTTATGAAAGCAATTGTTCTGAACCTTGTAGGAGCAGAATATTCACTATTGGCTAGTGAAGACTTCTGGGGAAGTGAAATCTCTTTATGGTGGCCTCAATACTCTATCCCAGTGACACAATCCCAGTGATGCAAATGCTTAAGATTGTGGCAAATTTTCTCTCAGCATATACAATAAGCAAAACCATGTCAGTCCATTTTGATTGAGCATTTTTAGCTCCAGGTTTTACAGACTATTTAAATCATGCTATTTGATTCTGCAAAATACATTTAAGTTGCTGCTAGCATAAGAACAAGTGGTCATACGTGCCAGATATAATATTGTAATTCAAACTTCGAATAGATGAGCCTAAGGCTTCTATAATGCCTCGGTTATTATAGATCAGACCATGAAATATTGAAATATTGTTTGCAATATATTCATGTGTTTAAAAGGTCATCACATGTTGTTTTTCATTGCTTTCATAACCATGATATGTATAGATAAAAATTGAAAGAAAGGCTAGGGAAAATAATTGATAATTGATATGACATGGCACTTGGAAGAATGATAAAGTTGAATATGAAGAGTGAGATCCCTCCTAAAATTGCTAAATCAGCAAAGAGCTCGATAAATGATGGTGGACAAAGTCAATGGAAGTAGGTAGAATAGAGCAGAAACACCTCCTCCATTCTACCTACTTCATCCAAGATGGTTTTACACGTATCACTTGAAGAATAGGGCAGAAAGACCTCCTCCGTTCTACCTACTTCATCCAAGATGGTTTTACATGTATCACTTGAAATGGACATTATCTGCAAATTGTATGCTAGCAAGACTGTGGAATTCCTTCGGGTTGCCTACCTTTGTATCAATGCAACACTACAACTGCAATGCCGACCTTTGTATCAATGCAACACTACAACTGTAATGCCTGATGCATGTATATAACATTGTTCGTATTGTGGCACTTCTAGATCCTCAAAAAATAGCTTAAATCTTCAAAATTTGACAAATGTAGTCTTTCCTTTTATCTCATAGCTATTATAAAATTGACATGCAAGTTTTGTACTCAACATGAGGTGTATGTACACATCACATCGCGTGCTCTTTCAAGCAAATTGTTATTCAGAGGCTTCAGTTGCAAACGATGGAAATAACTTCTATCAACAATTTTTTGAGGAGAAAATTAGATTGCAAGGGAGCATGCAAATCACACATTTTTCCTTTTGGAAAAAAAAAATGCAGGTCCAAATCCTGTATGTTCTGGAACATGAGAGAAATGTTCGCGTAACACCCACCTATCATACATGTACGAAACCATATGGCAGCAGTGTGGGTCCAAGTCCCACATATTCTTGAATTACACAAAAAGGTTGGAAAAGAGAAATGTTCATGGTGGCCAAGGAGAAGAGAACGTTCAAGTATGGCCTTGGCCACCACGATAAGTTTCGTGTATATATAATCTTGTGTTTTAAATTTGTCCCATATGTTACTTTTCTATTTCAAGTGGTCTATGACATTTCTTAAAGGGAACGCCAAAAACATTTTTGAAATTTAAAAATGAGAGTGTTGTCCATTTGTGTTCTGACTTTTGGGTCTATATTCTCATTCATGTTTCGACGTTAGCATCTATGTTCCCGTTCTGTTTTGGGTCACTATGTGACATACTACTATACTTTCGAGACACGTTTTCCAAATTCCTAAACTATACCCACCTTGTGAACTTTTATCGAGAGAGAGTCATCCTAACTTGATGGATTTAAAAACAATGGTCTATTGGTTGAAGATGTTTACTCCTTTTATTAGCAAGCCAATTAACAATTACCTTATCATTACAACATTATACCATACTCGATAGCTCATGACATAGATCATTTTACAAAGGTTAACATGTTTTCATGATCTTTTTTTAATGTTATCAAGACCATCATCCCATGGTAAAAAGGAGTGTCTTGTTCCCCTTTTGTACTCTGTATCTTTTGGCGTCGGGTAAACCTCATCAGGTCCTCGCACGTTACGGTGTCTCATAATTAGTGTCCTTTTGTCCACCCAAATTAGCACCATTTGTTTAGTATTATGGGAAGAGGGAAATTCAAAATTAACGAGAATATCGGGGGGTGGTTGATTCCCCCTTTCTCGAGGGAGAGAGATCTCGTTTCTTTCTTTCCATCCATTTTTTGTTCAGGCTTCTTGTGATCCAATGACTAATGACGAAGACAGGAGGCGGAAATGGCGTTTGCAGAAGCAACGACAAAGAGCAAGCAAGATGAGGCAACAATTGTCAAATGAAAATTTAGATTGGAGTATTGAGCACTCAAAAAAGCAATTGCAACATGCAGCCTCCATAATCACGAAAACGTTTTTGGATTTGACAGGTTCAATGTCTACAGACCAGAAGAAAGAAGTATGGCATCTAGTGGAGAACAACAAAGTTATGCAGGTTGCAGTGTCTGATAAGGAAAAGATTGTAGATACTATTTTGACCCCCTAGGCATCATGAACAACAATTTGAAGATCCGGATGCTTTCAAAAGATTTCAAAATCTTATAGAAGTCAATTTTTTTACTTTATAATATAAAATTACTAGTTACATACAACATCTAGTCTACAATTCACTAGTTAGATACAATATCTAGCATACCATTTCGCTACATAACATGAATATAGAATTGAATCAATTTTTATCGTCCATGAAAACCAAAAGGGGTGCAAAATCGGTACTGGGTAGCAAGTGCTTAAAATCGGCGTGTTTTAAACACGACGTGCGTGATTGATCAATTGACATGTAGGGTGCGCGCCCGTCAAATGACAGGCTGAGAGAATCATGAGCTTGAATGGTGCCGGAAGCATGAATGCCTGTAGCCCGCCATATTCGTGGATGGCGGGCTTACCCATCTTGAATTCAAGCAAAATGGAGGGACTAATTGTTTCTAAGAATTGCCTGAACCGAAATTCAACAATTTGCCCTCACCAATTTTGCAATACACAGAAATCCGGGATAGATGAAACCCAATTCCTCTCCCCGTTCACTTTACAAAGCCATTGATGCAGCAAGGAAGAGACATCAGAGGCAAAGATTGTATGCAAAGAAGGTAGCAATGAAGAAGAATTCCCCTTCAAAGAAGAATAAGAAATTGAGACCCGGTGACCATGAGAATAAGAGAAATTTCAGGAGGAATTTTTGAAGTATTCAACCAAATTAGTACAAATGTCGATGACAATGACAAAGGCCGTATCCTTGACAGTCTTCTTTGGAGGGCAAGGGATTTACCAAATGCTTCTATAAAGAAATCTAAGTAGGTTACTATGGCCGAGCAAATGGTGAAGAATTTGAAGGAAACAATGCAAGAACATAAGTATGAGAGGAATCATGACATGCCGTGCAAGGAAGTCCACCCGATAATGGCGGCGGCGGTACAAATGGTGTCAAGCCATTGAATCAAACAGAAGTGGCCAGATTGCTCAGCATCCCTAGAAAAACAAGTTCAAATGCTTTTCAAAGAAGGGTGCAAGCTAACAAAGGGGAAGGACCTTGGTCAATGTTCAGGAGGAGGAAGCGGATGGATAGCATATTAGATTACAACAAAGAAGCTGTTCTCAAGTTCTGGACAGAAAATACAAGAGTTTCTCCATACAAGAAAGGCGAGGAGGAGGTATGTATCGAGAGGCGAGGGAATAAAGATAGAATATCTAATTCACCTTCTTGAAGTCAGCCAAGTGAGTATTCATCCTATATTGTAGAGTTCATTATATGTAGCATTTATTTGGCATTCACACGATTTCCCTGCAGTTGCAATTCTACCTCAGGTTTAGAGAGGAGAATCCTCATATCAAAATTGCATTGCAGACTTTTGAGAGGTTGAAACCGAGTTTTGTGAGGAGGATGCGTGAAAGGCATACATGCTGTTGCATCTACCACTTGAAATTTGAATACATCATGCGTGGATTGACGGTACCGAGAAAATCGGGTGGAGTTCATGACAATTGCAACTGCCACTGTGATATTTGTGGCTCTGGCCCAGAATGTGCAGCCAAGAAGCATACAATCAAGTGCATCAGTGATCTATGGAGACAAGTAGTCTGCAGCAAATGTGATGATGAGGAGTGGTTTGATCATAACTGCTTGATGTTGGCGTGTAAAAAATGTGGGTTGGATAGAATTAGAAAATGTCCACAGGAAATGGATGGCACGGGTTCATTACTAGTTACTTGGAAGACATTTGAAAAGCAACACTGCGTGGACGGAGACGAGAGAATTGAGGGGATCCAAGAAAGGCTTTGAGGTACAAACCTGTCTTAAGATTAGTACAGAAGGAAAGAAGTCCCAATGAGTTTCAAGAGGATGTGAAGAAGGTAATATCAGATTTTGTTCCACACAATTACATAGCACATTGGCAGGCCAATCAGTTTAAACAGTGTGTGTCATCATTTCCAGAAGATACAATTGTATGTCTGTTATTGACTTTCAGAAAATTACAGCATCAAGATCCGAGAATGAGCCCCGATCAATGCTTTGGTATCTGAACCAAGTTTCTATACTTGTTCACATAACATATAGACATGACAAAAGTGCTCATATTCCTTCTTCTGCGTGCACGGAAGAAGACCCGCCCAAAGAAGAAGAAAAAAAAGAACAGAAGATTGGAGCAGACCAGGAATAGACTCAACAATGGTAGGAAGATCATAAAATAGACTCACTTTTACATTTCTGATGATAAAGTGCATGACTCATTATTTGTGGAACACTGCCTACAAAAGCATATTGCATGGCTTAAGGAGCGAGGAAATAGAGTATGAGAAGCATTGGGTTTGGAGTGATGGTCGCTCATCACAATTCAAGTCAACAAAACTTTTTTTTTTTCTTAGGCAGGTACTTCACAATGAATGACAAGGAAAATAGTGTGGAACTACTTTGCCACTGCTCATAGTAAAGGTGAACATGATGGTGCAGGTACTTTGCCACTGCTCATGATAAAGGTGAACATTCTTGGGTAATTTCAAGTACATGTTGCTCACTAAACAACCCGAAGCCTCCGTGCACAGCCATGTGGTAAGATATCCTAAAATTGATATGGACAAAATAGAAGGCCTGAGACATGTACAAAATTTCACGGGGAGACCCATGAAAAAATTATGGCCAGTCTCACAATAACATTGTAATTCTTTTGACATTAACCAAATTGATGTAATTCTTTGCAAGTGATTTGTTGTTCCAGCACCTAAGCACGTAAGCACACATTTGTATATATATTAATAATAGTGAGGATGCACAAGGGTGATGTGCATGGACACGTACTTCAAAATGAAGATTGAATTGTTGTCCCGGGGGACCATTGCACTACATTTCTCCCATAGGTCTTTTAAATGGCACAATATATGATAAAAAGGGATATTGAGGTCCTTAGTGTGGTCTTATTAGAAGAAAAAATGAAGAAATCTACTTATTTTTCACTATTATAAAGTTAGTCAATGTGTGGCTGCTCCAAAGTATCATAGTCTAAATAGGACCATAGTACATGTAGATCAACTTTTATGATAGGTTGTAATTTTTGTAAATTTGAACCTTTGTTGGCAATATATATCTCAAATTTCATGTTAGAATAATATATTATATACAAGATTTGAATATAAGTAAGCATGGGCTATTTATAGGTCCAGGATTAAACCAAGTGGATTGAGAAAATTTCTCTATTTTTTTGCACTGGCTCTATTCAATTTGTCCCCTATAATGATATTATGATTTCTCATTGTCTATAAGATAGTCTTTGAAAGGTGTAAGTGGACTTTCTCGTGCATTCAAAGTAGCCCTTAACTACTTAATTTTCGTGCTTCGATATCACCCTTTAGATAGATAATCCTCCCTAACCAACTAATGTTATCATATATATAATGTGGTATAAACTATATTCTAAAGAATTGATTAAGATGATGATGTTCTTAACTTTGAAATGAGAGGTCATGTGGACCAATAATTGGCATCGATGTAGCAGTCTATCTTGATCTTCTTTAGTCATACCTTTTCATATTTTTCCTTAGTTCATCTTGAATTGCTTTCTTAACTTTGGGAAGCTTTGAAATATGGTGTTTGAAGTTCATCCTCAAGGCACAAATCTAGAGATCAAACATTGAAAACATTTGATGATAACTTGGAACTAATACTAAAAGTTTTAGCCCAAAACTAGCAATAGATATTTTTTATTGATAGAAGAGCTCATGAAATACCAATATTCTAAAATTCAGCTTGAGATTGACTAAGGTAAAGAAGTTATTGATTTAAAATGGACCTGTGGACCAGTAATGGTCTTAGGTACAGAAACCTTTATTGATTTATCATGATCATGCCTTTTGCTCTTTTTCTTTACTTGTTTTTTCATTGATCTCATATCCATACAAGCATTCATATATGATTTTTTCAATGACATACTATTTCAATAAATTTCCTTCAAATATAACAAAATAAACATCAATTAAAAGTCACTTAAAATTGTTAACTATAAGTCAAAGTTGAACCTTCAAATTACAGGCCAACAAATAATTTCTATACATGAAGCAATTAGTCAACTACTTATATACCAAATTTGAAGTAAAAAATCATTTTCATGCAAAAGTTATAGAATTTTAATTGAAACAATTGGGAACGGGAACCATTATTGGTCCACAGAAGACAGAAAACTGTTTTGACCCCATCATGTTTGACTGACTATATCTTTCTTCCTAGACTTCGGATTGGAACAAGATTTTTTGTATATTCATCCTTATCTCGTATAGAAAAATACCATTATAACGAAAAAAATAAAAAAAATCCTTTTGTTGAGACAGTTTTGTATTATGTAAACATGAAGCAAACTGGACTTGACCCCCCTTGATTCACCCAAGCATAACTTTCAATTTTAGGGGTATATGCATTTTTAACTATTTTTCCTATGCAAAGTGACTGCCATATATTAACGTGTAAAAAGGGTTTACCTGAATTTTATGCCATTGATTTTATATGAATTTTAAAGCAAACTGTACAAATGAACCATTTATGGTCCATCAAGGGACAACTCTAGTGTTAAGAATGTACATTTGTGACATTGGAATATAACATTCAATTATTTATTTTGGTACCATTACTATCCCAACATTCTTGGCAAAATTATGTTGTCAAGGCATTTCCTCGATGTGACATGTGTCAATTCCAATGGTCATACGAAATATTTAAGCCTGGTTACGAATTAATTATTCTGCGCGTGTGAGGTTTTTCGTACACTGACGCGCCTAAGCATAGGATTTAAGCACTAGGCGCCTAATCATAGGATTTAAGCTCTTCTTACGCCCTCACGCTTCCGCCTTAAGCCGGCGTCTTGCCCAAATCCTCTTCTTACGCCCATTCCGTCTATTTCCTTTACAATGGCCTCTACATGCAGCGGAAATAAAGCACCCGAGTATGTGCTTAAGCAGGTGCCTGAGGATGCGGACATCGCTCCGCAATACAGGAGCGCCTATTTCTTTGAGTCGGTTCCTCCAGAAGAAGCAACAGACACTGAGGACCATGAGGAAGAAGAAGGTATTCTTTTGTTTTGCAATTTTTTTTTGTTTTGTTTTTCTTTTGTTTTAACTAAATGCTTTTTTTGTTTACAGAAGTCGAGCAGGAATTGGAGAATTTTGAAGAGGAAGAGGAGGAGAATTCTGAGGAAGAGGAGGATGAAGAGGAAGAGGAGGATGAAGAGGAAGAGGAAGAGGAAGAGGCAGATGAAGAAGAGGAAAAACAACTCATTTTCGAGAGCTGCTACGAAGACCGCCCGACAAAAGGCAGAGGAGACGGGAATTGGAGGAGAATGTGTGGAGTGAGCCCGAGTCTGAACCCGAAAGCCCCTGAAAGCCCACTGAAAACCCCTGAAAGCACCCGAAAGCCCCCTGAAAGCCCCCGAAGACACCCGAAAGCCCACCTGAAAGCCTTCGAAAACACTGGCCTTATGGCTTTTTTTTTTGGAAAATATTTTATTTATATAAAAAGTTTTTTGTCTCTAACACTTTGTTCTTTGTTTTTCATTTTTTTTTCTCTATCAAATGTTCTTTTTGTCTATCAAATATATGTTCTTTGATTATCTCACTTACTTTGTTGTCATCTACTTTGTTCTTTGTTGTGTCTCACATTTTGTTTTTTCCATTATGTAAAGAATGAATTCATTTGATGTTCTTACTTCTATTATCCATGCAGGTGACAAAACATTGAATTCTTGTACAGTCCATTCAGATTCTGCTTGAATGTAACAGTGCTCTAGCTCAAACACTAAGCACTTTAATTAGTTTCAACAGTGCTTGTGAGTAAGCAGTGGAACACACGAGCACTTATGCAATAAACAGCTAGTTTTAAACAGTTATATAGCATAACAGTAAGCACTGCACCTTAACTGCACCTTAACTGCATGACAGTAAGCACTTGATGACATTAACACTTCTGCTAGCGTTAAGCAACTACATACTTAGTAACTGTCGCTGCATGACAGTAAGCAGTATCTGCCATTAAGACTCATACCAGACTAGCACTTGCAAGCAATTTTTTTTTTAAGCACTTGATAAGTTTTAAGCACCCCTTGCAGTCAGCATTGAACTAGATATAAACAATATAGCAAAAACTTATAGACAAGTCTGCATTGAACTATATAAACAATATAGCAAAAACATTCTTAAATTAATATAAGATAAATATGGTACATGAAAAGTGTAGGATTCCTTGGCCTAAATAAATGACAATCAGACCAATAATCATAAAGGAGGCAGGCTTAATCACAGTAATGGAGGATGACAATGTTCATCACCATAAACCTTCTCCAATTCCTCATTCACAAGGGTGCACAACTGCAATTGTTTTCCAGAAAGTCTTTCCAAGCATAGCTTCATAAAATTTCTATCTGTCATAGGCCAGGGCATGCATCTGTGTGTGTTCTTCACCAGTAACTTTATTTTTTCCTCAGTCTTGGCCTGCAGTATTCCTTCTATCTTTGGGGTGAGTACTGTTAGCACTTCATCACAGACATCCATCTTGAATGCAGGTACTAGCAGAAGTTTTCAGGGGCTGCTAAGGTAAGACTTGTATAATGAATCATCAAGAAGCAAAGTCTTACCTTTGAATCTTGGGTATGATTCATATATTTTCCCAAGTGGCTTCATCATGACTGGATAGCCAGGTTTGTTAGGGTGGTGAAAACTGGTCTTCACACATTTTTCCTGTCCCCATACAAATAGAAATCCGTCCCTCAAATCTGGACATAGTACTTGCAGCACATCTTCCACATTAGAGAGTTGCATTGATGACCATATACCAACACAACACTTCTGTAACAACGTCTTCAAGAAGAACACTGCTTCTGGTCTGAATATCACTTTCTTTCTGCTAGTGTATGTCATTGTCAATCCTGTTTTCAAGCGTATGTGTTCATTTGCACCAAAAGTTTTTACCAACACACCATTTAAATCCAAGACAATGAGTTTATCTTTTGCTGCCAAATCAATATTTAGTACGTTGGAACATCCTGAATACCTACACAACAGGAATTACTACATGAATAAATAGATGAAGATGAAAATGAAATGTGGGAACCTTTCTGTATCAACAGCAGGATTCTCTGACCTAACAGAATCAATTGGTAATCCTACAGTGAATGCAACAAAAGAACATCAATAATATTCAATGTTTTAAGCAACACTAAGTTGTGGCCTTGGCCAGCACTTCCCACACTGACTTTCCAGGTTTATTAAGGGCATCAATTACTTGTTGAAGATCAGGCTCACCTGAAACTTGAGGGCCTGATTCTGCATTTTCTTCAGAACACACTTTGATAGGTGTGGTGCCATGATTGAGACTGCTTCCTGCATCTTTCACAGTGCTACTTCTTGTTCTCTTTCTTGTAGCCTGAACAACTTCTTTGCTATCCTCCAGCTTACCCCTCTTTGTTCTTCTTCCCTTTCCTTTTGGCAAAAATTCACCCAAGTTGCCCTCATTCAATGGAATTACTCCCTCAACTTCCTTAAGTGCTTCAGTGTGTACACTCGGGTCTGTTGTTTTTTCCACAACTGGTGCTGTGTTTACAGCTTCTTCTATAGCTTCTTGGACAGCTTCTTGGACTGGTGGTGGTGGTTCTCTCATTGTTACATTCAAATGGTCACAATTGATTTGTACTCCTATAGGACTTTACAGGTGTTGTGCATCTTCAAATGAAGCCATTGTCCTTCTTTGAACCCCAGAGGGTGAGACCTCAATTGCGTGATCGGATTAACACATCTTTTTTGGTGTACTATTTGAAGCACCTGCAAGATGGCCAAAACCTAGCTCGTCAAATACACCCCCTGGCACCTTTCCAGGGCAACCATGAATACATTGTCCTCCTTTCAACAATGACCAACAAGCTATATGATACTCATGTTGGCAATTCAGTGCTAAACTTAACCTGTAAGCTTTAGTGAATTCCAGACCACATGTGAACATGTATAAAATGGATCTTGCACTAACAACTTATCTCGTATAATAGTAGAGATGCTAAATGTTGCGAGGAGTATCCATTTTCAAACTTCCATAAATTGTTTATGTAGAAATGCGAAGTCTCGTTCTTCTTCGAGAACTTTTAACTCCTCCTCAAGTTTGATTTTACATTTGACCTGCTCATTAACAGATGTAGGGTTCATTGCTTTTTGTACCTTGTTCATGTGCCAAGTTTCCATCTGGACAGTCTACTCCAAATCTTTAATTTCTGCCTCCAACTCACAGTTTGGATTAAGCTTGAACTCCTCCTGTTTTGTAGCCAAATCATTTGTGGCCTGTCTTAAACTGTTCTCAGCCTCTTCCAACATCATTTTACGTACTTTCGGAGGCCTTCTTATTGCCTTTCAACTCACTTCCCCTTGCTTCCAGATTCTTTTCGATAAGTAAAACCGATTTTCCAATCTCTGTCGCATTCTCTAAGGTTTTTATGTTTTCATCACATGCACTGATCTCATTTGATCCAGCTGCCACCTTTGGCTTTGCCTTCATTTCAGTTTTTCTAACATGTGCTACAACATCTGCCTCTATTTTTACTTGTCTATTGTTGTGGTATCTTTGGCATTGCATAGCAAATGCAGCCCAGTTTACTTTGCGTTCCTCAGGTGCAACTATTGATCTAGTGCAATTTTCAAACGCAAAAGCAAGGGCCAGTTGCTTTCTTACTTCTTTATTATGACAATTCTTGTAGATTTTTCGGCAGAGTGTTTCCAACTTCTCTTGAAGATGCTCCTTTGCACAGTGCCATTTTATCTTTCCCTTGTTCAACTTCTTTGTCCAAACAGATTCCCAATCTCGATCCGTGACATTATTTTCCGACCAAGTTTCTTCCTCGTGGGGCTTCACCCCCGAATTGCACAGACCTCTGATGCTGTGAAAATCATCCGCGCTCCATGCCTCCATCATCAACAGTCAAATATTGATTTGAGTTTTCGCGCCCAAGAGAAAAGGAGGGAGAAGGGTGTGACGGGCTTCGACGTCCGCGAGTTTCAGCACTTAAAGTGCTTAAACGCTTCGCCAAAAGTTGTACCCTACTAGCGATTTTACACCCAAAGGTCTATAGGACCCAATATAAGAAAGAGCACAAAAAGCCCACTAACTGTATACCATATATATAATCTTGTGTTTTAAATTTGTCCCATATGTTACATTTCTATTTCAAGTGGTCTATGACATTTCTTATTCAAAGGGAACGCCAAAAACGTTTTTGAATTTAAAAATGAGAGTGTTGTCCATTTGTGTTCCGACTTTTGGGTCTATGTTCTCATTCATGTTTCGACGTTAGCATCTATGTTCCCGTTCTGTTTTGGGTCACTATGTGACACATACTACTATACTTTCGAGACACGTTTTCCAAATTCCTAAAACTATACCCACTTCGTGAACTTTTATCAAGAGAGAGTCATCCTAACTTGATGGACTTAAAAACAATGGTCTATTGGTTGAAGCTGTTTACTTCTTTTATTAGCAAGCCAATTAACAATTATCTTATCATTATAACATTATACCATATTCGATAGCTCATGACATAGATCATACAAGGTTAACATGTTTTCATGATCTTTTTTTAATGTTATCAAGACCATCATCCCATGGTAAAAAGGAGTGTCTTGTTCCCTTTTTGTACTCTGTATCCTTTGGCGTCGGCTAAACCTCATCATCATTCTTCGTTATGCCAGCCCATTCAATCGTTTCCTTTCCCTTCCGCCAAGGCAACCATGAATATAGAGGAACTAGAAACCACGCCAAGCACATGCTGAAAGCTATTCCACCAGCAATAGTGGTCGCCATCATGTTCTTCTGATGTTTAAATGAAGATGGCAACACAACAAATCCAGCTGCTATAAATGCCCCTACCACAAATACAATGGAGAATGGTAACAAGGTGGTAGTTAGGAGCAACCGGCGTCGAATATTTGAGACAGCTCTGCCTATGAAGATGTTAGCTTTTGGTAGCACAGTGCCAGCTCCAGCCAGGACAGTTGAAATGGAAAGGAGAAAAGAGAGGGAGTTCAATGCCCAGAACACTCTTATCCCTAAATATTTAGGATAATTCTCCTTAGAGCTGCCTAGAGGGAGTTGCACCCAACCTGCAAAAGTTACGCTCGCGATCAATGCTGCCCCAACCAAGATAGCATTTGCTGCATCAACATAGAGCTGACGATCTCTATAGAGTCCATCCACATAAGATTTAACATCCTGCCTCTCCATTAGCGCCTTCTCAATTTTTCTATATTTCAATTCAGTTGCGTACTGTAGTGCAGTCTTTCCATACTTGTCCTCCGTATTGGATACAAGATCCATCCCAAAGTCAAGATAACTTTTATGGAGTTTAGAAGTGTCAGACTCATGACCACCTCTACATAGCTTAGATACTGTCTCTTTGTCATTCAGAAGTGTTGCCCAATGCAATGGTGTACGTTCTGTACATTCGCCTGGCTTATTTAACATATCTTCACTTCCATGTTCTTTCATGAACTTGGCAACATCAAATTTCCCTGCAAGTAAAGCTATATACATTGGTGTTATATCTTTAGCAATTAGCTCACTGATACGATTATCGATAAGCTTCTCTCTAGGAAAAGGGTAGCGAGCATTCGTGAGGTCTTTCAATGCTTTCTCTAATTTGCCTTTCCTTGTTTCTTTCAAAGTGTTTGCCCATTTGTCGAAACTAAATGATATCCATCGAGACAATGATTGTAAATCGGAAGGCAATTTAAGGAACTCTTCTGCACAGGAAAGGTGTCCATGAAGAAGAACAAGGGATAAAGGTGTTTGCCACTCTGGATGCTGCTCATAATCTTCTATTTCTTGGGTTTACAAATGACTCCCAACTTATGCCCAGCACATTACTAGTTGTTTAATAGATTCAAAGAAGAAACAACATGCATGGTTATTGTTTGTCAATGATTATCAAAATGAAAAAAAAAGGAGATAATTGAAACTAGCCAAGAAAATGGTATCATCACGAGTTAGATTGCCCGTGAGTAATAATACATATATATGTGCTACGACCATTGTACATGCCTAATAAATAATTGAACAATTACAAGGTCCCACAATGATCTAATAATAAAATTAGGCAATTAGGCCCACAACATGGAATGCATTCCTGTATGTGACCTACTAGTGCGTGGGAAGCCCAAGTGTTATAGCCCTAGCCCCAAACAATGTTCTAGCCTTAGCCATCTACAACCCAAAACACGCGTCGATTCCAAAGAGATTCGAGATCATTCTCTCACTTTGCACAATGGGACCAGTAGCAAGATTATAATGGAAACAAGAGACGTGTACCCCAACAAGAATTACATGTGCATTCTATATTCTAAAAGTTTGTGTGTTTTATGGATTAGGGTAAAACATTCATAGAACTATGTATGCTAAAACTTGAGTTTTTAAATCCTAATATGCAATCGAATTCTCTTCTTTATGCTATTTAACCCTATTTTGTAAACAAATTGGCACAATGGATCAATCTAATGAGCCCACTAGATGCATATCTCATAGTTTCTTTGTCATGTCCGTGTACCTATTTCTTTGTCTCAGTGACATAAATGGTCATGAACATGCACTTTTTATGGGGTATCTTCTCTTTATACACCAATGTGGCAAATGGTCATCAACAAATTGAAGAGATCACATGACTCTTCTATAGCTCTAGGCTCAAGTGGGACTCATTTACCCACTAAAGCTTTCTGAAATGTTAGATAAAATGCAATGCACCTCACAAAGCAGACAATTGGGTCTCTATTTTATTCCGCAATGCTAAAATGGACAATCCTAATTGCCCAACTGTTGCATGATGTTCAATAATGCAACAAAGGATTGTTGCAACATCACATAAATCTTGTGTTTTAAATTTGCCCATATGTTACTTTTTTATTTCAAGTAGTCTATGACGTTCCTTATTCAAAGGAAATGCCAAAAACGTGTTTAAAATTTAAAAATGAGAGTGTTGTCCTTTTGAAATTTAAAAATGAGAGTATCGTCCATTTGTGTTCCGACTTTTGGGTCTATATTCTCATTCATGTTTCGACGATAGCATCTATCTTCACGTGTTGTTTTGGGTCACTATGTGACATACTACTATACTTTCGAGACACGTTCTCCAAATTCCTAAACCTATGCCCATTTTGTGAACTTTTATCAAGAGAGTCATCATAACTTGATGGATTTAAAAACAATGGTCTATTGGTTGAAGCTGTTTAAACACTCCTTTTATTAGCAAGCCAATTAACAATTATCTTATCATTACAACATTATTGTGTCATACTCGATAGCTCATAATATAGATCATACAAGGTTAACATGTTTTCATGATCCTTTTTTTAATGTTATCAAGACCATCATCCCATGGTAAAAATGAGTGACTTGTTCCCTTTTTATACTCTCTATATCCTTTGGCGTCGTGTAAACCTCATTCGCATTCTTCGTTATGCCATCCCATTCAATTGTTTCCTTTCCCTTCGGCCAAGGCAACCATGAATACAGAGGAACTAGAAACCACGCCAAGCACATGCTGAAAGCTATTCCACCAACAATAGTGGTCGCCATCATGTTCTTCTGATGTTTAAATGAAGATGGCAACGCAACAAATCCAGCCGCTATGAATGCCCCTACCACAAATACGATGGAGAATGGTAACAAGGTGGCAGTTAGGAGCAAGCGGCGTCGAATATTTCAGACAACTCTGCCTATGAAGATGTTAGCTTTTGGTAGCACAGCGCCAGCTCCAGCCAGGACAGTTGAAATGGAAAGGAGAAAAGAGAGGGAGTTCAATGCCCAAAACACTCTTATCCCCAAATATTTGGGATAATTCTCCTTAGAGCTGCCTAAAGGGGGTTGCAACCAACCTGCAAAAGTTACGCTCGAGATCAATGCCGCCCCAACCAAGATTGCATTTGCTGCATCAACATCTGACGATCTCTATAGAGTCCATCCACATACTCTCCATTAGCTCCTTTTCAATTTTTCTATATTTCAATTCAGTTGCGTACTGTAGTGCAGTCTTTCCATACCTGTCTTCCTATTGGCTACAAGATCCATTCCAAAGCCGAGATAACCTGTATGGAGTTTAGAAGTGTCAGATCCATGACCACCTCTACATAGCTTAATTAGATACTGTCTCTCTGTCATTCAGAAGTGTTGCCCAATGCAATGGTGTACGTTCTGTACATATGCCTGGCTTATTTAACATATCTTCACTTCCATGTTCTTTCATGAACTTGGCAATATCAAATTTCCCTGCATGTAAAACTATATACATTGGTGTTATATCTTTATCAATTAGCTCACTGATAGTATTATCATTATCGATAAGCTTCTCTCTAGGAAAAGGGTA
This sequence comes from Isoetes taiwanensis, assembly GCA_021234155.1. Classification (NCBI taxonomy): domain Eukaryota; kingdom Viridiplantae; phylum Streptophyta; class Lycopodiopsida; order Isoetales; family Isoetaceae; genus Isoetes; species Isoetes taiwanensis. The sequence continues at coordinate 81,366 of JAJEKV010000193.1, read as the reverse complement.
GCGAGCATTCGTGAGGTCTTTCAATGCTTTCTCTAATTCGCCTTTCCTTGTTTCTTTCAAAGTGTTTGCCCATTTGTCGAAACTAAATGATATCCATCGAGACAATGACTGTAAATCGGAAGGCAATTTAAGGAACTCTTCTGCACAGGAAAGGTGTCCATGAAGAAGAGCAAGGGATAAAGGTGTTTGCCACTCTGGATGCTGCTCATAATCTTCTATTTCTTGGGTTTACAAATGACTCCCAACTTATGCCCAGCACATTACTAGTTGTTTAATAGATTCAAAGAAGAAACAACATGCATGGTTATTGTTTGTCAATGATTATCAAAATGAAAAAAAAAGGAGATAATTGAAACTAGCCAAGAAAATGGTATCTTCACGAGTTAGATTGCCCGTGAGTAATAATACATATATATGTGTTATGACCATTGTACATGCCTAATAAATAATTGAACAATTACAAGGTCCCACAATGATCTAATAATAAAATTAGGCAATTAGGCCCACAACATGGAATGCATTCCTGTATGTGACCTACTAGTGCGTGGGAAGCCCAAGTGTTATAGCCCTAGCCCCAAACAATGTTCTAGCCTTAGCCATCTACAACCAAGAAGCCAAGTGTTATAGCCCTAGCCCCAAATAATGTTTTAGCCTTAGCCATCTACAACCAAGAAGTCAAGTGTTATAGCCCTAGCCCCAAACAATGTTCTAGCCTCAGCCATCTACAACCCAGAAGCCAAGTGTTATTAGCCCTAGCCCCAAACAATGTTCTATAGAGCCTTACCCATCTGCAACCCAAAACACGCGTCGATTCCAAAGAGAGTCGAGATCATTCTCTCACTTTGCACAATGGGACCAGTAGCAAGATTATAATGGAAACAAGAGACATGTACCCCAACAAGAATTACATGTGCATTCTATATTCTAAAAGTTTGTGTGTTTTATGGATTAGAGTAAAACATTCATAGAACTATGTATGCTAAAACTTGAGTTTTTAAATCCTAATATGCAATCGAATTCTCTTCTTTATGCTAATTAACCCTATTATGTAAACAAATTGGCACAATGGATCAATCTAATGAGCCCACTAGATGCCTATCTCATAGTTTCTTTGTCATGTCCGTGTACCTATTTCTTTGTCCTAGTGACATAAATGATCATGAACATGCACTTTTTATGGGGCATCTTCTCTTTATACACCAATGTGGCAAATGGTCATCAACAAATTGAAGAGATCACATGACTCTTCTATAGCTCTAGGCTCAAGTGGGACTTATTTACCCACTAAAGCTTTCTGAAATGTTAGATAAAATGCAATGCACTTCACAAAGCAGACAATTGGGTCTCTATTTTATTCCGCAATGCTAAAATGGACAATCCTGATAGCCCAACTGTTGCATGATGTTCAATAATGCAACAAAGGATTCTTGCAACATCACGTAAATCTTGTGTTTTAAATTTGCCCATATGTTACTTTTTTATTTCAAGTAGTCTATGACGTTCCTTATTCAAAGGGAATGCCAAAAACGTGTTTGAAATTTAAAAATGAGAGTGTTGTCCTTTTGAAATTTAAAAATGAGAGTGTTGTCCATTTGTGTTCCGACTTTTGGGTCTATATTCTCATTCATGTTTTGACGTTAGCATCTATGTTCCCATTCTGTTTTGGGTCACTATGTGACATACTACTATACTTTCGTGACACGTTTTCCAAATTCCTAAAACTATACCCACTTTGTGAACTTTTATCAAGAGAGAGTCATCCAAACTTGATGGATTTAAAAACAATGGTCTATTGGTTGAAGCTGTTTAAACACTCCTTTTATTAGCAAGCCAATTAACAATTATCTTATCATTACAGCATTATTATGTCATACTCGATAGCTCATGACATAGATCATACAAGATTAACATGTTTTCATGATCTTTTTTTAATGTTATCAAGACCATCATCGAATGGTAAAAAGGAGTGTCTTGTTCCCTTTTTATACTCTGTATCCTTTGGCGTCGGGTAAACCTCATCCGAATTCTTCGTTATGCCAGCCCATTCAATTGTTTCCTTTCCCTTCGGCCAAGGCAACCATGAATAGAGAGGAACTAGAAACCACGCCAAGCACATGCTGAAAGCTATTCCACCAGCAATAGTGGTCGCCATCATGTTCTTCTGATGTTTAAATGAAGATGGCAACGCAACAAATCCAGCCGCTATGAATGCCCCTACCACAAATACGATGGAGAATGGTAACAAGGTGGCAGTTAGGAGCAAGCACAGTTGAAATGGAAAGGAGAAAAGAGAGGGAGTTCAATGCCCAAAACACTCTTATCCCTAAATATTTGGGATAATTCTCCTTAGAGCTGCCTAAAGGGGGTTGCAACCAACCTGCAAAAGTTACGCTCGCGATCAATGCCGCCCCAACCAAGATAGCATTTGCTGCATCAACATAGAGCTGACGATCTCTATAGAGCCCATCCACATAAGATTTAACATCCTGCCTCTCCATTAGCTCCTTCTCAATTTTTCTATATTTCAATTCAGTTGCGTACTGTAGTGCAGTCTTTCCATACTTGTCTTCCGTATTGGCTACAAGATCCATCCCAAAGTCGAGATAACCTGTATGGAGTTTAGAAGTGTCAGATCCATGACCACCTCTACATAGCTTAGATACTGTCTCTTTGTCATTCAGAAGTGTTGCCCAATGCAATGGTGTACGTTCTGTACATTTGCTTGGCTTATTTAACATATCTTCACTTCCATGTTCTTTCATGAACTTGGCAACATCAAATTTCCCTGCAAGTAAAGCTATATACATTGGTGTTATATCTTTAGCAATTAGCTCACTGATAGAATTATCGATAAGCTTCTCTCTAGGAAAAGGGTAGCGATCATTCATGAGGTCTTTCAATGCTTTCTCTAATTCGCCTTTCCTTGTTTCTTTCAAAGTGTTTGTCCATTTGTCGAAACTAAATGATATCCATCCAGATAATGACTGTAAATTAGAAGGCAATTTAAGGAACTCTTCTGCACAGGAAAGGTGTCCATGAAGAAGAGCAAGGGATAAAGGTGTTTGCCACTCTGGATGCTGCTCATAATCTTCTATTTCTTCGGTTTACAAATGACTCCCAACTTATGCCCAGCAACGCTGGGCACCATTACTAGTTGTTTAATAGATTCAAAGAAGAAACAACATGCATGGTTATTGTTTGTCAATGATTATCAAAATGAAAAAAAAAAAAAAAGGGGAGATAATTGGAACTAGCCAAGAAAATGGTATCTTCACGAGTTAGATTGCCCGTGAGTAATAATACATATATATGTGCTACGACCATTGTACATGCCTAATAAATAATTGAACAATTGCAAGGTCCCACAATGAAACGTTACAACTGCAACGTCTCATTGCGACTTTAAGAATAAATACAAAATAAATACAAATATAAGTTATTGAGGTGTTGGTAAGGCCTCGGGTTTGTTAGCTAAAGGTTAGGGGTTCAAGTCCACGAAAAAACATTTTGGACGCACATATATGTACGTCTTAGCAACATATGAGCGACGTCTGTAAAACGTTATAAGGACATATTTTGTACGTATTTGGGACGTCCATGACGTCGCTAATACGTCGCACATGCGACGTGACGTCGCGCTGCGACGAATCCACGGCGACTTCATTTGCGACGAGCGGGAAACGTTATTAAAGCATGTCTCGTTACGTCGCAAAGAGCCTATTCTGTAGTAGTGAATGATTATCAAAATGAAAAAAAAAAGGAGATAATTGGAACTAGCCAAGAAAATATCTTCACGAGTTAGATTGCCCGTGAGTAATAATACATATATATGTGCTACGACCATTGTACATGCCTAATAAATAATTGAACAATTGCAAGGTCCCACAATGATCTAATAATAAAATTAGGCAATTAGACCCACAACATGGAATGCATTCCTGTATGTGACCTAGTGCGTGGGAAGCCCAAGTGTTATAGCCCTAGCCCCAAACAATGTTCTAGCCTTAGCCATCTACAACCAAGAAGCCAAGTGTTATAGCCCTAGCCCCAAACAATGTTTTAGCCTTAGCCATCTACAACCAAGAAGTCAAGTGTTATAGCCCTAGCCCCAAACAATGTTCTAGCCTCAGCCATCTACAACCCAGAAGCCAAGTGTTATTAGCCCTAGCCCCAAACAGTGTTCTAGCCTTAGCCATCTACAACCCAAAACGCGCGTCGATTCCAAAGAGATTCGAGATCATTCTCTCACTTTGCACAATGGGACCAGTAGCAAGATTATAATGGAAACAAGATACATGTACCCCAACAAGAATTACATGTGCAGCTGGTATCAACATTATTGCAGCTTGGTATGAGTCTGGTCATCTCATGTCATGGGAAGCATTTAGAACAAAGTTCTTGTTGTACAGATGGGACAGAGTAATCTGGAATCATATTGCTGCATTGTTGCCACAGGATTCTGGTCCACAGATTGAGGTAGTCGTATGGGGTTGCCATCAGGATATCCAACCAGGGCGGTTTGTGTCTTCTGTGTATAAATTGCTTTTGCATTTTGAAATCCTGCCTCCATCTAATAGGTGGCATCTTCAGGTCCCTCAGCCACAATGGAAAAGTGTTTGGATATGGGTATGGGATGTCGCTTCATCCCAAAGTAGTAGTTTGTGGTGGCAAGTGATCCATAGATGCCTCGAGTCAACAAAGTTAGTCCATAAAATGGATAATCGGATTTTGAGCTCGTCCTTTATGCCAAAGCAAAGGGTTGAGAGTATTGAGCATTGTTTTTCTTGTGTGAGCGGCTTGGCGCAGCGTGGTCTTGGTTGTTGACCCTTTTTGGCACGTCTCGATCTAGCCAGCAAATTTTGCTTGCTATCTATCCTGATGCTTGGCCCAAACTACGGAAATGAGCTTTTCATCTCGCATGTGGCTGGCTTTTATGGTCAATCTGGAAGAGAAGGAGGTTGTTTATCTTTAAGGGCGTAGATACTGCAGATGAGATTGTTCTTCAGTGGGCGCAAAATAAAATTGTTATGGCTTACAATTGTTCTTCTCTTGATCAAGAGAAGAAAGTACTGATCTGGCATACTTACCTTCAGATTCATTCTTTTGCATAGGCAGGTGGTTGTGCTCAGTTGGATCGGTTTGTCCACTGGCGTTATAATCCTGTCTTTGCATTTTATGTTGCTCTAGTTTTTAGTTGGTGAATAAAGCTTGTCGTCCTTAAAAAAAAAAAAAAAAAAAAAAAAAAAAAAAAGGAATTACATGTGCATTCTATATTCTAAAAGTTTGTGTGTTTTATGGATTAGGGTAAAACATTCATAGAACTATGTATGCTAAAACTTGAGTTTTTAAATCCTAATATGCAATCGAATTCTCTTCTTTATGCTAATTAACCCTATTTTGTAAACAAATTGGCACAATGGATCAATCTAATGAGCCCACTAGATGCATATCTCATAGTTTCTTTGTCATGTCCGTGTACCTATTTCTTTGTCCCAGTGACATAAATGGTCATGAACATGCACTTTTTATGGGGCATCTTCTCTTTATACACCAATGTGGCAAATGGTCATCAACAAATTGAAGAGATCACATGACTCTTCTATAGCTCTAGGCTCAAGTGGGACTCATTTACCCACTAAAGCTTTCTGAAATGTTAGATAAAATGCAATGCACCTCACAAAGCAGACAATTGGGACTCTATTTTATTCCGCAATGCTAAAATGGACAATCCTGATTGCCCAACTATTGCATGATGTTCAATAATGCAACAAAGGATTGTTGCAACATCACGTAAATCTTGTGTTTTAAATTTGCCCATATGTTACTTTTTTATTTCAAGTAGTCTATGGCGTTCCTTATTCAAAGGGATTGCCAAAAACGTGTTTGAAATTTGAAAATGAGAGTGTTGTCCTTTTGTGTTCCGACTTTTGGGTCTATATTCTCATTCATGTTTCGATGTTAGCATCTATGTTCTCGTTGTGTTTTGGGTCACTATGTGACATACTACTATACTTTCGTGACACGTTTTCCAAATTCCTAAAACTATACCCACTTTGTGAACTTTTATCAAGAGAGAGTCATCCTAACTTGATGGATTTAAAAACAATGGTGTATTGGTTGAAGCTGTTTAAACACTCCTTTTATTAGCAAACCAATTAACAATTATCTTATCATTACAACATTATTATATCATGACATAGATCATACAAGATTAACATGTTTTCATGATCTTTTTTTTAAGTTATCAAGACCATCATCCCATGGTAAAAAGGAGTGTCTTGTTCCCTTTTTATACTCTGTATCCTTTGGCGTCGGGTAAACCTCATCCGAATTCTTCGTTATGCCAGCCCATTCAATTGTTTCCTTTCCCTTCGGCCAAGGCAACCATGAATAGAGAGGAACTAGAAACCACGACAAGCACATGCTGAAAGCTATTCCACCAGCAATAGTGGTTGCCATCATGTTCTTCTGATGTTTAAATGAAGATGGCAACGCAACAAATCCAGCCGCTATGAATGCCCCTACCACAAATACGATGGAGAATGGTAACAAGGTGGCAGTTAGGAGCAAGCGGCGTCGAATATTTGAGACAGCTCTGCCTATGAAGATGTTATCTTTTGGTAGCACAGCGCCAGCTCCAGCCAGGACAGTTGAAATGGAAAGGAGAAAAGAGAGGGAGTTCAATGCCCAAAACACTCTTATCCCTAAATATTTGGGATAATTCTCCTTAGAGCTGCCTAAAGGGGGTTGCAGCCAACCTGCAAAAGTTACGCTCGCGATCAATGCCGCCCCAACCAAGATAGCATTTTTGTCAGATCAACATAGAGTCGACGATCTCTATAGAGCCCATCCACATAAGATTTAACATCCCCGCCTCTCCATTAGCTCCTTCTCAATTTTTTTCTATATTTCAATTCGTTATGCATCAGTGCGATCTTTCCATACTTGTCTTCCGTCAGGCTACAAGATCCATCCCAAAGTCTAGATAACCCGTATGGAGTTTAGAAGTCTCGATCCATGACCACCTCTACATAGCTTAGATATCGGCTCTCCGTCGCTCGTAAGTGTTGCCCAATGCAATGGTGTACGCCTGCATACATTCACCGCTTATTTAACATATCTTCACTTCCATGTTCTTTCATGAACTTGGCAACATCAAATTTCCCTGCAAGTAAAGCTATATACATTGGTGTTATATCTTTAGCAATTAGCTCAGTGATAGGATTATCGATAAGCTTCTCTCTAGGAAAAGGGTAGCGAGCATTCGTGAGGTCTTTCAATGCTTTCTCTAATTCGCCTTTCCTTGTTTCTTTCAAAGTGTTTGTCCATTTGTCGAAACTAAATGATATCCATCCGTGATAATGATCAGAATTAGAAGGCAATTTAAGGAACTCTTCTGCACAGGAAAGGTGTCCATGAAGAAGAGCAAGGGATAAAGGTGTTTGCCACTGATGCTGCTCATAATCTTCTATTTCTTGGGTTTACAAATGACTCCCAACTTATGCCCAGCAACGCTGGGCACCATTACTAGTTGTTTAATAGATTCAAAGAAGAAACAACATGCATGGTTATTGTTTGTCAATGATTATCAAAATGAAAAAAAAAAAAAAAAAAAGGGAGATAATTGGAACTAGCCAAGAAAATGGTATCTTCATGAGTTAGATTGCCCGTGAGTAATAATACATATATATGTGCTACGACCATTGTACATGCCTAATAAATAATTGAACAATTGCAAGGTCCCACAATCTTATCTTATATTATAATGTTATACCGTAAGTAGTGCATCGAGCCCTAATTTGAATGGCCGAGATCATCTGGATGCATCCGAATGCCTAGATTTATTGCACGACTTACCAACACTGTGATTGGTCATGCTTCGATCTCTTAAGGGGAAAGGGTAAATGAAAAGGGGGAAAAGGAAAAGGGAAGTGGAAAGAGAGAATGTGAAGGGCAAAATGGCATGGGAAAAAGGGAAAAGGGTAAAAGGAAAAGGGAAAAGGGTGGGGATAAGAGAAGAGAAAAAGGCATGGAAAACGAAAAAGGGAAAGAGAACTTGGGAAAAGGGCACGAGGGAAGGAGGAAGAGATAAAGTGGAAAAGGTAAATGGAAAGGGCATGAAAAAAAAAAGGAAAGAGGAAAAGGTTGAAAAAAGGAGAAAATGAAGGAGGAAAAAGCATGGAAAAGGGGAGAAGAAAAAAAGCATGGGAAAAGGAAGGAGCATGGGAAAAGGGGAAAAGAGAAGCGTTGAGGAAAGAGGAAAAGGAAGGGACAAATGGCATAGGAAAAGGAAAAAAAAAAAAAGAGGGAAAGGGAAGGAAAAACGATCAAGAAAAGGGGAAGAGTGAAAGGTTGAAAAAAATGAGGAAAAGGAAGGGACAAGGGGGAGCAAGAAAAGGATAGGGAGAGGGAAAGAAAAGGAGCATAGAAAAGGAAAGTGAGAAGAAAGAAAAAGGAAAAGGAAAAGGGGGAAAGGGGGAAAGGGAACCTAGGTAAAGGTCACAAGGAAAAAGAAAGAGGGAAACGAGAAAAGGGAAGGGGGGAAGGGCATGAGAGAAAAGGGAAGAGGAAAATGGTGAAGAAAGGGAAAAAAGAAAAAAGGGAAAAGAAAAGGGGCAAGAGAGAAAGGGTGGGGAAAAGAGGAAAATGGGTATAGGAAATAAGAGAATAAAACAAATGTGCAAAAGGCATGGAAAAAGGGAAAAGGAAAAGGAAAGGAAGGGAAAATGTGCACAGGAAAAGGATCGGCAAAAGAGGAAAACGGAAAGAAAAAAATCCATCAAGAAAAGGAAAAGGGAAGCAGGGGAGTGATGGAGGGGAGGGAAAGGGAAAAAGGACATGAGGAAAGGAAAAGAGAAAAAAAAAAGGAAGGGTTGAAAGAAGGGAAAATTGCACGGGAAGAGGAAAGGGGTGGAAAAGGAGGAAAAGGAAGCAGGGGAAAAATAGAAAGAAGAAAAGGGTGGGAGAAAGGGCATGGGAAAAGGGAAATAGAAAAGAAAAAAGAATGGAAAAGAGAGGAAAGAGAGAGAGGCACGGGAAAAAGGAAATGAGGAAAATGGAAAAGGGGAAGAGAAAAAAGGAAAAGGGAAAAAGGAAAGAGGGAAAGGGTGAGGAGATGGAAAAAGGGAAGGTAAAAAGGGCATGAAAAACGGGAGGGAGAAAAGAAAAATGGAAGGGAAAAGGGCACACAAAAAAAAGAGGAAAAGAGTGGGAAAAGGAGGAAAAGAGAAGGGAAAATAGGTATGGAAAAGGGCGAAAGAGTAAAAGGTTGAGAAAAAGGGAAGACATGGAAAAATGGTGGGGAAAAGAGAAGGCATAAAAAAAGAGAAAGGGGAAGGGAAAAGGGCAAAGAAAAAAGAGAAGAGGGAAAAGGTGAAGAAAGGAGCAAAAGGGAAGGGAAAAAGATTATCGGGAACAGGGAAGGGGGAAGGAAAGGGATGGGAAAACAAGGAAACATGTGAGAAAGACGAGACAAAAAAGGAAAAGAAAAAAAAGTAGAGAAAATAAGAAAAAATGAAATGCGGGATAGAGCAAAAGGGAAAGGGAAAGGGATAGGGCTTTTCTCACTGCATCCCAAAGCATTTACAGGCTCTCAACTTATGCCCAGCAACGCTGGGCACCATTACTAGTATTATAATGTTTTAGTGCAAGTAATGGACCACGCCCTAAATCCGACGGCTGAGATTATTTTTATCTGACGGCTGAGATTATTCATAGCTTTGATCGCAAGCCCTAGATCCCGAGATTTGGCGGCCTAGATTTGCTCTTTGAACTGATTGGCCATGGTCTGTCTAAAAAGAGGGCAAAAAAAAAAACCCTCCGCAAGGCTCCAATCACTCACAAGCTCTAGCCTTTATGAATCTGCTCTTGAGCCCTCTGAGCTCCTGCAATCCCTAACATCGGCTATGGAAAGCAGGGGAGTATCCGTTTACATGGCCAATCTTGGCGAGCAGGTTGAACGGTTGAAGAAATGGCTGAAGCCATGGAAAAGGTTGCAAAAATCGTAGTTGTCAAATAGCTTATTATTGAAGACCTCTTCTCTGTAGCTTACAAAAATGTCATGGAGCTTGAAAGGCTTCTTGGCGCAAAGGAAGACAAAGACGGCAATGAAGAGCATTGGAAAAAGAGCTTTCTAAGATATGCAGTGGAATATTGAGTCTTTTGTACAATAGGTCTTCTCAGCAGGATGATAGCGGCAGACAAAGGTCGGGATGGCACTGTGATATTGTTTCTTGATTGTTACGAGATATGCAGTTTTGCCCTTTATTCTACTTTTGTTGCAAGCAAACATGAGCTTGGACTTATTGCTTGGTGCAGGAAATTTAAACACCCTGTTGACATCAAGCATCCAGGCGGCTCCTGTAAAAGAAAATGGTGGAATAAAAAAGTTTCAAGGTAATAGTGTTTAATATCTGGTTCAACATCACGATTTGCAGAGTGGATGATAAGTTTGTCCATCATGCAGTATTTGACACCGATTTCTTGGTTGCTATATCCAAAAATTTTTACATCGCCAACATGGGCGCTTGCATGAACATGCACTATAAAACATGGTTCTGATGCTTATATGCTTATAATGCTGGTTGCTGCGGATTTATGCCTCACAGGGTTTGGCTTGGTCGATGAACCATTGCTCACAGGGTCTATGCCTCAGTGGGTTTGCACTAAGGTGGATTCTAGAATAAAATCAACGCTGAAACAAACCATGTTTTGATGATCGACTACCAAAGAAGCGCCATCATACATAACCAGAATAGGTCTACCGGTAAGCATTGCAGAGCTATAGACATCCATTTTCGTATATCCTTTAATTTTACACGTTTTTCAAATTTCATGCATTCAATGTTGCGTTTTTTGCCCTGGCTTTCCAGTTAAGCCATTCATCCGGGAGGGAGCTATCCACATCCATAGCCCCTTTTTTGCTATGGCGGTGATCACACCATGCATGAGCCTCTTCCCCAGTTTCTGAACCGGCTGTTTGTGAGATCATATTCTGCTGCCGCATGAAATTCCTTCAAAACTCTTACTTACAGTATCATGGTATTGTTGGTTTTAATTTTAGGTTTTAGAATTGTTACTTCTGCTTCTTAAGATTTATTGTTTGGATTATGAGAAATAGGTTATGAGAAACTTTTGACTAATATCACATCCGCGAATGCTCCTTTGGCCTTTTGTTCGATCGCCCATCTTTGGTCATAAGACATAGTCATATCTCCTATGGCATGCGGAAATTGTGGTATAAGAAACTTCTGACTTTCTTTTGTTACTTTTCTTTGATTTAAACTGGCCTTTTTTGTGCAGGTGGATAAATTGTGGGGCTGCAGGATGCACCAAAGACGTCTCTGATTTATGATGTAAATCCACTTTAGATGCAAATTGTCGTTAGAAAAGTTGGAAAGCATTTTATGAAAGCTTTTGCAATCATGTCTTATTTGTTATGTAGTTGTGAAGGGATAAGATAGGAAGTTGACAGAGAAGGCTCTCCGTGATATGTGGAATTGATTATATTTGTAATTTTTCAGAGAGAAATGAGCTTCCAGTTTGGTAAATTTATTAGTATTGACATGTTTTGTAATACAATTCAAATTTTCTAGATTCAAATATGGAAGTTGCTATTGCAGAACTGAGCGCTTTAACATCTATGAGGGTAAGGCCAGTTCTTTTTCTCGCTACTATTAAAATTTGTACCATGACTATCCTTCACATCTGTCGGGCTTTTAGGTTTTCTAAAAAAGCTCGGTAAAATTATGTCCGCATAATCATCTTCCTGGAAGGAGTGTTTATTCATATATCATAAATGCAGATGTGCGCGTCAGTGGCAGGGGAGTAAAGAGAAACATCCGCTCTGCTGGATTGTAGGTTGTAGATTGTGCTTAACCAGCCTTTAGTGCCCCCCGCAAGAACAAAAGACTATTCTAGAACTAAGGCTTCAGAAGCAAATATATGGCATTTGGATCCGCTTGCTCCTTGCTCCTCATATGTTAGAAAATTTTCCATCTTTGTTTGTAAGACAGTCATATCTCTTCTATGTCATGCTTGAAATTGTGGTATAAGAAACTTCTGGACTTTTCTTGATTTAAAACTGACCTTTTTTGTGCAGGTGGATCATTCAGGTGAATCATGTTAATATTTTGGATGGAGTAAAGGCCATCTTCAAGAAAACTTTGAGGAGGAGCTATGTCTTGCATTTGCTATTCTGCAAGAAATACATAGTATTGTTGAATCGACACTTATATTTGAGCAGAGTGGCTTGATGGGTTGCCTGCATTCCAGACGAGAATGCCTCTTTATGCCTAGCCAACTTTAGTGCCCTGCAATAAAAAAAACTATTCTAGAACTGAAGCTTCAGAAGCAAGTATATGGCATTTGGAATCGGCTTGCTCCCCGCTCTTCATTTCCCTTGCAATCATATGATATGTCCCAGGTATGATACGTAATTCTTATATGTCAGAATATTATTAAGAGGGAGTAGTTTTTATATGTTAAAAGATCTTTGGATCATAGATCCTTGATCACGAAGCTTTGCCTAAATTTCTTTTCATATTTGTGTTTGAAAGGTGGGCACGAACATTGGGGGCCATGGTTTCGCCATAGCCAAAGGTCAGAAGCAAATGCTCTATTTGAACGTTGTGTTAAATAAGCGTCATGTTAGTACTTAAAAGTCAAATAATTTATTTTTTTGTCTTTTATGAATTCGGTGATGTGACAATTGAACGCTCTAAATGCTTTACCAACTTGAGTACCATTTATTTATGGAATACTTCTCTTATTTTAGACGCTTTTGCTCTTCTATTTGTTTCAATAAATCGGCTATGAGAGATAGCACGTGAAAATGTGCACTACAAAAGCGTAATGGGATGTACTTTTTGTTGCACCACTATTAGGAACTTCAACCTTGCTTTGTATGTATATTTGCAGAAAGCACGAGGTACCTTTTGCCCTCATGTGAGTCTTTTGACACAATGGCATGGAGTTAATCTTATAGTTGAGTGGCCCAAGGAAAATAGCATTTGGTTATATATAAGAGTATTCAAGGCAGGCTTTGGAGTTTCAAGAAATGTGTTCGTCCAAGTGTTTGTTGTGCTATGGTTTGTTAGCATGTGCTGCATCAATGCTCCGTAGTGTTCCAGTGCTTTAACTCATGTCTCCACCCATGCTGAGGATACACCTACTAGATCCTTATGGGAAAAGGAAGTAGAAGTGGCTTGATCTCATGGCCTCCTCTCTCAGAATTTTAACTCATGTTTTAATGTCTGTGAAACAGACTAAAGCAGGCTTTCTCCATAAACATAATGCTAGGTAGTTGCATAAACTTAGTGCATGGGCTAAGTTTTGTGGGTACTATGGAAGTGTGATAATATATTCAAGTTTTAGCAATGCTGGAAGAGGAGCAAAGGATCACTCATGGTTACATTATTAAGTAATACAAAGAGTAGCATTACCACTCACATAATAGTTACCAACTTTGGCTAATATATTCGGTGGAATGGTAATACAAAAAGTAGCATTACCACTCACATAATAGAGTTACCAACTTTGGCTAATATATTCGGTGGAATTAAACTGCTGAAATCAAATGCAGCCATGGTGTTGCATGGCCATGTTTCGTCTTGACATGTTGTGCAAGTTTGAATACTGCCTAAGATCAATTTTCACAAAGAATGTAATTTCTCAATGTTTATATTCTCCCCTAAGAAGATACATATATATTTCAAACCAATAGGGGGTGCCCATAATCCGTGCGTTTGTCTAGCTTCCGCCACAGGATTTGTACCAGCTTCTGCTCACAGAAGCCCAAGAACCTACAATCGTGCTTCTTCATAAAAAATGAACTAAAAATAAGGGTGCACGCTAGATGGGCAGGGGGTGAGCGGGGATGGACAGCAGATTGGCCTACTTTGAAGGCTTATAACTCTGGTTGTGGATACCCGATTGGCCTGATTTTTGTTTCTATGAACAGATTAGGTCTCAGGCTTTCCAGAACATATCTTTTTTCCCTGTTTTGATCAAAAAATCCAAGCTCTGTTCAAACCTTAAATGCACAGTTTATGGGCAGCCCCCCATCTTAAAGTGGGTGTATGAAACAAAATAGACAAGCTTTAAAATCCTTTATACTAAGACCTCTTCCTCTAATATAGACAAAAAAGTGCAAAATTAGTGTTATCTCTTCCTCCAATATATACAAAAAAGTGCAAAATTAGTGACTATTATGTATAATGACATGTCGCCAACTTTACCCATGAATTTCTATATTAGAACGAGGAAGTTCCAAAGTTTATAATATAATTCAGGTGAAGCTTATCCCAAAATTACAAAGTTCGTTAGAACGAAAAGCTCCGAAGTTTATAATACATTACAAGTGAAGCTCATCTCATTATTACAAAGTCAGTTAGTCTCTGTCCGGCTCTTTTCCTCTCTCGGTTCATCTAGATGTACCAAATGTATGCCCAGCAACGCTGGGCACCATTACTAGTGATCTAATAATAAAATTAGGCAATTAGGCCCACAACATGGAATGCATTCCTGTATGTGACCTAGTGCGTGGGAAGCCCAAGTGTTATAGCCCTAGCCCCAAACAATGTTCTAGCCTTAGCCATCTACAACCAAGAAGCCAAGTGTTATAGCCCTAGCCCCAAACAATGTTTTAGCCTTAGCCATCTACAACCAAGAAGTCAAGTGTTATAGCCCTAGCCCCAAACAATGTTCTAGCCTCAGCCATCTACAACCCGAAGCCAAGTGTTATTAGCCCTAGCCCCAAACAATGTTCTAGCCTTAGCCATCTACAACCCAAAACACGGCCGATTCCAAAGAGATTCGAGATCATTCTCTCACTTTGCACAATGGGACCAAAGAGCAAGATTATAATGGAAACAAGAGACATGTACCCCAACAAGAATTACATGTAATGCGGTGGTATCAACACTATTGCACTTGGTATGAGTCCGGGTCATCTCATGTCATGGGAAGCATTTAGAACAAAGTTCTTGTTGTACGATGATGGGACGAGTAACTGGAATCATATTGCCGCATTGTTGCCACAGGATTTCGGGTCCACGATTGAGGTAGTCGAGGGGGTTGCCATCGGGATATCCAACCGTATGTAGGTTTGTGTCTTTCAGGTATAAATTGCTTTTGCATTCAAATCCTGCCTCCATCTAATAGGTGGCATCTTGTGTCCCTCACCCACAATGGAAAAGTGCTTGGATATGGGTAAATTTTGCTTGCTATCTATCCCGATGCTTGGCCCAAACCGTGGTCGGCTTTTATGGTCAATCGGAAGAGAAGGAGGTTGTTTATCTTTAAGGGCGTGATACCGCAGATGAGATTGTTCTTCATTGGGTATAAAATAAAATTGTTATGGTTACAATTGTTCTTCTCTTGATCAAGAGAAGAAAGTACCGATCCGGCATACTTACCCTTGATTCATTCTTTTGCATAGGGTGGTTGTGCTCAGTTGGATCGGTTTGTCCACTGGGGTTATAATCCTGTCTTTGCATTTTATGTTGCTCTGGTTTTTAGTTGGTGAATAAAGCTTGTCGTCCTTCAAAAAAAAAAAAAAAAAAAAAAAAAAAAAAAAAGAATTACATGTGCATTCTATATTCTAAAAGTTTGTGTGTTTTATGGATTAGGGTAAAACATTCATAGAACTATGTATGCTAAAACTTGAGTTTTTAAATCCTAATATGCAATCGAATTCTCTTCTTTATGCTAATTAACCCTATTTTGCAAACAAATTGGCACAATGGATCAATCTAATGAGCCCACTAGATGCATATCTCATAGTTTCTTTGTCATGTCCGTGTACCTATTTCTTTGTCCCAGTGACATAAATGGTCATGAACATGCACTTTTTATGGGGCATCTTCTCTTTATACACCAATGTGCCAAATGGTCATCAACAAATTGAAGAGATCACATGACTCTTCTATAGCTCTACGCTCAAGTGGGACTCATTTACCCACTAAGGCTTTCTGAAATGTTAGATAAAATGCAATGCACCTCACAAAGCAGACAATTGGGTCTCTGTTTTATTCCGCAATGCTAAAATGGACAATCCTGATTGCCCAACTATTGCATGATGTTCAATAATGCAACAAAGGATTGTTGCAACATCACGTAAATCTTGTGTTTTAAATTTGCCCATATGTTACTTTTTTATTTCAAGTAGTCTATGGCGTTCCTTATTCAAAGGGATTGCCAAAAACGTGTTTGAAATTTGAAAATGAGAGTGTTGTCCTTTTGTGTTCCGACTTTTGGGTCTATATTCTCATTCATGTTTCGATGTTAGCATCTATGTTCTCGTTGTGTTTTGGGTCACTATGTGACATACTACTATACTTTCGTGACACGTTTTCCAAATTCCTAAAACTATACCCACTTTGTGAACTTTTATCAAGAGAGAGTCATCCTAACTTGATGGATTTAAAAACAATGGTGTATTGGTTGAAGCTGTTTAAACACTCCTTTTATTAGCAAACCAATTAACAATTATCTTATCATTACAACATTATTATATCATGACATAGATCATACAAGATTAACATGTTTTCATGATCTTTTTTTTAAGTTATCAAGACCATCATCCCATGGTAAAAAGGAGTGTCTTGTTCCCTTTTTATACTCTGTATCCTTTGGCGTCGGGTAAACCTCATCCGAATTCTTCGTTATGCCAGCCCATTCAATTGTTTCCTTTCCCTTCGGCCAAGGCAACCATGAATAGAGAGGAACTAGAAACCACGACAAGCACATGCTGAAAGCTATTCCACCAGCAATAGTGGTTGCCATCATGTTCTTCTGATGTTTAAATGAAGATGGCAACGCAACAAATCCAGCCGCTATGAATGCCCCTACCACAAATACGATGGAGAATGGTAACAAGGTGGCAGTTAGGAGCAAGCGGCGTCGAATATTTGAGACAGCTCTGCCTATGAAGATGTTATCTTTTGGTAGCACAGCGCCAGCTCCAGCCAGGACAGTTGAAATGGAAAGGAGAAAAGAGAGGGAGTTCAATGCCCAAAACACTCTTATCCCTAAATATTTGGGATAATTCTCCTTAGAGCTGCCTAAAGGGGGTTGCAGCCAACCTGCAAAAGTTACGCTCGCGATCAATGCCGCCCCAACCAAGATAGCATTTGCTGCATCAACATAGAGCTGACGATCTCTATAGAGCCCATCCACATAAGATTTAACATCCTGCCTCTCCATTAGCTCCTTCTCAATTTTTCTATATTTCAATTCAGTTGCGTACTGTAGTGCAGTCTTTCCATACTTGTCTTCCGTATTGGCTACAAGATCCATCCCAAAGTCGAGATAACCTGTATGGAGTTTAGAAGTCTCAGATCCATTTTTACCTCTACATAGCTTAGATACTGTCTCTCTGTCCTTCAGAAGTGTTGCCCAATGCAATGGTGTACGTTCTGTACATTCGCCTGGCTTATTTAACATATCTTCACTTCCACGTTCTTTCATGAACTTGGCAACATCAAATTTCCCTGCAAGTAAAGCTATATACATTGGTGTTATATCTTTAGCAATTAGCTCACTGATAGGATTATCGATAAGCTTCTCTCTAGGAAAAGGGTAGCGAGCATTCGTGAGGTCTTTCAATGCTTTCTCTAATTCGCCTTTCCTTGTTTCTTTCAAAGTGTTTGTCCATTTGTCGAAACTAAATGATATCCATCCAGATGATGACTGTAAATTAGAAGGCAATTTAAGGAACTCTTCTGCACAGGAAAGGTGTCCATGAAGAAGAGCAAGGGATAAAGGTGTTTGCCACTCTGGATGCTGCTCATAATCTTCTATTTCTTCGGTTTACAAATGACTCCCAACTTATGCCCAGCAACGCTGGGCACCATTACTAGTTGTTTAATAGATTCAAAGAAGAAACAACATGCATGGTTATTGTTTGTCAATGATTATCAAAATGAAAAAAAAAAAAAGGGGGGGAGATAATTGGAACTAGCCAAGAAAATGGTATCTTCACGAGTTAGATTGCCCGTGAGTAATAATACATATGGGTCTAAGTTAGATATTGGGGTACAAAAGCACCCGTCCGGACGCTCTGCTTTTCGTGCTTGATCTGCTGTGCTTGGGGGTGCTTGGAGAGCGGGAACACGATGTTCCGTTTTTAGCAAATTGCTTCCGGATCGATGACATGGCTGCTAGTTCCGTAATGATGTGGCGCGGTCTGTTTTGAGATGGCGGGGTTTGTTTCTTGAATTCTTTTGTGGCGGGAATGATCATTCAGCTTGTACCTCTGAAACGAACTGTTCTTTGTAGATCACGGTTTCTCAGACCGCAAAATTCTTCGTACATCACGATCCTCAATGGATCAATCAGTTTGATTTGGATGAGGAAAAGAGACTCAAAGTTTTCCGGGAAATTCAAGCCTTTAGAGAAGAAGGCAATCAAGGCAAATAAAAAGAGAAAGGGAGAGAGAGAAAGAAAACTTGCACCCTGAAATTGAACGAGGCCTGAGTGCGAGAAGGCTTCAAGAATTGTCCAAAAAAATGGACGATTATTTCAACGAAATCACAAAGCCTTTGAAAGAAGGGGATAAAGCAATGGTGGTGCACAGATTTGTGAAGAGAGTGAAGGCTTAAATTGCCATCGAAGTGGATTTTGTTGATCATGATCAAAGCAAGATCATGAAGAATGTGATTAAAAAATGTTCGGGAGACACTCAATGAACAAAAGAAATTAAGGAAGACGGATGATGTATTGCAAGCAAGAAAGTCTACTTTGCAAATGGTATCTTCATCAGCAAAATCCATCAACCAATCTGCTGTCGCACGTCTCCTTCATATATCTAGAAAATCTGTTGTTGCTGCAACCAGAAGAAGAATAATGGCAGACCAAGAATGTGGTCCGTGGTCAATGTTTTCAAGGAAAAAGAGGTGTGATGCATTGAGTGACGAGGTTAGGAATTGTGTTTACAAGTTCTGGACAGAAAACACACGAGTTTCACCATACAGGAAGCATGTGAGAAAGTTTGTTACAGCAGATGGCGATAAAATTGATCATCCAATACAACTGCTTGAAATATCTCAGGTGATTTCCCTGCTTAGTATGTTTCTTCTGTTGCATATATCTGTTTCTATATAGATCTTCTTTGTTTGCAGTTGCAATTTTACATGAACTTCAAGAAGGAATATAATGACATTAAGATTACCCAGTAAGACATTTGAATTCTTTGAAGCCATCATTTGTGAGGCGCTTAAATGAAAAGAGAAAACTCTTCTTTGCCAATATCACATGCACTTTGAATATGTGATGCAAGCACTCAACAAAATCAGAACAGATCCAAATGGCGTGCATAAAGATTGCAACTGTACTTGTGCTGTTTGTGGTGATGGTAACTTTTGTGCAGCCAAGAACCATGTTTATAAATCCACTAGTGATTTTTGGAGGCAAATGATCTGCCCTAAGGATGAAGATGAAGAGTGGCACAAACATAATTGTCTGCAGGTGGCATGCAAGGATTGTGGATTGAAAAGGTACTCTTTTTTTAATGTTAAGATGTTTGAACATTCTATTTTGAGTTATTAAGATGATTGATGCAACATCTTACAAACAAATTTCTGTGTGGTATTACAAACAGGTTGCCAATATGTCCAAAGGAGAAGGAGGAGTCTGATTACAAAGTGGAGTGGAAACAGTTTGAAAAGGTAGTGTATTTGGCATTTGTGCTTAAATGATTTTTGTGCTTGTGATTGTTGTGCTTGTGCTGCAAACTTACAGCTGATCTTTGTTTTCAAAAACGTTGAAGAGGTTGGTTACATGAAGGAGACCACCAAGAAAAAAATGGCAGGAAAGAAACCAGCAAAGGTAACTAGACTTGCACACAAGAAAGAGAGCCTGCCCCAATTCCAGCAGCATGCTTCGAATTGGTACAATTCATCCCACACAATTATGTTGCACACTGGCAGGCAAAGCAATTCAGGAAGTGCTTGGATACTTTTCCTGAAGGTGCAGTTGTCTCGGTTATTGATTTTGCTGAAAATTACAGTTTTAAAATTCAGAAAGAGGCACAATCTTGCCAATCGGGCAATAATGCATCAGGCATCAATTTTGGTTCATATCACATATAGGCATGCAACAGGGATGAGATAGAAGATATGGAAGCTAAGGAAGCAGAGAGAAGGGAACTAGAGAAGGAAAAAGCAAAGAAAGAAAGAGGAAGACAACTCAGCAGATCATCGCCAGTAATGAGAGGAGAATCATAAAGGAAGTACATTTTTATATTTCAGATGATAGAGATCATAGCAGTGTGAGTTTGTACAACATTGCTTGAAAGTTCATGCAGATGGCTCAGTACAAAATATTTTGTACAACAAACATATTTTTGGAGTGATGGTTGCACAAACCGGTTCAAAGGAGCAAGACCTTTTTGGTATTTAGGAAGGAACTATGTCAATAGTGAAGGAATTGAGTATGAATGGAATTTTTTTTGCCAGCTCTCATGGGAAAGGAGAACATGATGGACAAGGTGCAATCCTAAAAAGAATTTTGGCAAGAGAACAATTGAAGTATGATTCTGGAAATTGAGCGTACAAAAGACGTTAATGGATTTCATGAATTGGTATATGATGAACAACCCACCAGACCCAAATATAAGAAGGTAAATTCAATCAGTACCATTGCATTCTTCTTCATTTGAGGTGACATTTTTCATTCTATATTGCAGGTTTTTTGGCATATTGAACCCAAAATGTAGACAAATCTGAAAAGAGGGAATGGAGATCACTTTGTGGGAGCTCTAAACTTCATTCCATCGGACCATGTGACAAAACAAATCCCGCAAAAGTTGCCCACAGTGCCTCTCTTGTTTGTCCCTTTTGCTTTCATGGAAAATGGGATGATTGCATGAACAAAGCTCGATTGGGAGCTTGGTCCACAAATGAACTGAAGTTGAAGAAATCTACGAAAACAATCAGCCAACAAAAGCAGTTCAAGATGAAGATGAGGATGAGGATGAAGAAAGAGGATGATGATGAGGCTAATGAATACCTCGATTACGGTTTCTAGAAGTTGGAGATAACTTTGCTGTAAATGCAGATCCAGAGGATGATGAAGGAGTTGACTTTTATGTTCTTAGGTGTACAGAGACTAAAAATACATTGTTAGATGCATATGAAGACTCATGGGGTTCTGCATTTGGTGTGGGAGAAGTCATAGTTTCTGGCCACTACTACAAGCAGACAGATGCACTCCACTTTGAGTTATTAGTGGACAAGCCAGTTGCTAGTGTGTACAGTCACCTTATTAGACAAGTGAAATTTGATATGGAGAGTCTTGGCAACAACAAGTTCAAGATGAGTGAAGAGACATGCCAAAAAGTGATGGCATCCCTTCCTGTAGACTGCTAACACTGCTGACCGTTTTTTCTGCTTCTGCTTCGAAGAGGCAGAAGCACATCATTCACATGTAAAGTGGCTCATTGCTGCTACATTGTTTCTAACAAACCTATTGTTTCTAACAAACCTATCAATGGAAGCTAACAAATTCTTTGTTGCACAGAAATTTGTAGTCCTGACTGACTTGATCAATGTACTTCTTTGGTGCTTTGGACATTTTACGCTTTGTCTGGCGGACGTGCTAATTGTTTTTGAGTTTATGCTTAACTGTCACATCCCTTCAGTTTGGTCCTTGGAAATAAATGGTGGAAACTTTTACGCAAGTGTTCAATTGGGGACTGCTCAAGACAATGCACAAAGTAAATACTCTAAACCCTTTTTACATGCATATGTTCAAAGATTGGCTTCATATACAGGTTTGTTTGTTTAACCAATTAGGATTTGGACTTCATGCTGGATACAGAGACAAGCATAGGAGAAACCATTACATTCAAATATAAACTGGGACAACAATTTTGCAAGTAGAAACTCTGCAAGTGCAGGTAAATATTATATTCATTAGATACAAAATTGTTACAATATATGTACAAAACTGTACAACTCACTTTTTGTCTTTATTACGAGTTACATACAGGCTAAGTTACATAAATATTGAAAAGAGTCTATAGACTCTTATTCTCCTTCTGTGAGAATTCCTGTTGCTGCATCATTTGAAGTGCCGGTATCAGCAATAAGAGTAGTATCTTGTGTTTTATCTTCTCTTGCAGGCTCTTCATCCTGTTCATTGACAAAATCAGTATTATTACCTGCAGGATTGTTATTATTATCTTCATGTACTTTATCTCCCGCCTGCATCAGTATGTTTATACTTATATCATCTATCAAGCCTTGTAGCTTAGACATCTCCTGGCTACCAACTTGTACTTCTGTTTCTATTTTCTCCAAAACATGCTCCTTGTGAACCTGTTGCTTATCTGTTTCTATGTTGCTATCATTTTTATTATGAGCTGATCGTGAAAGAGTTACCTCAATTGCTTCCTCGAAGCCTTCGCAACTTCTAGGTTCTCATCAAACCAAGTAATTCAAATCAAACAACATACAAAAAATGCAACTAAATGAATTGAAAGCAATGACATTACTACAATCACTTCAATAGCATAACAACACAACTAAATGAAATTAAACAACATACCTTAACAATTTCCTTCATTAACTGAATGCTTTTGAGAATAGCCACTTTCCACCTCGCTAGCTCACTTAGATGGTCAGCCAGAAGCCTAAGTATGTCGATGTCATCTTCTTGAACTTTATCTTCAACATACCGCTTTCGGCAACCACTTTTGAGGATTCTTGGCATTGAGCCAAGTTTGCGAGAAATGACTAAGAAATTGAAACCTTTGTCATTGATGTCATTATCAAATTTTTAAATTATTAAGCAAGTGTCTTGTGGGGACAAGAAAGTCTTGTACAATGAGTCATCAACTAGCACTACCTCCCCTACATCCTCAAAAGCCTCATACACTTTTACAATTGGCTTCATAAGCACTGGCTTGTTCGGATTCCCTGGAAAATTGAAAGGCATCACCTCGCACTCTTTCTGACCCCAAATGAACTTGAACCTTCCTATAAAGGAAGGTGGCACTATAACATTTAGGATTTCTATGATGTTGTGCTTCAGGAACTAATGGAGACTCAGCAACAAATTTTGGTGAAGAAGTTGACTGTTTGTAGGGTGAAGCAAAAGCACTACTAGTGCCTGCTCCAAACCCACTGCTGATGGCTACCTCAGCTCCATCTTCAGCTCCAACTTCTAAACCAAGTTCCACAAACAAATCCCTGGGAACTTCCTTTAAGCACCTGAAGCATGCCTTCTTTTCATACAGAAGCATGCAACATGCTAAGTGATAGGCATGTTCACATGGCAACTTCATACTCAAAGTATATTGTGGATTGAATACCAATCCACATGCAGCACATGAGTTCTCCATAAAACCTGGCAATCTGCTCTTCATAGTCATGATAGAGATTCCTGAAGTGTCCTGGTGCATCAACTGCCTAGCGACTTCTAAACGAACACCGCTTTCTTGAAGTCTGAATTCTAAAGAGGCTTTTAGCCTTTGCTTCTTCTCCCTTTCGTCTGCTGCTTCAACTCTTACCTTTGGAAGGCAAGCTTCCAGTTTGGAGCAGAAGTAAAGCTCTCCACTTATTTTATGCTTCAAATCTGCAATCTGGGTCAAATCTTCATCTGATTTTTATCCGCTTTGTCATTCAAAGCGATAATTCATTCCATAGTCTACTCACCTCCTTCTTTGCTATATCAATCATTACTTGCTCCCGTGCTAGGGAGTTGTTGTCAACCTCAATCTTACTAATAATCTTAGCCAAATCTGTTTGACAGTTATCTAACTCTGTTTCCAACTTCTTTACTTCCTCATCAATCAAAGAAATATTGAAACTACAATTGCAAGCGGAAAATTCATTTGGCTGACCTGATTTCGCTTTTAATTCCATCCGAGGTGTTCTTCCTTTGAAGGCCGAGGTGTGCTTTGGGCTGAAGGATGTACGGTTTTCATTTTTTAACATCTTCTTTCTTTACATCCATATCATCCCTTGGTTTTTCTCGACCAAACAAGTAACTGCGGACTTGTATGCATCCCAATTTATCTTATGACCCTCATGATCTTGCTCGCGACGACCACAATGCTCCCAAGCAAATGCCAAAGCAACGAGTTTCCTCAATTCGTTGTTTGGTAATCTGCCGAGGATACGTGAACTTCGACCAAGTCCTCCAATTGTTGCTTCAGATGAGTGCGGACAAAATAAATTTTTATTTTGCCTTTTTCTTTAAAGGATTGAATGGTTTACGTCCATACCTTTGTTCCAATCTTCTTGATCACATTATCAAGCAGCCGGTTCTGGCGAGGAATAATCCCTTCTCCGGCCATCGCAAAAGCAGTGAATTAACCAAAGAGCAGGGTATGAAGCAAGCGCCGGAAGGAAAAAATCTCGGAAAGCAGAGGGTACAATTCGAACTGTAAAGTAGGGTATAATCTGCGTACAGCAGATCAATTATCGATTTCGGCGCGAATGATTACGGGTCTGACAGCCCAGATCATTGTTTGCGAAACGGCGCGCGGGAAACGAGAAGGTGCGAAGAATAGCTGCTTCGCGTGCTTAATCTGCTTCCGCTTGTCGCGCTTTTTTGTACCCCAATATCTAACTTAGACCCATATATATGTGCTACGACCATTGTACATGCCTAATAAATAATTGAACAATTGCAAGGTCCCACAATGATCTAATAATAAAATTAGGCAATTAGGCCCACAACATGGAATGCATTCCTGTATGTGACCTAGTGCGTGGGAAGCCCAAGTGTTATAGCCCTAGCCCCAAACAATGTTCTAGCCTTAGCCATCTACAACCAAGAAGCCAAGTGTTATAGCCCTAGCCCCAAACAATGTTTTAGCCTTAGCCATCTACAACCAAGAAGTCAAGTGTTATAGCCCTAGCCCCAAACAATGTTCTAGCCTCAGCCATCTACAACCCAGAAGCCAAGTGTTATTAGCCCTAGCCCCAAACAATGTTCTAGCCTTAGCCATCTACAACCCAAAACACGCGTCGATTCCAAAGAGATTCGAGATCATTCTCTCACTTTGCACAATGGGACCAGTAGCAAGATTATAATGGAAACAAGAGACATGTACCCCAACAAGAATTACATGTGCAGCTGGTATCAACACTATTGCAGCTTGGTATGAGTCTAGTCATCTCATGTCATGGGAAGCATTTAGAACAAAGTTCTTGTTGTACAGATGGGACAGAGTAATCTGGAATCATATTGCTGCATTGTTGCCACAGGATTACGGTCCCGATTGAGGTAGTCGTATGGGGTTGCCATCAGGATATCCAACCAGGGCGGTTTGTGTCTTCTGTGTATAAATTGCTTTGGCATATGAAATCCTGCCTCCATCTAATAGGTGGCATCTTCAGGTCCCTCAGCCACAATGGAAAAGTGTTTGGATATGGGTATGGGATAAGCTGCTTCATCCCAAAGTAGTAGTTTTGTGGTGGCAAGTGATCCATAGATGCCTCGAGTCAACAAGGTTAGTCCATAAAATGGATAATCGGATTTCGTGAGCTCGTCCTTTATGCCGACCAAAGGGTTGAGAGTATTGAGCATTGTTTTTCTTGTGTGAGCGGCTTGGCGGGCATGGTCTTGGTTGTTGACCCTTTTTGGCATCGCTCTCGATCTAGCCGGCAAATTTTGCTTGCTATCTATCGATGCTTGGCCCAAACTACGGAGCTTGAGCTTTTCATCTCGCATGTGGTCGGCTTTTATGGTCAATCCGGAAGAGAAGGAGGTTGTTTATCTTTAAGGGCGTAGATATTGCAGATGAGATTGTTCTTCAGTGGGCGCAAAATAAAATTGTTATGGCTTACAATTGTTCTTCTCTTGATCAAGAGAAGAAAGTACTATCTGGCATACTTACCTTCAGATTCATTCTTTTGCATAGGCAGGTGGTTGTGCTCAGTTGGATCGGTTTGTCCACTTTGGGTTATAATCCCGTCTTTTGCATTTTATGTTGCTCTGGTTTTTTAGTTGGTGAATAAACATCGCCCTTCAAAAAAAAAAAAAAAAAAAAAAAAAAAAAAAAAAAAGAATTACATGTGCATTCTATATTCTAAAAGTTTGTGTGTTTTATGGATTAGGGTAAAACATTCATAGAACTATGTATGCTAAAACTTGAGTTTTTAAATCCTAATATGCAATCGAATTCTCTTCTTTATGCTAATTAACCCTATTTTGTAAACAAATTGGCACAATGGATCAATCTAATGAGCCCACTAGATGCATATCTCATAGTTTCTTTGTCATGTCCGTGTACCTATTTCTTTGTCCCAGTGACATAAATGGTCATGAACATGCACTTTTTATGGGGCATCTTCTCTTTATACACCAATGTGCCAAATGGTCATCAACAAATTGAAGAGATCACATGACTCTTCTATAGCTCTAGGCTCAAGTGGGACTCATTTACCCACTAAGGCTTTCTGAAATGTTAGATAAAATGCAATGCACCTCACAAAGCAGACAATTGGGTCTCTATTTTATTCCGCAATGCTAAAATGGACAATCCTGATTGCCCAACTATTGCATGATGTTCAATAATGCAACAAAGGATTGTTGCAACATCACGTAAATCTTGTATTTTAAATTTGCCCATATGTTACTTTTTTATTTCAAGTAGTCTATGGCGTTCCTTATTCAAAGGGATTGCCAAAAACGTGTTTGAAATTTAAAAATGAGAGTGTTGTCCTTTTGTGTTCCGACTTTTTGGTCTATATTCTCATTCATGTTTCGATGTTAGCATCTATGTTCCCGTTCTGTTTTGGGTCACTATGTGACATACTACTATACTTTCGTGACACGTTTTCCAAATTCCTAAAACTATACCCACTTTGTGAACTTTTATCAAGAGAGAGTCATCCTAACTTTGATGGATTTAAAAACAATGGTCTATTGGTTGAAGCTGTTTAAACACTCCTTTTATTAGCAAACCAATTAACAATTATCTTATCATTACAACATTATTATATCATACTCGATAGCTCATGACATAGATCATACAAGGTTAAATGTTTTCATGATCTTTTTTTTAAGTTATCAAGACCATCATCCCATGGTAAAAAGGAGTGTCTTGTTCCCTTTTTATACTCTGTATCCTTTGGCGTCGGGTAAACCTCATCCGAATTACATGTACCCCAACAAGAATTACATGTGCATTCTATATTCTAAAACAAGAGACGTGTACCCCAACAAGAATTACATGTGCATTCTATATTCTAAAAGTTTGTGTGTTTTATGGATTAGGGTAAAACATTCATAGAACTATGTATGCTAAAACTTGAGTTTTTAAATCCTAATATGCAATCGAATTCTCTTCTTTATGCTAATTAACCCTATTATGTAAACAAATTGGCACAATGGATCAATCTAATGAGCCCACTAGATGCCTATCTCATAGTTTCTTTGTCATGTCCGTGTACCTATTTCTTTGTCCCAGTGACATAAATGATCATGAACATGCACTTTTTATGGGGCATCTTCTCTTTATACACCAATGTGGCAAATGGTCATCAACAAATTGAAGAGATCACATGACTCTTCTATAGCTCTAGGCTCAAGTGGGACTCATTTACCCACTAAAGCTTTCTGAAATGTTAGATAAAATGCAATGCACTTCACAAAGCAGACAATTGGGTCTCTATTTTATTCCGCAATGCTAAAATGGACAATCCTGATAGCCCAACTGTTGCATGATGTTCAATAATGCAACAAAGGATTGTTGCAACATCACGTCAATCTTGTGTTTTAAATTTGCCCATATGTTACTTTTTTATTTCAAGTAGTCTATGACGTTCCTTATTCAAAGGGAATGCCAAAAACGTGTTTGAAATTTAAAAATGAGAGTGTTGTCCTTTTGAAATTTAAAAATGAGAGTGTTGTCCTTTTGTGTTCCGACTTTTGGGTCTATATTCTCATTCATGTTTCGATGTTCGCATCTATGTTCCCGTTCTGTTTTGGGTCACTATGTGACATACTACTATACTTTCGTGACACGTTTTCCAAATTCCTAAAACTATACCCACTTTGTGAACTTTTATCAAGAGAGAGTCATCCTAACTTGATGGATTTAAAAACAATGGTCTATTGGTTGAAGCTGTTTAAACACTCCTTTTATTAGCAAACCAATTAACAATTATCTTATCATTACAACATTATTATATCATACTCGATAGCTCATGACATAGATCATACAAGGTTAACATGTTTTCATGATCTTTTTTTTAAGTTATCAAGACCATCATCCCATGGTAAAAAGGAGTGTCTTGTTCCCTTTTTATACTCTGTATCCTTTGGCGTCGGGTAAACCTCATCCGAATTACATGTACCCCAACAAGAATTACATGTGCATTCTATATTCTAAAACAAGAGACGTGTACCCCAACAAGAATTACATGTGCATTCTATATTCTAAAAGTTTGTGTGTTTTATGGATTAGGGTAAAACATTCATAGAACTATGTATGCTAAAACTTGAGTTTTTAAATCCTAATATGCAATCGAATTCTCTTCTTTATGCTAATTAACCCTATTATGTAAACAAATTGGCACAATGGATCAATCTAATGAGCCCACTAGATGCCTATCTCATAGTTTTCTTTGTCATGTCCGTGTGTACCCTATTTCTTTGTCCCAGTGACATAAAATGATCATGAACATGCACTTTTTATGGGGCATCTTCTTTATACACCAATGTGGCAAATGGTCATCAACAAATTGAAGAGATCACATGACTCTTCTATAGCTCTAGGCTCAAGTGGGACTCATTTACCCACTAAAGCTTTCTTGAAATGTTAGATAAAATGCAATGCACTTCACAAAGCAGACAATTTGTCTCTCTATTTTATTCCGAATGCTAAAATGGACAATCCTGATAGCCCAACTGTTGCATGATGTTCAATAATGCAACAAAGGATTGTTGCAACATCACGTCAATCTTGTGTTTTAAATTTGCCCATATGTTACTTTTTATTTCAAGTAGTCTATGACGTTTCCTTATTCAAAGGAATGCCAAAAACGTGTTTTGAAATTTAAAAATGAGAGTGTTGTCCTTTTGAAATTTAAAAAATGAGAGTGTTGTCCTTTTTGTGTTCCGACTTTTGGGTCTATATTCTCATTCATGTTTTTGATGTTCGCATCTATGTTTCCTGTTCTGTTTTGGGTCACTATGTGACATACTACTATACTTTCGTGACACGTTTTCCAAATTCCTAAAACTATACCCACTTTGTGAACTTTTTATCAAGAGAGAGTCATCCTAACTTGATGGATTTAAAACAATGGTCTATTGGTTGAAGCTGTTTTAAACACTCCTTTTATTAGCAAAACCAATTAACAATTATCTTATCATTACAACATTATTATATCATACTCGATAGCTCATGACATAGATCATACAAGGTTAACATGTTTTCATGATCTTTTTTTTAAGTTATCAAGACCATCATCCCATGGTAAAAAGGAGGTGTCTTGTTCCCTTTTTATACTGTATCCTTTTATCGGGTAAACCTCATCCGAATTCTTCGTTATGCCACCATTCAATTGTTTCCTTTCCTTTGGGCCAAGGCAACCATGAATATAGAGGAACTAGAAACCACGACAAAGCACATGCCGAAAGCTATTCCAGCAATAGTGAATGCGCCATCATGTTCTTCCGATGTTTAAATGAAGATGGCAACGAACAAATCCAGCCGCTATGAATGCCCCTACCACAAATAATGCATGGAGAATGGTAACAAGGTGGCAGTTAGGGAGCAAGCGGCGTCGAATATTTGAGGCGACTCTGCCTATGAAGATGTTATCTTTTGGTAGCCTGCGCCCGGCTCAGCCGTGATGATTTTGAAATGGAAAGGAGAAAAGAGAGGGAGTTCAATGCCCAAAACACTCTTATCCCTAAATATTTGGGATAATTCTCCTTAGAGTTTGCTTAAAGGGGGGTTGCAGCCAACCGCTAAAAGTTACGCTTTCATGATCAATGTCACCCCAACCAAGATAGCATTTGTCTGCATCAACATAGAGTCGCGATCTCTATAGAGCCCATCCACATAAGATTTTAACATCCCGCCTTCCATTAGCTCCTTCTCAATTTTTCTATATTTCAATTCGATTCGCTTATGCATCAGAGTGTGATCTTTCCATACTTGTCTTCCAGTATTGGCTACAAGATCCATCCCAAAGTCGAGATAACCTGTATGGAGTTTAGAAGTGTCAGATCCATGACCACCTCTACATAGCTTAGATACTGTCTCTCTGTCATTCAGAAGTGTTGCCCAATGCCATGGTGCACGTTCTGTACATTCGCCTGGCTTATTTAACATATCTTCAATTGCATGTTCTTTCATGAACTTGGCAACATCAAATTTCCCTGCATGTAAAGCTATATACATTGGTGTTATATCCTTATCAATTAGCTCACTGATAGAGATAGAATTGTCGATAAGCTTCTCTCTAGGAAAAGGGTAGCGAGCATTCGTGAGGTCTTTCAATGCTTTCTCTAATTTGCCTTTCATTGTTTCTTTCCAAGTTTTTGCAAATGTTATCCATCCAGATAATGACTGTAAATCAGAAGGCAATTTAAGGAACTCTTCTGCACAGGAAAGGTGTCCATGAAGAAGAGCAAGGGACAAAGGTGTTTGCCTCTTTGGATGCTTCTCGTAATCTTTAACTATCCACTCAACTTTGTTCTTTTGGAGTGCTTTTATGACGCTTTCATTCCCTTTCATTGCAGCCCAATGCATGGGGTTCCTACCAGTGCTGTCCAAACGATTCACATAGCGTTCAAAAAAATTCTCCTTTTCATCCTTGTTAGAAGCAATGTAACCTTTTATCTTTCCGATGAGCCATTCAATATCACCTTGCGTTGCATACCCTGCAGCATAATGAAGTAAAGTAGCACCATCTTTGTGAACAGTCATCACATCCATTTCTTGAGCACTCTCCTTATCCATTTCTCTGAGGGATTCATAAATAGCTGCAATGGCAGAACCGTGGCCTTCATCATGAGCAACATCTATAGGCAATTCTCCAATTTCGTTGTCTGCAAACACGTCAGCCCCTGCTTTCACAATTAAAGCTACGACTTGGGGGGATCCATTTGCGATGTGCAATGGGGTAGCCTTCCGGTCTTTTATTTCTCTGCGGACATCAGCCCCCTTCGCTACAAGAAGTCGGACAATGTCGATGTAGCCCCTTGCGCAAGCTCTATGCAATGGACTGAAGCCAGCTGGATCTGGGGCTTCTATTATTACTGTTGATTTATCGATTAGGAGATTCTCAAGCGCTGCTGTTTTGTGAGCATCTACGAGCTTGTGTATCTCTAGCATGCTTCTGGACTCTTTGTCATCCATCAAGCCGGTCACGAGAGGCTGACCAACAGACTCTAGAGCCTGACCAACAGACTCTATGTCCATCAATCTAGTTGTTGGGCCCGCTACGCCCGCTACGAGATACGGCCGATCGCCTTCGATTTCCAGCGCAATGGCACGGTTCCGCTTCAGAAAACAACGAGCCAAACAGAAGAAGAAGAAAAAGAGGAAGAAGACTGGAAAGAAGACGGATAGTAGGATCGTTCTTCTCAAATCTGGCTTCATATCTATTTCTATGGGTATGGTGTCTCTTGCAGTACCTTTAGAGCCCCCAAATACAAGACAAGCTGTTGATAAAAATGCGAAAGACAAGCTGTGGATAGAAAAAAATGGCTGATGTCGCAAAAGAAAAAACAGGGGGCTTGAGATTTCGCCCCCAAACGATGGTTGATCGCCGGTTGCTTCGCCCCCCCTGCGATGCCCCTCTGCAATGCTCACCTTATTGAGTCTTTGCTTGTTGAATTTGACCAGACACTACATTTTCTTACTTAACTTACTGGACCATTGCATTGCATTCCATACTCACAGGAAGTAACGTAGGAAATGCATGCCGTATACAGGAATGTCACTTTAGGTGACATTCCGGGGAGGAAAAAGTGCCCGGAATGTCACCTAAAGTGACATTGCTGCAACGTGAAAACAGGGTAAGTGAGATTCTGCGGGTAGAAAAAGGCAGAATGTCGGGTGAAAAAGGCAGAATGTCGGGTGAAAACAGAAGAATGAATAGTAAAAGGTAGACCATGAATAGTAAAAGGTGGATCTTATTGAGTCTTTGCTTGTTAAATTTGACCAGACACGACATTTTCTTACTTAACTTAGGGTACCTTCAGACCATGAGGTTAAATATGTTATGTTAAAAAAATTTAATTTAACAATCAACACACATGTTTTTTGTTAAGGAAACTGTTAAAAAAGAGGGGTTAATTTATAACAATTTGTTAGCGCTAAATTAAGGTTTTAACAAGGTTTCACATTGCAGGTTGTTATGTTAAACATTAACAACTGATTAACAACCTTGCAAGAATTGGACAAAAATTTATTGGATGCCCCTGCGACTGGTTTAGTGCTGTTACGGTGGCATCGCCGCTCCATCGCCGCTCCATCGCCAATCGACCAACGGACAAAGATACCAAAGATTTCTTGGCACTGTAGTACAAAGCATTTCTTGGACCCGGCATTTCTTGACATTTTCCCGGTATGCATTCTCGCACCGGTATACCAAAGATTTCGTCTTTAGTATTTCGTTTTTAGCATTTGGTTTTTATCATTCTTCGGACCGTATAGTACCCAAAGCATTTCGCTTTTTAGCATTCTTCGGACCGGAAGTACCCGCCGAAGTACCAAAGATTTCTTCAGACCAGCATTTCTTCAGCATTTCTCTGGTATGCATTCTTCAGACCAGCATTTCTTCAGCATTTCTCTGGTATACATTTCTCTTTTGTGTTCTTTGTCTCTATCTTTTATACTGTCATCATCATCAGTTCATGTCCCATCAGCTCATATCCCATCAGTGTTGTCCCATCAGCTCATATCCCATCAGTGTTGTCCCATCAGCTCATATCCCATCAGTGTTGTGTTTATATGAAGATCTCTATCTATCTGTATATCGTTTTTTGGCTGGCACCTTCCACAGAATATGCTGTTTGTGGGTTTGAGAAACTCTTAAATTTTGAAGCTCCATAGCCTGGATAAGCATTGGAGTATAAGTTAGACTAACAACAAAAGCTAGTGCCAATTACTTCCTAGGTAGAATTGGTTCTCTCTCTCCTTTGATGTTATGTAGACATCTTTATCTGTCACTCATGCCCCCATGCTATCAACCAACAGATTGGTGATCAATATGCTGAGCCCAACTTTGTCTCTTACTGGTACAAGCCCAAACACTAGTTTTTCGTCTAATTTTGCAAAGAAGCAGTCGCTCTATTGTGGCCACTTCACACCTTATGATTGAAGACGATCCTTCATCCTGATCTACTCATCCAACTAACTGTTAATATTCATATTCTTATTAAGTGTTGTCTCAAACATTCAGCTATGTAACCGTCTGTAGGTAAAAGTACATGCATGCAACCATGCGACTATAGTTACAGCAGGCTTTCATTAGATGTGGAAGATGCATTTCTTCCTTGTTAGTCTCTTCTTATTGTATGCAGGAGCCATATGAATGGCCTAACGCAGGCCATATGCTCAGTCTTTCTTTTAGAAACTACATTGAGAAAGTTGTGGTGTCATTTGGAAGATGTTGGGTATCTTCATATCTGAACTATGTATTTAGGATTGATGGCATTTTGATTGAAGGCATGTTGCTAGAATAAACTAGTGATATAGTAGGAATATCTGATAGGGAGGCTTTGGATTTGACTACATTTTGAATTTGGTGAACCTTAAAGCATTGTAAGTAGCCAACCTAGAAGAATTTATGACAAACTGTTGGCCATCTACCACATTGTCACGATTTTGCCATTTTCCTTTATTATATAATTATATCTCCTCTGTTGATGTTGTGCAGTGGAAAGATTGCGCCCAGTAATCCTTTTCCTCCATCACAGAATCCTGTACCAGCTGTGCAGTCTAGGTAACCAAAGTTTCTTTTTCCATTTTTTTTTTATTTATTTGTTCACTTAGATAGCAATAGAATTGAAGGTCATTTATGCCCTTCTCATACAGAATCGTTTCATGTTCTAGTGGGTTTTCAGAGGGTTTTCAACCATATTCTAAGCTAGAAGTACCCAATGGCTTTATGCTTCTCATGTAAATCCCATAATACTATTTGCCAACAGGTTAGCTAAGTATGCCTCGCTTAAATAGTCATTTACCTAAACAAGACCAGCATGCATTCATGAAAACTTGAGAATAATAATTGAAAGAGTACTGAGTTTATCACTAATTGCACAATGAACATTTTATGACTGTATGCATTAGAGGAAAAATGAGATCACATTTTGTCCCATTAAGGGATGCTTAAAATGCCATGTCAGCTTTTTAAATTGTCCAATAAGAGAAGAGCTCCAGTATATCTCATTCCAGTATTATGTGGCAGCCTGTAATTAATGCAGCTGCAACTAACTTCTGTAGTATCATTTTTTCATTATAACTTTTGATCCAGAACTCCGATTCGAAAACTTTTTGTAGCAATGGGTTCGTCTTCACAAGATCTATCTAGTGATAATCCATTTATACAGCTTTTACGATATAAATATATAAGAAATAAGCAAAAAATCATATTTTTTTAAGGTTAATGCATATGACCATATTGAAATACATCATAACCATATATCATTGGAAAGATCTTTTCATTCCGCATCTAATGCAACAAACACCGCGACATTTTGACAAGCGGATCAAAAGTTATAGGGGAAAAACAACAGCAATGATATTGTTGGTGCTGCATTAATTGCAGTTAATAGAGGGTAGCCATTCCATTGGAGGATTCTTATGGGGATAAAATGAGATCTCAAATTTACTCTAATGACCTTACATTCTACTTCTGTTTTAGTGGAAAAATAGAATACGCTCATGGTTCAGTCTGAATTTCATTCTAGTAGTTGTTATGGTAGAAATTATGTGCCTTCGTGGCAATGCTTTCATCTGAAAAATGCTGCCTAATGTGCACTAATGCTGATCTTTCTGAATTTTCATCTGTATACAAGGAGGAAGAAATTAAATGGGAACATCCTAAAAAACCCTTGATATTTTTAGCTTTTCATTTTTAGCAATATGCTTGCCTAAATTAAATTGGATAGATTGGATGATTGATAAATTCATTGCTCAATGCTAGTAGTTCACCTGTTGTGTGCAGAAAGCAGCAGCAGACTTCTAAAATCACCTGACCCTTTGTCTATTAGTTGGTTGCTTGGTATAGTGCTGCATGATCAGTATCTCTGAAGTAAAGGCCATTTGATTTGACACTGGGGCAGCAGACAAATAACAATTTCCAAGTGAAGACCATCTGATTTGAACATGTATGGCACTGGGGCAGCAGAGACCTTCCCTCCGACCTTCCAATTCCGGGGCTCATCCCACAAATTGAGAATAGGGCTATTGTAATTCAAAATCTTGAAAATGAGGTATCCCAGCTATGCACATCTGTTTTGAGATCTGTTCTGGAATTTGTATTATGTATACAATAGAATCTGTATCAAGTATTTATAAACGATCCAGTGAATGCAATCTTATGCTGGATATAAAGGCTGGTTGTACTGTGAATCGACCATTAAGACCACTAACAGATTGTTCAGGTTATGAAATGACGGATCTTCGTCATGCTTTTTGTCTACACTTTTGTCAGGACTATCGTCAGGTTTGTTGTCAGAAGTTTCGTCACGGATCATTTTATTGCCATTCTATTGCTATTGAGATACGTGATTAGGCCCAATAAAGAAATCTAAATTGTTTGTACACGAGTCGATAAATGTTTTTTGCCATTATCATTGAGATGTTACTAATGCAAAGAACTACAATATGTGGCCCAAAAGTCAAATGAGGGTCTTTATTCTCTCTGCAATACAACTTTCAGACTTAAAAAGTCTCCAACAGCTTCGATGGTTTTTGACCGAGATACTATTCATTTATTGATTGTATTTCCTAGCACTTTGTCAATTCAATTCAATGCATGTAATAATTCAGCAGCCCAGTCTTCTTTGCAAGCTCGATTTTGTCAATTATATTCAATGCATGGAATAATTCAGCAGCCCAGTCTTCTTTGCAAGTTCGATCAGCTCCAAGTTTAGTCATCATTGTTTATGCTCTGATCTGCTCCAGCTTGTTTATATTCTTCCCGTCTAATTGCTTGAGTATCCATATCTCCTCCTTTGAGTATTCATTTCGTCATATTTCAATTGGTCAAACATTTCCTACATAATGAAACAATATTAAAACATAGAATCCTCCAAAAGTTTAAAATGATCCATCATAATACGCACCTAATAATGATAACATGTTCCCAACAGTTAGCTAATCTGTCCATTAAACCATTGACATGGCAGTACTTCACCTTGTGAACCCTGAAATAAACTAGAAGTTAATATTAGTCAACTATATTTGACCATCATTAGCATATAGACAATTTGTAATTTGAACAGATCTTCCAATAGAAGTTTCATCTTGTGAGAATTTCTTATTACCTTAGTTTGCATGCATGCATTTCATATCTTTCAGAGTCTAATAAGACATTTCAGTGACAAACTAAGGGGAGGGAGGGAGAGAGGGGGGGAGGGAGGGAGTCAATCTGCACATTACATACCACATGGAACTGGAAACCTGCCCAGAAGATAGTATTCCACTACGGCTCTTTCTCAACGCATGTTTTATAGAATACAAAGCCAAAACCTTAGTCCAAAGACAAGGAAAAAGCCTTAGTCCAAAGAGAAGGTCCAGCCATCCAGTTCTGACAAGGATAACCTTACCCAGACCAGACTTATCAGCTCCATTGATATTTGGGAGAATCTTAGAGGCCATACAATATTAGTTACATCTTTCCATTGTGTTAACAACGCTTTTTAAATGCCAATGTGTGCAATGAAAAATGCCAATGTGTGCAAACCATTATCTGTAAGAGGTAACCGTTAAAATGCCACACCATTTCTTAAATTTCATAAGTCCAACAAATAGTGCAGAGACGTTTATCTTTTCTACAATGCTATTTTAACCTTTCAATGCATGTATATAACAGATCCAACTACTAAAGTATTGACCAACACATATGTGTAGATAAACATGCTTAGGGAGTCGGAAAAAGACCATGTATGTAGGGTGTAGTAAATTCTATAGGCATTTAAAGCAGTACAGTACTGGAATCCTATATTTAATGTGTTCAATAAGCAAGAATGCCTGAAAATTTGCAACTTTGGTCCATTTAAACAACTTGCTTAATAGAACAGCTATGAGATCTGTGTTCTTTAGCTGTAGAGCATTATATAGGTTTACACAATCAGCACAATGAGACAAAATCTACTTTGCACTACTCTTAAATACATCAGTATATTTTTATAGCAGTGCATGCACCTTGTATTTTTAGAGAGACCAACATATTAAAAGCTAGAGTATACGTATGGATCAAGATAACATAATTTTCATTAGCATAATGTAGCAGATTTAAAGTACAACAGAGCTACTGATATTCATGTAATATGCTTATTTATAATGATGCCATGGGGAACATATTGGGGACAATTTTCCAGAATAATAAAGCCTGCTAAAAAGTCATCTTGACATTTAAATACGGTGGACTTGTTCATGTTCAGAGAAAAACTTTCATGGAAGCATTTAAAAGAAAGAGAACTTCGAAAAGTTGAGAGAATGCAGCAGTTTCAATCAGCCTGCTTATAGTAGAGGCAAATAAAGCGCAATTCATAGTTTATACCTTTGGTACTGCCTTACATTAACTGCAGATAGAGTTGAGGCAACCAGATAAGTTTGAAAATGATTTTCTGTGCTTCAGAGCTAGCGTCATTTCTGATTGAGAGAACATCCATAAAGCAGCAATCTTTAGAGTGCTCCATGCTAATTTTCTTATCGAAAATGATGCTCCTGACCTTTGGAATGTAATGCCAATGCTTATTTTGGCTCCCATATACTTTTTTATTTTAAGTAGTCTATGACGTTCCTTATTCAAAGGGAATGCCAAAAACATGTTTGAAATTTAAAAATGAGAGTGTTGTCCTTTTGAAATTTAAAAATGAGAGTGTTGTCCATTTGTGTCCGACTTTTGGGTCTATGTTCTCATTCATGTTTTGACTTTAGCATCTATATTCCCATTCTGTTTTGGGTCATTATGTCACATACTACTATACTTTTGAGACACATTTTCCAAATTCCTAAAACTATACCTACTTTGCGAACTTTTATCAAGAGAGAGTCATCCTGACTTGATGGATTTAAAAACAATGGTCTATTGGTTGAAGCTTGTTTCCTCCTTATATTAGCAAGCTAATTAACAATTACCTTATCATTACAACATTATACCATACTCGATAGCTCATGACTTTGAATGTGAATATCTTCAAGCATTGCCTCATAATGCCTCATGACTTTGAATGTGAATATCTTCAAGCATTTTATAATATAAAATTACCAGTTACATATATACAACATCTAGTGTACATTTCACTAGTTACATACAACATCTAACATACCATTTCACTACATAATATGAATATAGAATTGAATCAATTCGTATCGTCCATAAAAACCAAAAGATCTATAGGACCCAATATAAGAAAGAGCATAAAAAGCCCACTAATTGTATACCATTTATATAATCTCGTGTTTTAAATTTGTCCCATATGTTACTTTTCTATTTCAAGTGGTCTATGAGGTTTCTTATTCAAAGGGAACGCCAAAAACGTTTTTGAAATTTAAAAATGAGAGTGTTGTCCATATGTGTTCCTACTTTTCATGTTTCGACTTTAGCATCTATGTTCCTGTTCTATTTTGGGTCACTATGTCACATACTACTATACTTTCGGGACACGTTTTCCAAATTCCTAAAACTATACCCACTTTGTGAAATTTTATCAAGAGAGAGTCATCCTAACTTGATGGATTTAAAAACAATGGTCTATTGGTTGAAGCTGTTTACTCCTTTTATTAGCAAGCCAATTAACAATTATCTTATCATTACAACATTATACCATACTCGATAGCTCATGACTTTGAATGTGAATATCTTCAAGCATTGCCTCATAATGCCTCATGACTTTGAATGTGAATATCTTCAAGCATTTTGCTGTTTACTGTCATTTTTTGCAGGTGCGGACAACAAGAAGTGCCCAGCTTGCATTCCCACATATGCATCCGACATTTCCATGATTTTGAGGATTTGCATGCGCTGATTTGGGCTAGTTGCATCTGCAAGACAACTTCGGTTTGCTTCAATCCCAAATAGCCAGTATTCAGAAGAAGCAGATGGCATATATTTTTCGTTTTGCTCATATTCAGGTTGGTGTATGTCTGGTTTTGGGATTCCGAATCCAAATCCTGTGCTGAGTACATTAGGTTTCTGTGTAAGTGGATAACATCTTTGTCATGCTTGCAACCTCTGTTTCCAGCTCATGCAAATAGAGGATCTTATGGCAACGCTCTCAAAGTGTGCAGATGGTTCGTGCTGATTCTCTAGTAAGGTAGATAAAAAAGAATAGCTAATTCTTTTTTATTTAAGCGTTCTTCAAGATGCAGAGTACTCTTTCAGACTTTATCTAGTGTATATTTTGAATATAATTTCATCTTATTGGAATTACTATTAGATTGTGCAATTTTATTTTTTTGTATTACAGCTATATCATGTTCTCTCCATTTGGAAGGTATTGAAAAGCCATTCAAGGACTCTGTTCACCTCTGGCTGAGCCTCTGACATGTTTTCTATAGTCTTCTACAATACGCATGAGTGGGTATTCTAAAATCCTTCATATGTGTTGTTATACATCACACGCAATATCTGTTCTCATCATTTTGCCATCCCAATGGTTATTAGCAGCAAAAGGCTTTGAATGTGAATATCTTCAAGCATTGCCTCATAATGCCTTTCTAAGTCGCCAAAACCTTCAAGTACTTAAGCTAACATTGCACTAAGAGTCTATTTTGACCCCCAGGCATCATGAACAACAATTTGAAGATCCCGATGCTTTCAAAGATTTCAAAATCTTATAAAAGTCAAAATTTTCACTTTATACATACAACATCGAGCATACCATTTCACTACATAACATGAATATAGAATTGAATCAATTTTTATCGTCCATAAAAACCAAAAGGTCTATAGGACCCAACATAAGAAAGAGCACAAAAAGCCCACTAATTGTATACCATTTATATAATCTCGTGTTTTAAATTTGTCCCGTATGTTACTTTTCTATTTCAAGTGGTCTATGATGTTTCTTATTCAAAGGAAGGAAGGAAGGAAGGAAGGTACTTTTATCGTCCACGGAGACCAATCGGTCTATGGGACCCAATACAAAACGCGAAGAAGCGGATTTCATCGCCCGGATTAAAAAACCCTCACTCAAGGGTTTTCGAGGGAAAACCGTGGGCAAACAATCACCGTTGACAAACCGCGGCTAACATATACAATGCAGAAACACCCAAATATATACAGTCATGCACCGCACCCGTAGTGCCCAAACAACGAGCAGCCAGGCGGGGCAAAGGTGACCTCGCAGTCCAAAGCACCTCCGAATGTACGACCCCGTGGCACGCATCGACGGTGTGTTCATCAAAGAAAATGTAAGGGCAAGTCCGGGCCGCATTAAGGGAGCGTATCCGCCTCGGATGTGATCAACCGGGCAACTCGAAAGTGTGAGACTCATCCTCAATGGCACCCGCTGACAAGACCGACAGAGCCTCGCCCCGGGCGGGCTCCCCCAATCCACCGCCCGCCTCGAGCGCGAAGATGGTGGGCACCTGTGCTTAATGGAGGCAATGAGTCTCAAGCTTTTTTGTGGGCAAAATGGAAACGCAGTAGAGCCGGGCCCCCGCTAACACGGGTTGATGTGCTCCTTGTAATGGGCCGCTTTTGACCGGGCTTAGAGCCGGGGGGTCCCGAGCTTTGCCAAGGAAACAAGCCGCCTAGGTACTCCCAGTCGGTGTCACGATCGGCCCGCCCAGGCCCACCAGACGATCTGCGTTCTCGCGAGACGCTCCATCCGGGCGAACCATCGATGTCTCTTACCCCTCCAAGCAGGGCCCTAAGCCGCCAGCGGACCCATTGCCACCCGGTGTAAGCCGGGTGCGGGAGCCGAGCATCACCCATAGTAACTACTTTCCGAAAATAGACGATGTGTCTATCAATACGCCCGCTGAAGCGCAAGAATCCGTTTCTGCAGCAGAACCGATAGGGGACTGAAGGTTTCACCCCAAGTGCCCGCGGCAAAAATGCCTTCGCACTGCTCAAGTCATTCCAGGTCGCCATAGAGCGGCCATCGCCCCAAACCTCGACCGCATTCTGAAGGGACGGGCTCGACCGTGCGCCGGAACAGATGTGGACCGATGGCCCCAATCATAGAGCTAGCGCGGTGGATGTTGTTACGCATGGCATAAAAGCGCTTTCCAGCCATACACCACCAGAAGCGGATAGACGCCCCGCCAGAGCGAGGAGGGGAACTCCACCCCTAGGTACTTGTAGGTGGGCTGGCGTCCACAGGCTGCCCCATGGATATGTGGAGTGCAGGAGGCATGGGGTGACGGAAGAGGATATGAGAACCACCCCGGTCTTGGCGATTCACGCCGCATGTCTGTAGCCTGACAAAATGTGTCTAGGGCATCCAAGTGAGACTGCATAGCTTCTGGGGTGTAGGCCAGCAGGCCAACATCGTCCGCATAGATGAGCTGGTGGATGACCTGGTGCAAAAGCTGTATGCCATCCCCCCCATGCTCAGAGGGAACGCCAAAAACGTTTTTGAATTTAAAAATGAGAG
This sequence comes from Isoetes taiwanensis, assembly GCA_021234155.1. Taxonomy (NCBI): domain Eukaryota; kingdom Viridiplantae; phylum Streptophyta; class Lycopodiopsida; order Isoetales; family Isoetaceae; genus Isoetes; species Isoetes taiwanensis. The sequence goes on along the minus strand of JAJEKV010000193.1, from coordinate 39,609 downwards.
TGTTGTCCGTATGTGTTCCTACTTTTGGATCTATATTCTCATTCATGTTTCGACTTTAACATCTATGTTCCCGTTCTATTTTGGGTCACTATGTCACATACTACTATACTTTCGGAACACGCTTTCCAAATTCCTAAAACTATACCCACTTTGCGAACTTTTATCAAGAAAGAGTCATCCTAACTTGATGGATTTAAAAACAATGGTCTATTGGTTGAAGCTGTTTACTTCTTTTATTAGCAAGCCAATTAACAATTACCTTATCATTACAACATTATTATATCATACTCGATAGCTCATGATGTAGATCATACAAGGTTAACATGTGTTCATTATATTTTTTTTAATGTTATCAAGACCATCATCCATGGTAAAAAGGAGTGTCTTGTTCCCTTTTTATACTCTGTATCCTTTGGCGTTGGGTAAACCTCATCCGCATTCTTCGTTATGCCAGCCCATTCAATTGTTTCCTTTCCCTTCGGCCAAGGCAACCATGAATATAGAGGAACTAGAAACCACGCCAAGCATATGCTGAAAGCTATTCCACCAGCAATAGTGGACGCCATCATGTTCTTCTAATGTTTAAATGAAGATGGCAACGCAACAAATCCAGCCGCTATAAATGCCCCTACCACAAATACGATGGAGAATGGTAATAAGGTGGCAGTTAGGAGCAAGCAGCGTCGAATATTTGAGACAGCTCTGCCTATGAAGATGTTAGCTTTTGGCAGCACAGTGCCAGCTCCAGCCAAGACAGTTCAAATGGAAAGGAGAAAAGAGAGGGAGTTCAATACCCAGAACACTCTTATCCCTAAATATTTAGGATAATTCTCCTTAGAGCTGCCTAAAGGGGGTTGCAGCCAACCTGCAAAAGTTACGCTCGCGATCAATGCCGCCCCAACCAAGATAGCATTTGTTGCATCAACATAGAGCTGACGATCTCTATAGAGTCCATCCACATAAGATTTAACATCCTGCCTCTCCATTAGCTCCTTCTCAATTTTTCTATATTTCAATTCAGTTGCAAGCGTACTGTAGTGCGTACTGTAGTCTTTCCATACTTGTCTTCCATACGACAGATTAACAGAGCTAGCCTCAGAACAAACAATAGCTAACGGCAGAGGTAACCCCATTAAACACAGACATTTGAAGCTTTTTTTTAAAAGAAGAGCACACAAACTTCTAGCAAGAAGAAAACTTAAAGGGCTGGGGATGAAGCAGTAAGCAGATGATTGCAGAGCATTGATTGACTACCTTTATAATGGCAACTGCTGCCATTGCAGGAACTGAAATCCTTCCATATCTATCAAGCAATCATGGAAAAGTCATGGTCAAAGAGAGTCTTTTCATGCCACGGTTCAACCTATGTAAACCGAATCCAGTGTCCCCTTCTACAAGGGGACCGACAGCCACTGCCACAAACTAACCCAGAGAAGCGGACCGAATCCAGTGTACCCTTCTACAAGAGGACCGGCAGCCACTGTAACAGATTAATCCAGAGACGAAGAGCTTGAGCAGAGAGTTAGAGTTTCTCTCTCTAGAAGGGGCAGGCGCGAATAGGAGCGTCCAAAATCATTTTTTTCCTTCCCGAAAATGGCTTAATTGTTGATCCCATGTTCCAATTTTAGATTCTGATATATGGAAAAAGGTAGAAAAAGTACAAAAAAGGTTTCTCAGAACAGAGCTAAGAATCAAGGTGCAAACGTGTGCAAATGCCATCTTATATTATAATGTTATTGTGTAAGTGTTGGACCCAGCCCTAATTTTAACGGCCCAGATTCGACCAAACCAATGGCGATGATGATGCCACGTCACAAAGTTTTGAGTTTTTTTTAATGTTATTGTGTAAGTGTTGGACCCGACCCTAATTTTAACTTGGCCCATAAGTGTTGGACCCAAACCCTAATTTTAACGGCCCGTGATTCGACCAAACCAATGGCGATGATGATGCCACGCCACAAAGTTTTGAGTTTTTTTTAATGTTATTGTGTAAGTGTTGGGCCCTAATTTTAACGGCCCAGATTCGACCAAACCAATGGCGATGATGATGCCACGTCACAAAGTTTTGAGTTTTTTTTTAGGGTTCGACCAAACCAATGGCGATGATGATGCCACGCCACAAAGTTTTGAGTTTTTTTTTTTTAGGGTTCGCGAGGGCCTATATGGCGCCTGCCGCATTCCTCCGATGGTATCCACATGCACGCCACCAGGTGGGGAACCAAGACCGCTAGGTCGGATGGCTTCTTCGGTAGATTTATGCTCGATGCGTAAGATCGTGTTTCGATTTTATCTTTGGGATGGTCTTCGTCTCTCTCGTTTCAAGATTTGGTTGAAATTTTGGACAGATCCGGATAGCCCTTTTCTTCTTGCTTTAGTGATTTAGGGGTTCTTTAGTGATGGAAGAGCGGGCCAAGGTCCGCAACACCCATCGCGCAAAGCTTCGGCGTCACTATCCTCTCTAAAGCACCTTTCGCTTCTTCAAGTTCGGCTCCCACAGATTGAATGGAGCTTGGGATGGCACGCTCTTGATGATTCATATCTAAATCCTGGGCGATTTCATGCCTGAATGGCTTTCTAGCAGATGTCTCTCACCACTTGTAAGGCGACGAAGTTGTCTGCGTTGGCTTCTAAGGTGCATTCTCTGTTAGCCTAGGGTTTAATCTTCATTAGGCATGAGTTTAACTTCGTATGTTTCTTTGAACATTATTATCATTTGGATCTATGACAAGATAAAATTGCTAGAGTTCATTTACAACCATGACAATTGTGCGTGTAGGCGCACAAAGATTGATATAAGTGTCCAATCGACTGTGGTGGTTGATTATTGAACTTGATTTAGAGTAGGATCTTTGCTGAGCTAGCATCAACAACAAATTACCTCTCCATGGTTACTTTTGCCTTCTATTGAAACAAAATGTTTTGGTAGATCCAAAGATTATTTGTCCGTCTCTGCGCCTTTTGACATGTATATAGGCATTTCTAAACACTTTCAAATGAGGTCTTCGTTTTTAGTTCTCAAGAACTTATTGTTTAACAATCTATTGTCATACTTCTAGTGACCATATGGGCTCCTTTTATCGTCGAAAGGCCATCCCGATACCGCAATGCATTGGTATGCGAGGTACTATTCTTGCCTCATTCTCCATGATTTTGAGATGAATTAATCCTTGACACTTCTCTTATCCGGGGATGGCAGGATCCTTAGCATGTGTAGAAAAATATGGGGAATTCATTGAGAATGGAGAACTAAAGCAAGGACTTCAAGTTGTTGAGATCATGGAAAAGCAAGGGACATCAATATCTAGGAACATAGCATATTGCCTTCTAAAGGAGTGCTTTGAAAAGAAGGATCCCGGAGCCGGGTAGGTAAGATAAATGCAAAAGCGGTAACTTTGAGCAAGCAACCTAAGTTATATATTCATGGATTTTAATAATTAGGCCTTACGAAACAGAGAACAAAATTATCCTGTGGAGCTTAATAAAGTAGGTAAGTTCTTTTCACATTTTGTATTTATCGTTTCTAACAATTGGGTTTTTGTCTAGAACTAGACTTCAATGGTGGAAAATGTGGTTTCACAGGAAATGCTCATTTGCTATCTGGTGCTAGAGAAAATCTGAGTATAAAGGGTGGAAAATACTACTTCTCATGTAAATATGTTGCAATCATCCTGTTCTAACTCCAATACACAAACCTTTAACGCCTCCTAATGCCTCCTTTTGACTATTTTGGAAATTCTGCATCTGTTTAGCAGAGCCTCTAGCCTCTATCCGGCAGTTAATGACTACCAGCTATAAATCTCATGCATAATTTATCTCTTTCTGCCATCCGGGCCCCTTTTAAGAATTATACCACTAGCTCTCTGTTCTTGAGTGACTTGCCAAGTCCAACTTCTTCAGAAGCACAATAGTAAATTATAATTTAAGATGGTTTTACGGAGTAAGGAGAGCACTTGGTTTAATGGGCAACAAATATGCTGCCCTTATTTTGTGTGGAATGTTGCAATCATAAGGAGAGCACTTGGCTTAATGGGAAACAAATATGCTGCCCTTATTTTGTGTGGAATGTTGCAATCACAACGTGAAATCACGTATATCTACAATATATATTAAACTTTGAAAGGTACACAATGTTAATAGGAACTTACGACAGTTGGGAAAACCATGCACAAGCACAAGGAATTGGGAAAACCATGCACAAGGAATTGTGCACTACATCACTGTCACAATAACACTGACAACTTATAAATTGGCAATGTTACTTTTACAATGTTGGTGACAACTTATAAATTGGCAATGTTACTTTTACAATGTTAGTGCTAGAGATACAAAACACTTAGTGCATTGCGTATTTGGCAATGTTACCTTCACAATGTTAGTGCTAGAGATACTAAACACTTAGTGCATTGCAGACAACCCAAGTAGCATTTGATAACCCAAGTGTAGACACTATGTGCAACAAGAAAAAAAGTCACAAAAACACACATCTTTTCCTTTTTGTTGTAAATGCCAATGGAATTTAGGAACATAGTAGCAGTTAAGAACATCAACCAACAGGACCTACAGAAAAAAATAGCAGATCTCAAAATTGTTATGAACAAACACAAGATTGTTCTACTCAAAGCTCTCAGAGATAAGTTAAGAACATCAACCAACAGGACCTACAGAAAAAAATAGCAGATCTCAAAATTGTTATGAACAAACACAAGATTGTTCTACTCAAAGCTCTCAGAGATACTGATGCAACATTATCTAACATCAAGGAGCTAGGTTCCTTACAAACATTGTTAAACCTTCGAAAAAAATTTATTACGGTTGGATTATTACTGCATGCATTTCTCATTGCGACCAAAACGTGTTTAGGCTCCCAACTTATGCCCAGCAACGCTGGGCACAATTACTAGTATAATATGATGTTAATCGAGTCTGGAATGTTAACACTTGAAGTAGAGGCCTTGTGTAGAACACTAAACTTTGTCTATAAAATTCTATACACCATGCCGAGTAACAGTTTGCCCATGATGGCTTTGGAGGAGACTCGTACTAAAGGTTAGTTTGCAGAGTGGAATTATGGATGGCAAAATGGGGAACGCACATGAAGGACTTGCTAACAAATAAAGATGACATAAAAAATGGGTGTCAGGAAGCTTTTTTCCAATGCAGTTGAAGAGATGGTAGAGTGAAGAAAGAATTTTATAAAACTCAGATCAACCCTAGTATGCAGACAAGTAAGTATACGGAGGAACACATAAACACCAGACATAGACATACTACTTGCAGAATTAGGTTGAGCTCATACAGACTTGGGGTTGAGGTTGGAGGTGGAATAATATCCCACATGAGTTACGCCTCTGTCAGCTCTGTGGAAGTGCTAAGCTTGAAGATGAATTACATGTCATGTTCCATTGCCCCACATATATAAATGTCAGAGAGAAGCATCAGATTCATGCGCATACACTTAAAGAGTTTTTTTTACCTTCTGGGCATAACTATGGGATGATATATAGGGGATGTAATGGATTGTAGAGAGAAAAAGCTTAAGATATTTAATATAGTTGAACCGAGTGAGTGAGATGGGGGCTTGAGATTTCGCCCCCAAACGACCTGCTTTATCAGATCGAAACTTGGTTGATCGTCGGTTGCTTCGCCCCCCCTTGCGATGCCCCTCTGCAATGCTCACCTTATTGAGTCTTTGCTTGTTAAATTTGACCAGACACTACATTTTCTTACTTAACTTACTGGACCATTGCATTGCATTCCATACGCACAGGAAGTAACGTAGGAAATGCATGCCGTATACAGGAATGTCACTTTAGGTGACATTCCGGGGAGGAAAAAGTGCCGACGCCCCGGAATGTCACCTAAAGTGACATTGCTGCAACGTGAAAACAGGGTAGGTGAGATTCTGCGGGTAGAAAAAGGCAGAATGTCGGGTGAAAAGGTAGAATGTCAGGTGAAAACAGAAGAATGAATACTAAAAGGTAGACCATGAATAGTAAAAGGTGGACCGTCGTGATAACAAAATTCGTCCAACATTCATTAAAAGAAAAGGTGCCATGTGTCAAGGCGTCACTGGCGGAGACAGCAGAATCTCACCTACCCTGTTTTTACGTAATGCTATTGACAAAGAGCGCATTTTATTGAATTTGATGTTCCGGATTGAAAAAGGAGAACAGTTTGTTGTCATTTGAGACCTGTTTTTGGCGTCTACGACGTGGACGACGCGTGAATGTATGGGGGGATGGAAGTTGGGAAGCTGATTCCAGGGGGAGCCGGGAGCGGGTTCTGAATCAGCGACCGAGCTTCATCCCCCCACAACATGGCAATTGGGGAGAAAGGATTTAGCGGCTGATTACCTGTTCATGACCTGCTGAGCGGAATTGGAGCGCGTTTTCCATTCCGGAGATGGAATGAGCTCCCCAGTTGCCATGTTGTATTTGTTTATTGGTTGATTTTGACAAGCGCTTGAAAAAAAGTATTAGATAATTTCCGGCGGAATCCCGACCGCCGGAAATTAACAAACGTAATAAACGTTACCTTGAAATTACGTTAAGGAAAAATTTTTCGAACGGAAGTTTTTGTTGAACTGCGGATCCCGTTGAACGGCTATGGCGATGACAAGGAAAACTCGGTTCAGCTATGGCCGTAGTATTTTCAATGCCGAAGGTTGGAGCTTATGCGGGAGCCTGTAAGTTTAAGCACTTGGCAGATTTATGATAGGGCAAGCCTGAATCAATTCCGAGATGTTAGATCCTTGGGAACGAATGGTTAGAAAAATCCAAGAACGCAGCAAGAAGCAAGACGCTCTGTCTCAAGATTTGGGGCTGAAGCAGAGAAGAATGATTGGCGGATCTAGGAAACCCCATCTGTGGGAGGCAACGAAACTGTAGCATCGTTTTCGATTGAAGAAGCAGACTGTTGAATCAAAGCAGACCGTTGAAGACTGTTGTCGGAATCAAATTAGACTGTTGAAGAAGCGAAAATTGTGAGAGTAGTGCCGGAATCAAAGCAGGGGATGCGCTCGCAACAGGGGCATGGAAGTTTTGCTGGTGGAAAACTTAGCGGCGCCGCTCTGCAAAACCTGGAAGGTTTTCTGCTCTATAAAATTGACAGAATTTAGCAGTAATTTCAAGGTGACGTTTATTACGGGTTTAAAAAGGTCTCCAGTAACGTGTCACTTTGAATCAACCCCGTTTTACAAGTTGTGTAGCAATTTGACGTCGTCCAACCTTTTTATCACAACTTGCCCACATCTTTCTAAAGTTGGCCAACTCTTTCAGCCGCCTTCTATCCGCCCCTTGCCTCTTTACCCATTCCTAATGATCGAGGTTGACCTCATCCTTTGACATTCCTAAATAGAATCAATCACCTTGAAAGTAAACTTAGGCATGCCAGAATCAATCACATTAAAATAAACTCACTACATGCTTGTCGTGTCATTAACTAAGTTATTCATTTCACGTATAACTAAATCAGACTATTCAATTGACAAACAACTTTGTATTGATATTTTACATGAAAGTCACCCTCCTGTGACCCACATTCTAGCTCATTTGTTTACCTTAGCAATGCTTCCAAAATGAAAAGTCCCACATTCCAACTCATTCGTTCTCCTTGCCTCCAAAGTGAAAAGTCTGGATATTTGGAGATCTAGTTTCCCACTCGAGCCTTATTACAAAAATAAGATGATGTGGCTTGCTTACATCATCATAGTCAAAACATCCTGTTCATTTGTTGAACAAAATAATTTGTGTACAAGGATGAAACAACACACTAGAAAGTCTAGCATGCAAAGCCAACAAACCCAATTGACACACATTGTTGTTCCACCGTCATAACATGCCACAATATGCTATGAAACAATTTATTATTAAGATAAGCTTAGTGCCTATACTTCGTCACGAATTAGCTAGGTTATATTTTAAATCTCTAGATTAGATAAAGCTATTGTAACGATTCTTGTTATTTTTGTCATCCAGTACATCGCCTCAGAAAAAAAACTACTAGCTTGGATACAAACATCAATGGTTGGTGGGCTAGGAGGATTGTTGTTATAAGCATTTTATGATGGTGTCAAACAAATTGATTTTCCTTTTCTCCTTTCGTAATACCTCACATTTTACAACTCAAGCAATGATCATCAAAAGCCCTTTAAAGGGAGGTATTTCCTTTAAATACATAACATACTTGTCCCTTTAGCATAGCATAGCTCATTGTTGTGTGTTAGCATAGCAGGACAAGTATGTTATGTATGCTATGTTATTTAAAGGCATTTGTTAGCATTTTTACAGTGGATTTCAAAATAGTGCTTCTAAATCAGCCTGTAACTCAAATCCGAAACCTATTTACTGTCCCGGATTGCTCAGCTTCTGCTAACAACAAAATGCACATATATTTTCATTCTTGTTCCATGCATAGAAGAGCCAGGGAAGACATGCACTTGGAATGCGGTTCATTCTCGAAAAACGCAGAAGCTAACATGTAGACCTCCACAAACAAACAAGAAAGCAACGAACATTAGAAGGAAGGAAGGAAGGAAGTATATTTTAACGTCCGCGGAGGCCAAACTTGACCTATGAGACGGTACATGCAGTACACAAAGCAGATAAAACCACACCAAAAAGACAAATGCTACTATACAATGTGTCCCTACTACTGGGATGAAAAAACCCCCACATGGGAGGAAAAACCCTGGTAGTAGGCTCTCAGATCCCTTGTCCTGTAAGGGATTCTCTGACGGTAGAGACTTGCAAAATGTAGGATGCGAGACGTGCAACCATTGGCGATGCCAGCAATTGATGCAACGGTGCCTCAGAGCATCTAAGATCAGCATGTGTTGCTTTCGGATATGCGTATATCTGGGACACTCTTGCGAGCATGGTGCTCATCCTCTACTATCCGCATGTGGCAACACTGGCATATTCTCTCATGCCGGGGGATTCTCTGCCCTCCATCTGTAGTCCAACGACCTGTTTCAATTCTGAGATGATGGGACCCCGTCCTCACGGAGGCAATAGCTCTCCATTTCTTCATAGATATGCGCTTTCAAATCTTGGTGTGGGCCATGTTCGGTGTTGGATTAACTGCGTGTGGTAGTGCTCTGTTTTTAGGCTTTGCACGAGTGGCTGCATCCCACAGAGTGGTGGAAAAGCGCTCATTCAGATGTGCAGCCTGTCCCTGGGCATCAGGCATAGCCACAATCTGCTGGTAGTCTATAGACCACGTTATAACCACCCACGGCGGTGCTCTGCCATACCCTCTTCGGTCGTTGTGGCTCTTGTGCCAATAACAAAGCCCCTGGGAAGACGTTGTGCATCCATCTTTGGTGACCTTGTGGAAATATGCAAGATGTCTGGCAAGATAGCGGAATGTTGCGAGAGGCCGTAATCCGGTCTCATATAGCAAAATCGATAAGGCACCATGTCCTTGATACCTAGGTCAGTATGTTAAGAAGGCCTTTTGCACCCTCTCTAGCTTATCCTGTGTGCTCTTGCTAATTCTTTGGACCCGGACCTCTACCCCATACAACAATACCGGTTCAACGAGTGCTCAAGCAGGTGTGCTCTACGTGCTTGATCCACATAGGTCTATTCTCAGTAGCGGCTATTACGCATAGCATACAGGGCTTTCCATCCCGTGCCTGACCCGTCTTTCCACACAGTCATCCCATAACATGCTAGCAAAAAGTCGATTCCCGATACTTGAAGGTCCTTACAACATCCACCTTACGTCCTCTATAATAGAGATCACGGGATATCATCTTTGCGAGGAGAGGACTGCCGGGAGCTTAGTTTTTTCAGCGGGTTCACCGTCATTCTGTTGTATCCACGTAACCCACTAAGAGCGTCCAAATGTTTCTTTGCATACCGGGCCGTATGGGATAGCAAGTCTACATCGTCTCGCGATAGAGCAATTGCCTTATCTTGTATGCCTGGTAGCTGCGGGCCACCGCCCCATGTTCTTGCATCCGGGCCTCCAACTTGTCAATGTAGAGACCAAAGAGCGTTGGAGATAACGGACATCCCCTGTTTAACCCCTATGGTGCTAGCAACTCGGACCGATGCGATGCAATGCGGCATATATCCCATCATAGAGTCTATAGATGACATTTTGTAAGTCTTGTGGGGCATGCAACGGCTTGCAAATCTTTGCCACGGCCGGTCCCGAGGGATCAGTATCATATGCCGATCTTGAAAATCTTAAACAGCCGATAAAGTCAGGTCGCGGCGCATTGCGAGTAGCTTCCATAAGGATTCCGAGAGTGAATATATGGTCGATTGTGGAGTGGGCGGGGCAAAACCCGCCGCCAAGCGCGACTCCGGCTTTCTCGCCATCGAGTTAACTTCTTCTCCACCACACCGCTAAAAGCTTTTGCGAGTAATGGGCTCACCATGATCATCGCGGTAATTCGCCCGAATCATCCCTATTACTGTCTTATGAATTGGGGTGACCTTGCTAACCATCCACTCTCGGGAGGCCCTCCCTTATGGCACAGTTAATGATATTTGTCGAGGCCCTAGCAAAGCTGGCCCACCCCATTTCAATAACTTCGGCTTGAAGTCCCGCAAGTCCTTGGCTTTGCCATTAGCCGGTGTCTAAGGCCCCTGTTGGATGTCTTCCCTCCGTGTGAGCTGCGGCATTTCTCCTACGATCACGGAACCCGGAAATGCTCCTGGGGGATCATCTGGCTCCTCAAGCGATGCATCCAGCGGTCTACGGTAATATTGCGGGTGGTTGATGCCTCTTGTACAACACCCACGCCGAGAAGGCTTTTGGCTCGATCATCAACAAATCAAACATGCGGCTGGCGATGGTGCGCAATGTATGCATGCTTTTTGGATTTCAAGAATGCTCTATAGTCTGAAATATTGGCTGCATAGCTCGTGTGGATCTAAAGGCAGTAGTTGGGTCTTTAGAGCCTTGCACTTTCGGCGTCAAACCGGGGGGATTACGAGGGAGCTCAGCGAAGTGTCCATTCGCGGCGATCCCTCGCCGCAAAGCATGCACTAGCTACTGTGAGTAAGGCCTTTACAAGCCATTCCCACCTATCACATAACGTGCAAAGGGCATCAATCCCCTGCAGTTCACGTTCCAACACAGACTCATATTCTGCTTGCTTTCGGTAGTCGGGGGTGTATCTCAACCCCTGATGGTTTCTACTCTGTGATTGCGCTACTGAGTGCTCCCAATCCAAAGTGACATAAAGTGGATAGTGGTCCGACAAAGCCTCCTCATCTCCTGTTCGTGTGCCAATTGAGAGCTCGCTGATCATGTCAAGTCCTACCACTAGAGCAAGGAGATAGTCTACCACGCTAGCTCCACCATCATGTCTATCGCTCTTGCAAGTAAAACCCCCTGATTGCGGCCATCTGATCATACCATTGCACACTAAAGACGGCAAATACAAAGCTGTAAAGAAAGAAACAGAAAACATGAGAGCTCTGAAGGAGTAAAACCTACCAGACAAATGACAGAGCAAATCTTCCTGAAAACACAAATGCAAGTAGATAATAGGCTCCAGATTTGATTAAAGATGCAAGAAACATCAAGATCTGCAAAAAAGGTCATCGGGGAAGCTACCGCCTTTGTCATCCTGCAAAGCTTTGCACATGACTTCCAGGCTTAAAAAAAAAAACAACCCATCTTTTGTTTTTATTATTTTTTTCGATTGTCGACCAAATGTGGTGGGGGAGGGGGGTGCGTTAATAAGCATAGTGAATAATCACATGAAAAAATCTTAGCATCTTTGCAAAATTTAACATGCTTCTCGAACTAATAAGAAAAACTCAATAGAATACAAAATTTTCGATAACTAGCATGTAAAAGCATCCAATATTATGATATTAAAAATGTCTATAGAGAAACCATTCCATAAACTAATGATGATTTCTAAAGACCATTGTAAAATCTAAAATTCATATAATTAAATATATTGCAGATTAGCATTGGTTTTGCACATCAACATATGCTTAAAACACATCTTTTAAACTATTGACGATTTCAAAAAATTATTGTACAACTGTAGAATTCATGTAACTAAACATGATATAAACTAGCGATGATTTTGCTATCTAGAATTCATCTAATTAAATATAGTGCAGATCGGCATTGGTTTTGCAAAATCAATATATGCTTAAAACACATCTTTTAAACTATTGATGATTTCAAAAAGTTATTGTACGACTGTAGAATTCATGTAATTAAACATGATATGAACTAGTGATGATTTTGCTAAATCAATGTACACTGAAAAATAATCTTATAAACTAGTAATGATTTCTAGAAACTAGCTTAAAATTTCGAATTAGTACAAAAAATATGATATGGACTATTATGGGTTTTGTAAAACCAGGAAGGACACATGGTTTTTTTTACATTGTAGATTGTCGTCTAAGAAAACCACATACATACTGGTTTTCATGCTAATTTTTTATACAAGTTCATTTTTGGGGCCTTGTGCCATTTCTGCAAGTTTTCTTGCATCAACCCTAGGGTATCCCTGAACTTGGCTTGTTCAGTTCTTATTTCGTTTAGTTCCCTATACGATCGGTTGACAAGAACTTCATCATTGTCAGGTAAGTTCCTACTTACGGGACCCCGCTCAGTACTTGCTCCCGGAGCGTTCCTGGCATCACCAAAACCCGCATTAGCTGCACTTGCAGCATTTGCATGGACAGCACCTACAGGGTCAGTTGCTACTGGAGCAGCATCAGAGGGTGCAATTTCGTCCAAATCGAACTCGGGCAGTTCATCTTCCAGATGAATGTCCTCGAGAGCAGGTATTATGCCGTCTTCTGGCGGATGCACTTCAGGCAAACCGTCAATTGGTCTAGCCGGCATATCAGGTGCAGATTCAGCCATTAGGCTCTGATACCACTGTTACAGCACAAAAATTTTCCAAAGGAAAACCCTTGCCCGCGTTGCTACGCCGGTCAGAACCGCCCACACCTTGGATCCTAGATCCCCCTCACTGACCACGACAGCTTGCTACTATGCAAACCACCGACACATACTGGATCCTTCCAGAGAATTCTCCCTGGATGAATGGTTACCGGCTGGCCAAGCTTAATCCGGCTCCTGGCAGTAACAATCTGCCTTGGAGCCACACCTACAGCCTTGGAATCCAAATCCGAGCTCAAGACCCAGCTCTTGAATCAATTAGCCAAGTCTTATAGCAGAATCGGCTCTCCTATTCTTCTGATCCAAATTCGTGCCCTCAACTAATACTTCCTCCCAGCTTTATAATACAAGCTATGGAGTTAAGTATCAGTCCTATATGCCCAAAACCGGCCAGATTAAGCTTTTATTTGATCCAAATCCATTCTCTACAACTAACCCATCGATCTGGCGGCCGGATTCCTTCACGAATTCGTCTCCTCTGATCAATATCAGATTTCTATGACCCATCGAATCCTTTGATGCCACGTGTCTCTTTAATGGTTTATTAAAACCATAGCTAACATATTTATCTTTCATGTTAATAACATTGGCCCATAGTGTCTATACAAGTTACATTAACATTAATATAATAATGTTAACCATGCAACCATATAGGTCTTCTGCCTCGGCAAACTCTGCTAGCTCCTTCCGCACTAATATTTAGTAATATTAGTGCCCCCTAGCGGACCTTTACCCGCCGCTAGCCATTACTACCCCTTATTCCGCTTCCCGTCACCATAGACTGGTTACAGTCAATATGGCTCATTAAATCACAACTGCCCGGCAACCGTGACCAACAGTACCCCCGTGCTCATGAACGTCCATCGAGGGCCCAATTCCGGCTATGCCCTTGGGAGCACCTGTAACAAATATTGTTTATATAGTACTATTAAAACCATAATAGTCTAATTAAAAACTATAAAATGTTTATTTGCAAGGTTGTTTCCCTCATATTAGTTAGTGGCACTTTTGTGTCAAACTTAGCCCTTTTGTGTCAAGATATCTATGTATTTCTACTTAACAATGTCACTACACTGATACTTTTTTGACACAATCACACGATATAAGTGCCACAATCTATAACAAAAAGTTGACGTAAAATTGCCATTATATATGATACTACAAAATGATGCAAAAGTTCTACAACAGGTGACAAGAAACTATCACAAAATGTGCAACAAATGCGTAACAAAATCGACCCAAAACTGTAGAACTAACGATGCTATAGTGGAAACAAACCTATTGCTACATTGACTTAAAATTATATCACAATCTTGTTGCAATAAACGATGTAATCATCATTATAAAAGCTAACGAAAAAATTCCAAAATTTTGACACACATGTGCCATAAGAATGACGTTGTTATTGACACAATTGTATTGACACAAGTTCTGACGCAATCAAATTAATTTGTGTCACTTTCAAGCTTCTGACACAAATCAGACAAACCTTAGAAGGTAATGACGCAGGGGTTGACACAAAAACCCTATCCTCTTGTAGTGGTCAGATTATCAAATTTATTGAAAAATTCAGTTATATCCTCTTCTTCCGTGAGCTTTAACCCCCTTAATTCAGTTTCAAGAAGGTCAATTTGAGATGAAGTCTTCTCCTCATAATGTTTGAGCAAGAACTTCCACATTTCTCTAGGACTTAAAGATCTCAATTTCAAGCGTATAGTGGGACTCACCTTACAAGTGATTATACCTTGAGCTTCTCTTGTCTTAGCCAGCAAAGACTTGCCTCCAGCTCCAGATGCTCCAGCACCTGTTCCTGTATCTCCTGATGCTGCAGTCCCTGCCGCAGACTGCCCTGTAGCTCCAACAACTGAGCTTTGATGAAGCTGTTCTTGTAAGTACACCTGCACCTACAGTACCTGCTGGGTCTACCAGCTCCCAAAGGTCCTCCACTTCTAATATGTGTGTTATAGCATCTTTCCAAACTTGGAAACCTGGACCTCCTTTATAAACATCAACAGTGTTTAATAATGATGCTCCAAATCTGCTAGACATGTTAACCTGGCTCTGATACCACTGTTAGAATTTGAGTAAAATATACTCTTGAATTCAACTTAAATGTCTAGCAAGATTATTCTTATGGTCACTAATCCCTTATGCTGCATTAATCATAATTTAAAAATCTTAATCACCTTCTCGAGCATTATGATGTACCAGAACAACATTATTGCGCCTGCTTCCAGATGATCAATTCACTAATCATCAATCATATAAATATCTGGCGGTTAAGTAGATCCGGCGGTTTAGGGGTAGATAAACTTTCTAATCCAGGCTTTTCTCATGACCAAATATCCCACAGACGTATCACTAGAAAAATAGCCTTTGAACTATTGAAACCTAACCATGTTTCCTTGCGCAATTTTTCCGCTCGTATTTTATACGGCGGAACCGTATATGGGCGCTGAAGGGGACATATGCGCTTAACTTTTGATTTGAAATGCATCAAACGCAGGCAGCGCCCCTTTTCAACTTTGATGTTCTTCACTTGCATTCACTGCCACTGCTTCTCATGAATGCTTGTACGACTTATAACCTACTGCCACTGCTTCTCATAGGCTAGAGCTTGCAGAATTATTAGACGAATTTCCATCAGCCTAGATACCTTCTCCATTGAACTTGCTGCGTCTAATGTTGGTGCCATGATCTTGATAACATGGACAACTTGAACCTGTTAATAACGTAACTTAAGTTATATTCAAGACCACATAAATAAAACAATAGTTCAACACAGATTTTTTACCTTCTATTTTGTCAAAGCTAACATTGAACATTTGAAGCAATGAAGATTTGTTGTGGTGGCTGCAAGAAATGAGAAAAGTTAATCAAATGGAAGTAATATGCTTTACATCGATTGTTTTTGGACAGTCCTCATAATTCTGATGCTATGATGATTCTATAAATCGCACGAAAACATGAAAGTGGAGGAAGCAGAAGAACAAACCTTGAGAGTACCTGTAGACATGAGCATTCCAGAACAGCATAATACCAACACAAATACCAGTAACGTGCAAAAGAAGCTATTTTGGAAGCTTAAGCTGTCTGCTGAAGAATTGGGCAGAAAATCCATGAAGCTTGACAACAGGCTTGCCACTGTTGAGCTCCAAATTGGAGAACATTGCCAGGTTTCGACAGCTTCTAGATCTGCCATTCAGGCCAAAGCAGGCTAGAATAGGATCCGGTGGCTAAATAGCTCTGCTGACGAACCCAATATAAGCTTCATGCATTACCTCTTCCCAGCATTTAGCCTATGGTGATGGACTGGAGATCCGACGATGTTTCTAAATTCGAGATTCGTGAGCCGAAGAAGGAAGTGCTTTTTTCTGCCACGGCCGTTCGATCTGCAGCCCTAGATCTAAGCCGTTGGATCTAGGGCTGGATCCAACACTTACAGTAAAACTTTATAATATAAGATATTCAATAAATATTTAATATTAAATGTTCAATAAATATTAATATAATAAAACAAAAAATCAAAAAATAAATCACATTTATCATAAAAAAAATTAGAATTGAGTATATTTTTAAATAAAATCATAGGAAGAACAATTAATTATTAAAAAAATCTCAAAATTAGAAATTAAGTATAAAACATTTATATTAAATTCAATTAATATAATTCACGATATAATTTGCACATTACAAAATACATTGAGTCATTTCACCACAAATTAAAAGACTTAAAAATATTATAACAAAAAACGAAGTCTTTAATTGTTGCTATGCTCACTTCTCGAGCGATCGGCCTCGTCTTCGCCTTCATCTACCTGTATTATAGCATATCGCAACAATTAGATCATTGTAGTCGCAAATAATTATGTAGTGAATGATACATACATTGATAGCCAAACCTAGGGTGGTCCTTAATCCATTTTTAATTTGAGCCAAACCTAAATGTTCATTCCTCTTCTTAATCGATGTAACTAACTGGTCCAAAACTGGCAAAAGAAACGCATTTGCATCTACCTGAACCACACGCGTCACACCATCGTTCTCACGCATTAGAAGGATGTTCAAGAGGGCTCCAAGGATCTTTTCCTTAGACTCAGACACCATGTCAGTCTCTAAGAAATTCCTTAGAAACGGAATGACCTCTTTAAGTTTTAACGGAATGGGATTTTCAATTTTAGATGCTGCATCACTGTGTTGCCTTAACTTCTGATCAAGTTCAAAAGCCAAAATGCCTCTGCAGCTCTTGTGACTATGAAGCACACAACCTTGCTTTGAGTTTCTATCTAACATCTCTGATCTACTTTCTCTTACTTAATTGAGTATAGTTTGTTCAAGAAACTTGACATCTCCTTTATTTTTCCTATTGGCATGCAAAGTTGTCATCTAAACTTCCATAAGAGACATTGTCCACTTGGCACTAATGGCATGCTTGTATGCCGTTTGTTCTCATATCCATTGCGGTATTGGAAGGAGTCCAAGATGTCATGTTGCTACCAGAGTGACTCTAGCAGGGTACGAGAACATGCATTGCTACTTCATTATAAATGAATTTAGGCAAGATAGCTACCATAGTGACTCTAGCATGGTATGAGAACATGCATTGGACTGCATTAATAAATGAGTTTAACCAAGATTTATCTTTGAGAGGCAACTATTTATTACATGTGCATTCTAGTTATGCTACTTTGTGAATATAGGGGTATAACCTATTTGGTTCTTCTTCCAAATTGTACATATGGAAAATGCAAATAATGCAGGATGTGAGTTTGAGTAGGTTTCCCAAAATGAAACCGAGAGGTGTTGTTGGTTTTTTTGGTTTAAAAATCTGTGGGCCGTTGGATTTTGCTTTTTTTTGGACTATGATCTTCACTTTACGGCTCGATTTGAACCCAACCGAAATAGTAAGCCTGATACAGGGGACTGGATTGGGCTGGGCGGGGCTTCTGCCTGGCAGGAAATCGCCCGATGGGATACGCCTGGCATGAATTGCCCGAATTTGTTGGGGGCAGGTTTTTGCCTGGATCGGAAGAGGTAGTTGCTGTCTGTTTTGTGTGGAGCAAGATGCCGAGCAGTCAAGGGTCTGGCGATGGTGAAAGAGGCATGTTTCAGTCTGTGTTAATGATGAAAAAGCTTGTTAGACGTGAACGGTTTCTTCCAGGCAAGAATCCTCAAGGGCAAGAGCTATCATTTCTGTTGCAACAGAGCTTTCTGCGGTTTTGGAGTTGGCGTTCTGGAGCTGGCGGATCCTCCACAAAAGAAAGGCTTATGCTGGTTTGAATCCGGGGTTTGAATTAGGGGTTGCATCAGAGTGGTCTGCAGGTCTAAATCATGGATTTGGATTCGTTTTTTCCTTCTACGTTCAAATTCTTCGCTGAGTTGGATCACGGTGTTGTGCTCTGGGCTCTCTTCGCTATTCGTTGTTTTCAACAAATTCAAAGCCTTGTTCTGATGCTCCTATTTATGTACAGCAGTCTAGTTTGATGCTTTTGTATGTGTGCATCAGTAGGTTTCCCAATGAATGAAACCGAGAGGTGTTGTTGGTTTTTTTGGTTTAAAAATCTGTGGGCCGTTGGATTTTGCTTTTTTTTGGACTATGCTTTTTTTTTGCTATCCACGGCGCATTGCACGAAGGAAAGCAATAGCAGTTGAAAATAGCCCGTGGGCTGAAGCAGCACAGGGGAACAAAAACTCTCAAAAACTCTCATGTGAGTCCCACATCAGAATATATAGGCTACTACTCGCTATCCATCCTATTCGCTTTTTAAGAAATAAAAATAAAAAACCTCAGCCACACATCTGATATCCATTGTCGATTTAAAAAATTGCTTGTCGTACACGTGTCAACCATAAAGAGAACGAACAACATGTGTCAACCATAAAAAGAACGAACAACATGTCTTCTGCACGAAGGCATCTGATTATCAATCTATAAGGACACAACATGCAGCAACACAGAATTTACTGATGCACACATACAAAAGCATCAAACTAGACTGTTGTACATAAATAGGAGCATCAAAACAAGGCTTTGAATTTGTTGAAAACAGCGAATAGCGAAGAGAGCCCAGAGCACAGCACCGTGATCCAACTCAGCGAAGAATTTGAATGTAGAAGGAAAAAACGAATCCAAACCCCTGAATTAGACCTGCAGAGCACTCTGATGCAACCCTTAATTCAAACCCCGGATTCAAACCAGCATAAGCATTTCTTTTGTGGAGGATCCGCCAGCTCCAGAACGCCAACTCCAAAACCGCAGAAAGCTCTGTTGCAACAGAAATGATAGCTCTTGCCCTTGAGGATTCTTGCCTGGAAGAAACCGTTCACGCCTAACAAGCTTTTTCATCATTAACACAGACTGAAACATGCCTCTTTCACCATCGCCAGACCCTTGACTGCTCGGCATCTTGCTCCACACAAAACAGACAGCAACTACCTCTTCCGATCCAGGCAAAAACCTGCCCCCAACAAATTCGGGCAACTCATGCCAGGCGTATCCCATCGGGCGATTTCCTGCCAGGCAGGAGCCCCGCCTAGCCCAATCCAGTCCCCTGTATCAGGCTTACTATTTCGGTTGGGTTCAAATCGAGCCGTAAAGTGAAGATCATAGTCCAAAAAAAAGCAAAATCCAACGGCCCACAGATTTTTAAACCAAAAAAACCAACAACACCTCTCGGTTTCATTCATCTAGCTCGCTACCCATCCTACTCGCTACCCACCCATCCTACTTGCTTTTTAAGAAATAAAAAAAAAAAACCCTCAGCCACACATCTGATAACCATTGACGATTTAAAAAATCGCTGGCCGTACACGTGTCAACTATAAAAGAATGAACAACATGACTTCTGCACGAAGGCATCTGATTATCAAATATAAGGCATCTGATTATCAATATAAGGACACAGCATGCAGCAACAAACTAGACTGCTGAACATACAAAAGCATCAAACTAGACTGCTGAACAAGGCTTTGAATTTGTTGAAAACAGCGAATAGCGAAGAGAGCCCAGAGCACAGCACCGTGATCCAACCCAGCGAAGAATTTGAACTGATTTAGACCTGATTTAGACCTGCAGAGCACTCCAATGCAACCCCTAATTCAAACAAGCATAAGCATTTCTTCTATGGAGGATCCGCCAGCTCCAGAACGCCACCTCCAGAACGCCAACTCCAAAACCGCAGAACATCAAGTAAAAACTTGGCAAGCCAGGCTTGGAAGCTAGAAACCCACCAACACAAACAGAGCGTAAACTTCCACCAACACAATCGGCCCTGCCCTTGAGGATTCTTGCCCACCAAGCTTTTTCATCATTAACACAGACTGAAACACACCTCTTTCACCATCGCCAGACCCTTAACTACTCGGCATCTTGCTCCAGACAAAACAGACAGCAACTATCGCTTATGATCCATGCAAGAACCTGCCTCCAACAAATTCTGCCAATTCATGCCCATCGGGCGATTTCCTGCTTCCGGCCCAGCCCAATCCGTTAGTTCTGAAGCAAAAAAGCAGCTGAATCCGACCAGCCCTGGCCCATCGAACAGTTTCCGGCCAGGCAGGAGCTCCGCCCAACCCAATCCGGCCCCTATCAGGCTATCGAGTCAGACTTCTATTTTTGTTGCCTTCACATGGAACTGTCAGATAAATACCATTGCAAAAAAAACATCAATCCTACGGCCCACGGTTTTTCCACCCTAAAAAATGAACAAACCCACTCCCTTTTTGTCATTGGGAAACCTACTAGTATGTCAATGAAAGTGGATAACATTCTCGATTATTATCCAATCGCACATAGCTACGTGGTAGCCATTCTAATCAGGAATGAAAAATTGTAGTATTCTTGCACCATTTGTTGTAGCCAATTACCTGCTTCATAAAAAACCTCTGACATTAAAGAAGCAATTTGCATGAAGACTCTACAGCCGAAGGAACAATACTGTAGAGGCCATGGCCGTTGCCATAACTCACCATCGCTGGCTTTCTCTTGACGTCATGGAAATGGGAAGGGGTCATCAATTCCTGTGTGAGCAGTACTAAATGGCACTCCCGGCTGCTAGCAATGGCCAGCTTGCTCTGTTCACATAGGAATCGACTCCCCCACATAATGTCCTTGTTGATATTGTCGTCCTATCTAGGTTGGCCCCAACACAAGGCCCCTCAAAAATAAGTGTTAGTAGTTTTTCACAACATTTTTAACATTAAACCACTATAATAAATCAATAGTACTAAGTGGGTTAATGTGTTGAAATACCGTGAGTAGTTATTTAATACAGTTCACTACCGTAGTTCTTTATAATGGTTTCTTGATTTATTTAATTAGTATATTTTATTGATATACTTTAATTATGTGGTTCAAATAAGTAACATATGCATTAAACCACTATCCTTGTTAGAACGTTTTCTAATGAAGCTAACTATATCGTTTTCTAGAAACCAATGTTGTTCCACAATGATGAAGTCTCCAACTAGAATATAATTGATAATTGTTCTTTCATAAATCAAGACCATGATATTAGGATAAATCAACGACTATTTGGGCAATGTAATTGGTATTTAATACACTTACTAAGCCATACCCAACTTGGAAAGCATTATCATTTTGCAAACCTAAGTGGTCAGTCAATCGATATGAGTTTCTCCATCAAACTATATTGTTTCCTTTTCCATTATAAATCCTGGTTCATACTACAAACTACGAAACAATTTTGAACTTTCTAATATTATTTAAGAATAATTCATATAGAAGGACCCAGGGATTTGAACCCTGGTATTTCCATGTGATCTAAAATGCAATCCAAAAATCCAAAAAATCTTTTTCTTTTTCTTTTTTTTTTTCTTTTTCTTTTTCTTTTTCTTTTTCTTTTTCTTTTTCTTTTTCTTTTTCTTTTTCTTTTTCTTTTTCTTTTTCTTTTTCTTTTTCTTTTTCTTTTTCTTTTTCTTTTTCTTTTTTCTTTTTCTTTTTTTTTTTTTCTTTTTTTCTTTTTCTTTTTTTTCTTTTCTTTTCTTTTTTTTTTTTCTTTTCTTTTTTCTTTTTTCTTTTTCTTTTTTTTTTTTTCTTTTCTTTTTTTTTTTCTTTTTCTTTTTTTCTTTTCTTTTCTTTTTCTTTTTTTTTCTTTTCTTTTTTTCTTTTCTTTTTCTTTTTTTTTCTTTTCTTTTTCTTTTTTTTTTTTTTTCTTTTTCTTTTTCTTTTTCTTTTTCTTTTTCTTTTTCTTTTTCTTTTTCTTTTTCTTTTTCTTTACTCGTTTTTGGATTCTCAAATTTTCAATTGTCCCTCGGGAGAAAATCATAGCTTTGGAGGGGAGATCATGTAAGAATATCATTTTAGATCTAGATGAGTTAAGGAAGGATGACCATGTTCCCCCATTTTGGATGCCTTTGGATGTTACAAGAATATCCTTTTTGGATTAGCTTCCAGTACATGATTTCGCCCCTTAGATACGCCCATCCGACGACTTGGAGATCTAGAGTGGCTTGAAGTCATTTGCAAGTAAACAAAGACTTTTCTTTAACTATTAGAAAACCCAAATCTGCATTCTTGCTGGAATAAACTAATGTGACAGTGCTGAATTTTCTTCATGAATAGCAAAGGATATTATTAAGATAGCTAGATAGAGAAACAGCATCGTAAGCGAACAGCTAAAATGGGACCGCCTAAAAGCAAAAGGCCAAAAGCCATATAAGAGGATGACATTTGCCTTACATATTGTACCCCACAACCTAGTGTACTTGGTAAATAAAAAATTGCACATTCATCTAAGTCAACTTAAAAATAAAATCATATACAACAGAAGCAGCCCTGTTTGACAACAAATACATATACAACATACTTTGCCTTCTACTTCAACAACAAAAATATGTGAAATCCGCATACATGTGAAGCTTGTGCGAATTGACAAAGGATTCATGTGCCAACAATGATTCGATCAAGCAGGCTGCAAGATGAGAACTAGGCGAGTAGTGATGGAGCTGAAGCGGTCTGATTCTGAACAAACCGCATGAAATTCTCTGCGTCTATTTCGTGCACCTTTAGAGAGTATGTGTGGCTGATTGTACGTCCAATATAGGAGAAATCTGTGAGTGGCAGCCAATTATCGATTATCGGGGCCGTACGGTTTTTTATCCGCCGATTCTTATGCCCCATCCATCGATGGGGCTTCTGATGCATGCATTGGAGCATGCTTGAATGCGGATGGGGCATCTCTGAACCGGGATGCATGAGCCGATGCCGATTCCATGCATGGCGATCTAACCACAAAAATCTGCCCTAGATTACCACTTCTAGGAGTAGATTTACGGCGCTCCAAGTTTCTTGATTTGGGGGGTCTAAAGGTACTGCAAGAGACACCATACCCATAGAAATAGATATGAAGCCAGATTTGAGAACGATCCTACTATCCGTCTTCTTTCCTGTCTTCTTCCTCTTTCTCTTCTTCTTCTGTTTTCTGAAGAAGCGTTCTGTGTATTATTATAAACAGCGCGAACCAGATAGTTTGGTGGATGCAAGAGACATAGAGTCTGTTGTAAGTCCGGGTGGCGTGATCGGCTTGATGGATGACAAAGAGTCCAAAAGCGTGCTAAAGATACACAAGCTTGTAGATGCTCACGAAACAGCAGCTCTTGAGAATCTCCTAATCGATAAATCAACAGTAAGGGTGCTTTCCCATGGATGGCCGGACCTGGATGAGGTCAGGCCCAGGTCCAAAAGTATTCGTCGGGATTATTTTCTAAATGAGGTTCTTAACCTCAGCCACTCCAGTTCTCAGCTCATGGGAACATCGGAAAACCGCACTGCACCGGACCTTGAGAAACCTAGAGTTTACGCCCATTAATAGAAACCCACAGATCCGGTGGGCGGTCCATTGCATAGAGTTTTTGCTAAGGGGCTACATCGACATAGTCCGACTTCTTGTAGCCAAGGGGGCTGATGTCCGCAGAGAAATAAAAGGCCGCAAGGCTACCCCATTGCACATCGCAGCCGAGTATGGTCGAGAAGACGTCCTATCATTTCTTCTTCATATCCTCGACGAGCAAGCTGTTTGCGCCCGAGATCATGAAGGGGATACACCATTGCACGAGGCTGCTGGTAATGGCAAAGTTCAAATCCTTCAACTATTGTGGCCGCACTTCCTTCGGTACCGCAACAGCTCTCCACATAAGATTCCACTAGATCTTCCTAACAGTAAGCACTTGACCCTCTTGCATTATGCTGCCGGTAAAGGAAATTTAGATACTGTCAAATTCCTTGTTGAAAACGGGGCAGATATAGATGCATGTGATTTAGAGGATGCAACTCCCTTTCATTTTGCCGCTAGATGTGGTAACAAAGAGGTGTTGAACTTCCTAATGACCCACTCAGAGGATGTTATTCTTTCCAAAAGTCATCTTTGGATTGATCGCTTCCGCATTATCTTGCTTGGAATGGGCATAGTGATGCAATTGGAGTGGTTGATTTCTAAAGACCCGTCTTCTCTTAACGCAAAAGATGCGGCAAAATGGGATACCCCCCTTCATTTGGCGGCAAGGAATGGATCCCCAAAGTCGTAGCTTTAATTGTAAAAGCGAGGGGCCAACGTGTTTTCGCGGATAAACGAAATTGGAGAATTGCCTATAGATGTTGCTCATGTTAATGGCCACGGTTACGCCATTGCGACTATTTATAAATCCCCGAGAGAAATGGATAATGATAGTGCTCAAGAAATAGATGTGATGATTTGTTCACAAAAATCGTGCTACTTTACTTCATTATCTGCGAGGGTATGCAACGCAAGATGATATTAAATGGCTCATCGGAAAGATAAAAGGTTACATTGCTTCTAACAAGGATGAAAAGGAGGAATTTTTTATGCGCTATGTGAATCGTTTGGACAAAGATGGTAGGAACCCCATGCATTGGGCTGCAATGAAAGGGAATAGAGGCGTCATAAAAGCACTCCAAAAGAACAAAGTTGAGTGGATAGTTAAAGATTATGAGAAGCATCCAGAGAGGCAAACACCTTTGTCCCTTGCTCTTCTTCATGGACACCTTTCCTGTGCAGAAGAGTTCCTTAAATTGCCTTTCAATTTACAGTTATCTGGATGGATATCATTTAGTTTCGACAAATGGGCAAACACTTTGAAAGAAACAATGAATGACAAATTAGAGGAAGCATTGGAAGGCCTCAATTCTCTCTACCCTTTTCCTAGAGAGAAGCTTATCGATAATCCTATCAGTGAGCTAATTGCTACAGATATAACACCAATGTATATAGCTTTACTTGCAGGGAAATTTGATGTTGCCAAGTTCATGAAAGAACATGGAAGTGAAGATATGTTAAATAAGCCAGGCGAATGTACAGAACGTACACCATTGCATTGGGCAACACTTCTGAATGACAAAGAGACAGTATCTAAGCTATGTAGAGGTGGTCATGAGTCCGGCACTTCTAAACTCCATAAGGGTTATCTCGACTTTGGGATGGATCTTGTAGCCAATACGGAAGACAAGTATGGAAAGACTGCACTACAGTACGCAACTGAATTGAAATATAGAAAAATTGAGAAGGAGCTAATGGAGAGGCAGGATGTTAAATCATATGTGGATGGACTCTATAGAGATCGTCAGCTCTATGTTGATGCAGCAAATGCTATCTTGGTTGGGGCGGCATTGATGTGGCGTAACTTTTTTGGGTTGGTACGCAACCCCTTTAGGCGACTCAAAAGGAGAATTATCCTAAATATTTAGGGATAAGAGTGTTTTGGGCATTGAACTCCCTCTCCTTTCTCCTTTCCATTTCAACTGTCCTGGCTGGAGCTGGCACTGTGCTACCAAAAGCTAACATCTTCATAGGCAGAGCTGTCTCAAATATTCGACGCCGCTTGCTCCTAACTGCCACATTGTTACCATTCTCCATCGTATTCGTGGTAGGGGCATTTATAGCGGCTGGATTTGTTGCGTTGCCATCTTCATTTAAACATCAGAAGAACATGATGGCGACCACTATTGCTGGTGGAATAGCTTTCAGCATGTGCTTGGCATGGTTTCTAGTTCCTCTATATTCATGGTTGCCTTGGCGGAAGGGAAAGGAAACGATTGAATGGGCTGGCATAACGAAGAATGATGATGAGATTTACCTGACGCCAAAGGATACAGAGTACAAAAGGGGAACAAGACACTCCTTTTTACCATGGGATGATGGTCTTGATAACATTAAAAAAAGATCATGAAAACATGTTAACCTTGTATGATCTATGTCATGAGCTATCGAGTATGGTATAATGTTGTAATGATAAGGTAATTGTTAATTGGCTTGCTAATAAAAGGAGTAAACAGCTTCAACCAATAGATCATTGTTTTTAAATCCATCAAGTTAGGATGACTCTCTCTCTCTCTCGATAAAAGTTCACAAAGTGGGTATAGTCTTAGGAATTCGGAAAACGTGTCTCTAAAGTATAGTAGTATGTCACATAGTGACCCAAAACAAAACGGGAACATAGATGCTAACGTCGAAACATGAATGAGAATATAGACCCAAAAGTCAGAAGACAAATGGACAACACTGTCATTTTTAAATTTCAAAAACGTTTTTGGCGTTCCCTTTGCCTTTGAATAAGAAATGTCATAGACCACTTGAAATAGAAGGCCGCCGCGAACGTTTCTCTTCTCCTTGGCCGCCGTGAACATTTCTCTTTCCCAGCCTTTTGTGTAATTCAAGAACATGTGGGACTTGGACCCACACTGTTGCCGTATGGTTTCGTACCCGTATGATAGGTGGGTGTTACGCGAACATTTCTCTCATGTTCCAGAACGTGCAGGATTTGGACCTGCATTTTTTGTTCCAAAAGGAAAAATGTGTGATTTGCATGCTCCCTTGCAATCTAATTATCTTCTCCTCAAAAAATTGTTGATAGAAGTTATTTCCATCGTTTGCAACTGAAGCCTCTGAACAACAATTTGCTTGAAAGAGCACGCGATGTGATGTGTACATACACCTCATGTTGAGTACAAAAATTGCATGTCAATTTTATAATAGCTATGTGATGAAAGGAAAGACTACATTTGTCAAATTTTGAAGATTTAAGCTATTTTTTGAGGATCTAGAAGTGCCACAATACGAACAATGTTATTTACATGCATCAGGCATTACAATTGTAGTGTTGCATTGATACAAAGGTAGGCATTGCAGTTGTAGTGTTGCATTGATACAAAGGTAGGCAACCCGAAGGAATTCCACAGTCTTGCTAGCATACAATTTGCAGATAATGTCCATTTCAAGTGATACGTGTAAAACCATCTTGGATGAACTAGGTAGAACGGAGGAGGTCTTTCTGCCATATTCTTCAAGTGATACGTGTAAAACCATCTTGGATGAAGTAGGTAGAATGGAGGAGGTCTTTCTGCTCTGTTCTACCTACTTCCATTGACTTTGTCCACCATCATTTATCGAGCTCTTCGCTGATTTAGCAATTTTAGGAGGGATCTCACTCTTCATATTCAACTTTATCCTTCTTCCAAGTGCCATGTCATATCAATTATCAATTATCTTCCCTAACCTTTCTTTCAATTTTTATCTATACATATCATGGTTATGCAATGAAAAACAGCATGTGATACCTTTTAAACACATGAATAGATTGCAAACAATATTTCAATATTTCGTGGTCTGATCTATAATAACCGAGCCATTATAGAAGCCTTAGACTCATCTATTCGAAGTTTGAATTACAATATTATATCTGGCACGTATGATCACTTGTTCTTATGCTAGCAGCAACTTAAATGTATTTTGCAAAATCAAATAGCATGATTTAAATAGTCTGTAAAACCTGGAGCTAAAAATACTCAATCAAAATGGACTGACATGGTTTTGCTTATTGTATATGCTGAGAGAAAATTTGCCACAATCTTAAGCACTTGCATCACTGGATTGTGTCACTGGGATAGAGTATTGAGGCCACCATAAAGAGATTTCACTTCTCCAGAAGTCTTCACTAGCCAATAGTGAATATTCTGCTCCTACAGGGTTCAGAACAATCGCTTTCATAACTTAGTGTCTTTGATATGAGTCTTCAATCACCACAAAAACCATGTAAATGATTCGTGGCAACAGAGTCCGGACTGTCAAAGGAAAAGACTAGGTTTAATCACAAAGGATTACTTTAGAAGCACACAAAAATGCTACGCTGGTCTTCCCCGGATTACGGATCTACATGAAGTCCATTATACATGAAATCTGCATTGCCATCCTCACCTGCTTGGTAAAAATCGTTCGATGCCAGCACCAAATCTAGCAACCCCAAAATGGCTATTATATCTAAGCAATCATGAAGATAAAGCCGCAAAACCGAAAGTCTTCCTTCTGTGTTCTGCAAGTTAAAGATAACAAATGAAAATTTCTTCACATATTGAAGAGCGGGCTTATCCACAAAATGCTAATTGCTCCAGAAGTGAAAACCTGAGTGTCAAAGCAAAAAATGGGATCGCATAGCCAATTGCATAATTTCTTGCTGGTTATATAACCATCATTCAATTAAATTGGGATTATGTCTTAATTTTGGGATAAATTTTATATTGCACTTTTTTAGTAACTTTGTTAAATTCACTTTTTTAGTAACTTTGTTGCCCTTAGACTAGAATAGACGTTAACATATAATCACACACGGGAATATAAATTCACACCTTAACTTCAAATTACAAAATCATATATCATGAAACTCAAGTAGCACACAACTTTTATTAAAAGTGATTGATACATAGTAACTGTTTATCATTTTTCCACCAACATCCCCAAGGATATGAGAACCTTATTCCTTACATCCTGAGGTATTGTAACTCTCGTTGTTTTACTAGGAATAGTTTTTGGAGTCCACGAGTACAATACGGTTTCAATGTCTAGCCAAAGATCAGGATCACTAGGATTTCTCCTCCACCTCTTTGTCCAACAATCTGAACATCTTTCTTTATCGGTGACATTACTCAACTGATGTCTTTGGACACCACCATTCCCGCCGCACCTTATTGAAGTTAACATCACCTTCTTCTTTGCAAATATCGAGAGATAGTGTATCCCAACCACCTTTGGATAGGTCTCTAGATCTCTTTGGTTTTACTACTACAAATTGGTGGCACTCCACGTCAATTAGAAGGTTCATAACAATCCATCCTAGATATTTTGGCCTATCCTTCTTAGGACCAACATAGTGTTTATCGATTGAGGAGGAGCATATGCCTTCACAATGCTACTAATGGTACCATCATCTTCCACCAGCCTAATGTTTTCCACTTACTTTTAGGGAACCACCCTTCTTTCAGCTCTTCTGAGGATGTGTCTACCTCATCCAACAAGTTGATCACCTTCTTCCAATAATCTATCAATGCACGATTAGTCTCATCCGAATTAGTTTGCCAATGCTTGATGTAGTCATTGATGCCATCCTTAGTCAATCCCAATTGCTTGACTTCTTCTGGGGTTGGTTTTAGAGATTTTTGGTTGACCGGGAGGTATCATAGGCTTGCCATTTGCATCCCTGTGCCAAATTTCTGCCCCACCTCTCCACTTCTCCTCTGAAGGTCTCATTTTCCATTGCATGATTGGAATCCCTTCTCTCACCCAAAAAGTGAATTGAAGAGGTCTAGAATGACCTTCCATGTCGAGAGCATAACCATCCACAAAACTCTTTCAATGGGCACTTCTTCTATGATAGATCCTATAGGAGATGGATTTGTACATCCATGAAATATTTCCAATAGCCTGGGAAAGTTGGTAACTGTCTGCTGTCTCAATACATGACTATATTTTCCAAACAATGCATCCACATCCTCATGAGTATGTCCGGGCATTAGGAACCCCAAATTGACTCTTTCAAAAATACCCACAGCTGTTAAGTAGGATAGGAAAGAAAACATCCACTGTTCTTATTTTGACCAAAGACAATTATCTAGTTGCAAGAGGAGCTTTCTGGGCAGATCTCGAGGTTTAGCACGAGATGTTGAAGCTACAACATGTTCATTAGGTCCATTCCTCCTAAACCTTGCCTTGCTAAACTTTTCAATACTATTAGGGGTTCCATCCAACAATGCACTATGTAGTGCCTGACTAGCTGTAGGATCCTGTAGGTGACCATTGTAACCCTTCTCATAGTTTCTTAAACACCTCATGATACTCCCAATGTGAAAATCTGGACCATCACTCCACAACTCTAAACTGAAATGGCCATAATAGGTCTGAGACTGCCCATGCAATATTGCCCCAGTCATTGAAATCTGCAAAGGGTCCATTTTCAATGGCTTTTAAGGATGACATAAAGGTACTTTTCTTCTGCTTGGACTCCTTGGGATTTTTGAGAGGAAGTTGCTCAGCACGTTCTATGAAGGAAGTGTCTGGAATATATTTAAGGAAGCGTAATCCCTCTGGTGGACTCCAGTCCTTAGTTGTGGTATACTTCTTCCCCTGTAAGAAGCTTTGGCCATCCTTCAAGTAGAAGTTCTCACGTCCAGGAGATTGGGTGCTCGACGCATTTTTTGGCTCTGGTACAACTATTGCTTGTGCATTTAAGAAGGGCCGAAATTGTGTAGCTGTTGACATTGATAAGGAGGCTGTACAGTTCATCAAGATGAGACTTTCTGCCTTACCAACTCTACCAGACGAGAATCAAGAGTTGGGGGCAAAGTCTAATTCTGATTTTGCTAAGATGACATCTTCGGAGATACAGCCTCCTTTTACAAGCTCTTTGGAAGACGAAGCTACATTTGCAGAGCTGAAAGAAGTTGCTCTAGCTACAATACCGGAAGCAACCACCAACACAGAAAAGCCTAAGTCACCAGAGAAAGGTGAAAAGATAGAGTCTGATCAAGCTGAGACCAGCAAGAAGAATGAAGAAGATTTTAATTTAGATCTCTGACGGATTTATGTTGTGGCTACTGATTGACATTTATTATTGATTGCCATTATTGATATAACACAAAAATAGTAATGAAATTATTATTATGTTTACTAAATTTGTGTTTTTTGTACATCCACCTCTATAAAATTACGTACTCACTAGTAATGGTGCCCAGCGTTGCTGGGCATCAGTTGGAAATCTGTAAATGTTTAGTGTGCAATAAACTTTTTATTATAACAAAAATTTTCAAATTATCATTTAATTGTTGACATCTTGAAAATTGCACATTGAAGAGGAGTACCTCCTTACTCATAAGAGATCCGGCGTTTTGTCTTTAGGCAAACCAATGCACAATTTCTGGGACAAAAGCAAAATGGAGGGGCTATAAAGGGATATTGAATTGTATCTTCTAAGGAATTTCAGGCGTCATTGTTGGGAGCATGGGCAAAGGTCTTGGCAAATGAGTTCTCATTGAGGAGGTTGTAAAGTTTATCTTGTAAATATCTCTTGAGGGTTGGGAAGTTGCATGAAGCAAGTACCGATTGCCTAGACAATTTAAGTAATCTTGTGAATATGTGTGGAGGAGGTTGCAAAGTTGCATGAACATGTGAACATGTGTGGAGGTTGTGAACTTGCATGAACAGGGTATCGATTGCCCTAACAATTTAATTTCATTTAAGAATATCTCCAAATGGAATTATCATTAAAAACATTATAGCATTTTAAAATGGACAAAATATAAGCATTGCAAAATTGCTGGCTTTTTCAATCACATAACCACCAGTGCAATAGGTATAGTTTGCATCTCCGGTTAAGTTGTTTGAAAACTTTGGTTTACTCTTATATGCTCCCCATGGAAACCTACTTATTTAGGATGAATGGAGTGTCTGTCAATCTCAGAATAGAATAGTTAGATCTTACCATGCAAATCAAGTTTTTTTATGGTCAAGAACCGCTTCAAAGCACCGTACCATACATGTAATATACCAATGCATGCATGTGTCCCCATAACTACCTAAGCAAATTTAGAATACCGTTCAGAAAATAACGTGCCAGTCTTTAACTCATCACAAGATTTTCCAATAATATCATGTATCGATCCTTGAATTTCATAGATTTTGCACGTTGAGCCCTGAATTTATCACTAACTTATCACTAACGATAACCTACATGAGCATCGACCACGACTTAGAGAAGATAATTTCAACTCTTTCAGAAGCAATATGGCGGTGGCTAATTCAAATTTACCTCACAACCCTTGGGCCACTTTCCATGATATGCGTAAAGGTCACCATAGCATGACACGAAATCGAGGAAAAATGTCACCAAAAGGTGTAAAGACGGACAATGTTGTTGATCCTTTTCATCTAGGTTTTTGCTTACGTCAACACGGAAGAGAGTGCAGAATGATTCCATGTTACCCGGTGCTAAATAAGGAAGTAGCAAGGAGCGATTGAAGCCTTCATTGGACATGATGAAATAACGAAAATCATCGGATGAGAAGGGCATTGTTCGTCTTCTTGCATAAGTTTAAGATAAACAACGTTGTTGCAATCCTTTTCATCTAATTTTTGCTTCGTCAACATGGAAGTAGAGCGCGCGTAAGTCATTACATGTTACCCGGCTATTAAATAAGTCGGCCATAAACAAAAGCTCTAAGCACATGATAAAAACCAAAGCGCATTAAATCCTCGCCGTGTAATATATCAACCTTCTCGGGGCATAAGCTAACACAAATGAAGCTTTTTTGAAAGCGCCCGCAATGTTTTTCTGAAGATACACCACAACAAGTAAGCCACAAGGAAAGGGGCGTAACCGAAACTCTTTGATGCGAGCGGATGGTCGTGCAAGGCATTAGCTGTTGGTCGTCGAGAATATCATCATTTCGGCTTTGGTATTTAGATTTGCCAATCCATCCCTTGTTCACATCTTACGCCCGGATTAAATGCGCCATTAGCGAGTACATGCATGTGGCGGTCGCGAACCTCATCAAAGCGGCCGCCCTTACATGCATCCGGGTCAATTGAAACTTCGCGAAAAACTTTTGCCCTATTTGCTTTATCTAGCCCTAACCACGCCCATGGCATTTGCCGCTTCGGCATCATCATTTAGATCCTAAAGCGAGCATATACCGCAAAAGCTTTCTTAATCTACTTGTGGCTACGAGCAATTGCACATCGCCATAGCCATAGCCGAAGTGCGAACCCGTTGTTAGAAGCCCAAACTCAAATCTTGGTGCTTTTCGACCATACTTTTAGGGTTTTTACGTAAATTTTGTATGAAGAATGGCGTAAATCTCTACACCGGCTATCTTGCGGATCCCGGCCGACTCCACACTGCTCGCAAATCGACCCAAACAACAGCCGGATTTTGGAGGAAACGGGCCTCCACTTCTTACGCAAATCGATCCAACAGGCGGATTTTGGAGGAAGCGGGTTATTTAGAAGGAGGAGCGGGGTATTTAGGTTAAAAAAGGAATAAAAGTGTCCGAAAATTGTGTAGAGGGGCTTTTTTAAGAAAAGGGGAAGGGGCCACTTATAGCCGTCAGATTAAAGCTCAACCTCTTTTAGATTAAATCTCAACCGCCCAATTTAGGGCTCGGTGCACTACGCACTTACGGTATAACATTATAATATAAAGATGTCTCAATTCTGCTATTTTCACGTGCTTAACTCCAAAAAACCAAAGTCGTGTCCAAAGAATACCCCAAAAATAGGCCAAAAAAAAATTGATACTCGTGAAACTTTAAACCTCTCTTAAAAAAGCCCAATTTTTGAAGTGACGTGCTTTTTCTAAAGGAATCTTTGAAACGGGAGTGCTGCAACACTCCCGTTTAATTTGCAACCTTGTTTGATCCCAAAAATACTTATTGTGCATCTCTTAAACGGGTCCTTCGCTACTTAACAGGCACGCTTGGTCTTGATCTTCACTATTCTGCAGATTCTACTGCTTCAATACAAGGTTTCTGTGATGCCGACTGGCAGGTGACCATCATGATCGGAAGTCTACTTCCGGATATGTCTTTATGTTTGCATAAGGCGCCATCAGTTGGAGTAGTAGTAAACAGTCTTGTGTCTCCTTATCCAGCATTGAAGCTGAGTATGTAGCACTTTCTCATGCATCTAGAGAAGCCATTTGGCTTCAAAGATTATGCACTGAACTCCAGCTCACTGACTCCAGCCCCACTCTAATCCGTGTGGATAATCAAGGAGCCATTTCCATTGCTCATAATCCGGTTCTCCATCGATGGATCAAGCATATTGATATTCAGTTTCACTTCATTCGTAATCTTGTTCATGATGGCACTATTCTTCTCAAATATTGTCCTACAGACGACATGCCTGCTGACATGCTTACTAACGCTCTTGCTCGGACCAAACATCTCAAATTTAATGCAGCTATTGGTCTGATTTCTTCCAGTGGGGGTTCTGATTCTCTCCTGTCACTGAGTGGAGGTGTTGCAGATACTCCAAGTATCACAGATACTGCTGTTACAGATGCTATCATCAAAATCAGTGAGCGAGATAATCTCACAATAGACTAGTCACTCACAACAGACTAGTCACTTATTAGCTTCCTTATTTAGAGATTACCGTTTGTACCTGGATCTATATAAATCCAGAGCTTTTCTTAGATTAATCCTTACATTCAACCAATAGACATCCGTTGCCTTTTTCTCTCTAGTCAGATCTGCTGTTCTTCATTCCATTCGCATTAACTCAATTTAAACACTAAAGAGTAGCTCTAGCAAATACGCAAATTCATGGGTTACGCTTGAGAGATGGGACTTCAAGGTCCAACAAAATAATTCCAAAAGGTCTTAAGGGCTGGATAACCTGCAATCAAAGGAGAGGCTACAAGAAAATAGAATTGAGCAGGAATAAGAATTAGAAGCATCAGATGTCGAATGCCGATCAACCTCTGAAGATGGGTTGTATTGCTTAAGTCGTGTCATCTTTTATGGAACAAATATTGGGCATAAGTCGGCAACAACCGTTCAACCAGAAATCCCTGTAACTGTACTCCAATTGTCCATGTTGTTGGTCATCCTCCAGCCTTGTCTGCCAATTTGTCGATAATGTCTGTTGTCTGGCTTTGAGTCCCCGATGCCCCCTTAAATGTCCCCTGTCGCCCCCTTTGTCACAGATGCCCTTGAATTGAAGTTTGCCGCCTCCTTTCCATTTGCTCCTCCTATAAACAGGTCGGATCTTTTCTTAAAAGTTCGATGCCCCTTTCTTTATAAAAAGATATTTTTCTTTTTACTTCACCTGAACCTCAAATGGGTTATCAATAAGCCAAGGTCTTAACTAATAATAAGGTGTCCCTTTCTTTATAAAAAGATATCTGCCTTTTTACTTCACCCAAACCTCAAATGGGTTATCAATAAGCCAAGGCCTTAACTAATAACAAGCAAGCGCCAAACTAAAATGGGAGGCGCTAACTCCTCATAAGGAAATCGCCAAAGAAAACAAGAACTGCCAGTTTTTTCGAAAAAAGAAATCGTATTCCAGAATACAAAGTGTATTCCAGAATAAGATTCCCTGTTTCTTTTTGAACCAATATCCTGTATCCCTGGTCCCCACAAAACAAAAACAAAAATCCTTTTTTTATTTGTACCGCTTTCCTGTATCCCCACAAAACAAAAATAAAATTCCAAGGTTGTTGGTTTGTTTTTCTGTTTCGCTAATCCGGAAAATCCGGAAAATTAGGAAAATGCAAGATCCTTGTCGAAGTCTCAAAAACTTGTACATCAAAATGTATTAGGAATACACCCGGATTTCGAGCAAAGGCGAAAAGTGTATACGGAATACACTTTGACTTCAAGAAAAGCAAAAAGTGTATTAGGAATACACTTACATTTATTCTCGAATAGTAAAAGTGTATTAGGAATACAATTTTGGTACTTTAAAATATTATATCATTAAAAATGTCTCATTGTAACCTAAAAAATACGTTTTCC
Source organism: Isoetes taiwanensis (assembly GCA_021234155.1). Lineage (NCBI taxonomy): Eukaryota > Viridiplantae > Streptophyta > Lycopodiopsida > Isoetales > Isoetaceae > Isoetes > Isoetes taiwanensis. The sequence goes on along the minus strand of JAJEKV010000193.1, from coordinate 3,893 downwards.
GGAAAAGCGATCCAAGCTAACAAAATGATGTGTAGGGCGTACACTTAAATTAGTGGTTTTCTCTAAAAAACACACCCAGGTAAATTCTAACAATTAGGAAAAGTGTCACTTTGACATAGTCAATTTTCTCTTTGCACAAAAAATGAGTGATTTTGGGGGTCAAAATGCATTTTATGACAAAAATAAAATTTTTACCCGCTTTTAGCACTTTTTTTTTTTTTGGAAAAAGGAATCTTGAGGAATATTCCTTGTGCTCCCGTTTCAATGATTTGCTCCCGTTTCTATTGCAACCCTGTTATAAATGTAATATAATAGAAACCAATCCCAGCATTGCTGAGCTTTGAGAGGCTTTTCTGCATTCGACACCCTTCCTTTTCCCTTTGTCTTTTGCTCTATTCCGCATTTTCCTTTTCCCTCGTTTCCCTACACACTTTCCTTTTTCCTTTTCCCTTTTTTCTTTGTTTCCTACACATCTTTTTCCCTTCCCTTTTTTTTTTTTTTTTTTTTTCCTTCTTTTCCCCCTTCCCTTTCCCCTTTCCCCTTTTTCTTTTTCCCTTCCCTTTTTTTCTGACGGATTTTTTCCCTTCCCTTTCTTCATGCTTTCTCCGCCCTTCTCATTTTTCCCTTTCTTTTTTCCCTTCCCTTTTCTTTTACTTTCCACTTTCCCTTTCCCTTTCCCTTTTCCCATGCCTTTTTTTCGTTCTCTTTTTCCCACCTTTTCATGTGCCCTTTTTCTTCCTTTACCCATCCTCTTCCTCTTTATCCCTTGCCCTTTTCCGCTTCTCTTTTCCCATTTTCCTCTCCTCTTTTCCTCGTGCCTTTTCCCTTGCCTTCTCCGCTTTCCGCCTTCCTTTTCCATTTTCCTTTTCCTTCCCTTTTCATTCTTTCACCACCCTTTTGCTTTTCCCCGTGCCTTTCTCCCCTTTCTTTTCTTCCTTCTTTTTCCTTTTCTCTTTCCATTCCCTTTTCTCTACCCTTTTATGTGCCCATTTTCCTCTTTTCCCCACCCTCTCCTCCTTTTCCCTTTTCCACTTTTCCCTCTCCTCTAATATTTTTCACCTTTCCTCACTCTTTCTCTCTTCTTTTTTTTTTCGTGCCTTTTTCCACTTTTCTCTTCCTCTTTTTCAATTCATTGCTCCTCACCCTTCTCCTGTTCCCCTTTTTCCCCTCCCTTTTCCCCCTTTTCTGACCCTTTCCCTCTTTTCATTTTCTTGGCCTTTTTCCCTTTCCCTTTTCATGATGGACCTTTTCCTTTCCCGATCCTTTCCCTCTTTCTCTTTTACCTGTGCCATTTTTACCTTTCCTTCACCCTTTCTCCCTTCCTTTCCTTTTCCCATGCCCTTCCCACATTTTTTCTCTTTCCTTTTTTCTATGCCCGTTTTCCTATTTTCCCCCACCCTTTCCCTCTTCCCCTTTTCTTTTTTCCATGTCTTTTTTTCGCTTCCTTTTTTCCCGTTCTTCACGCTTTTCCTCTTCCTTTTTGTTCTCGTGCCCTTTCCCTCTTCCCTTTTCTCATTTCCCTCTTCCCTTTGTCTAATGCCATTTTTCCAGGTTCTATTTCCTCCTTTGCCCCTCCTTTTTTCTTTCTGCTTTCGCCTCCCCTTTTTTCATGCCCTTTTTCCCTTCCCTTCTTATGTTCCCCCTTTTCCCTACCCATTTCCTCATTTATCTAACTATTCACTCTTTTCTTTTTCTCGGGGCGCCTTTTCCCTTCCCTTTCCCTCTCTCTTTTCCTTTTCCCTTCCCTTTTCTTCTTTCTTCACCCTTTCCCCTTTTCTCCTTTTTCACATGCTCTTTTTCCCTTTCCTTTTCCCATGCTCTTTTTTTCCTTCCTTGTCCCATTCTTGACCCTTTTCCCCACCCTTTCCCTTTCTCCTATGCCATTTGCCCTTCCCTTTCCCCTTTACCTCTTCCCCTTTTCCTCGTGCCCTTTTCTTAGGTTACCTTTCCCCCTCCTTCTTGATTTTTTCTTTCCCTTTCCCTTTTCCCATTCATTTTTCTCTTCTCTTATCCCACCCTTTTCCCTTTCTCTTTTCCCCATGCCTTTTTGCCCCTTTACATTCTCTCTTTCCTCCTTCCTTTTCCTTTTCCTCCCTTTTTCCTTACCCTTTCCCCATAAGAGATCACAATATGATCAATGACGGTGGTAGGAAGTTGTGCGAGAAATCTTGGCCTTTGGATGCACCTAGATGATCTCGGCCATTCAAATTAGGGCTCGATGCACTACGCACTTACGGTATAACATTTTATAATATAAGATAAGGTGTAACCTCTACCCCACCTTCCCCACTTTCTCTCTCTAGCGCCTTGCTCCACTTTCTCTCTCTACCCCGCCTTCCCCACCTTCTCTCTCTAGCCACCTTATGGTCTCTCTAGCCCTATCAACTCCCTAGCCACCTTATGGTCTCCCTAGCCTTGAAACACACTTTCTAGCTACCTAGGTGCCTTAACTAATAATAAAGTGTAACATCTACCCCGCCTTCCCCACCTTCTCTCTCTAGCGCCTTGCTCCACTTTCTCTCTCTACCCCGCCTTTCCCACCTTCTCTCTCTAATAATAAGGTGTAACCTCTACCTCGCCTTCCCCACCTTCTCTCTCTAGCGCCTTGCTCAACTTTATCTCTCTACCCCGCCTTTCCCACCTTCTCTCTCTAGCCACCTTATGGTCTCCCTAGCCCTACCAACTCCCTAGCCACCTTATGGTCTCTCTAGCCCTACCAACTCCCTAGCCACCTTATGGTCTCCCTAGCCTCGCACCACAGTTTCTAGCTACCTAGGTGTCTCTCTAACGCTTCACCACTAGCTACCTAGGTGTCTCTCTAACGCTTCACCACTAGCTACCTAGGTGTCTCTCTAACGCTTCATCACTTTCTCTGTCTTGGTCCACGACGACTCATGGCGCACCAATTGCCCACTAGCTACCTAGGTGTCTCTCTAACGCTTCACCACTTTTTTGTCTTGGTCCACGACAGGGATAGGTTCAATTTCGTATAACGTTTTATCGTGTACGTATTTTTAGTTTGATCTGGCACAAATTTGGCGTTTAATACGTCAAAAATAAATCAAAAAATTTCCGCCCGAAAAATTTCCGGCGTGGCGAAACCTTCTGTTTAAACCTTCGCAGCGAAGCTGTTTCAGCGTAAAAGCGAAACCGGTTTAAACGTTTAAACTTAAAAAAAAAAAAAAATTTTTTTTTTTTTTTTTTATTTTTCGAAACCATTTAAACCTTCGCTGGCTGAATTAAAGCGAAAAACCGGTTTAACTTGCGCGAAAATTAAAAAATTTTTTTTTTTTTTTTGGTATAGCGAAGGGCCCGAAGGTTCGCTTCTGTAAAGCAGGTTCAAAGCGAAGGAAGGTTTAAACTTCTGTGAAATTTTTAAAAAAAAAATTATTTCGGCGTAAAAGCGAAAACTAAGGTTTAAACTACAGCGAAAAAAATTCAGCGTAAAGCGAAGGTTTAAACTTCTGTGAAATTTTTTCAGGCGGCGGTATTAAATCTGAAAAATCGTATTTTCCCAAAAATCGTGTTTTTTTACTATCACGTCTGAAAAAATAATTTCATCGTCTGGGCCTTTTCCCACCTTCTCTCTCTAGCCACCCTTATGGTCTCCTAGCCCTACCAACTCCTAGCCACCTTATGGTCTCTCTAGCCCTACCAACTCCTAGCCACCTTATGGTCTCCCTAGCCTGCAGTTTCTAGCTACCTAGGTGTCTCTCTGGCAGCTTCACCACTAGCTACCTAGGTGTCTCTCTAGCAGCTTCACCACTAGCTACCTGGGTGTCTCTCTAGCAGCTTCATCACTTTCTCTGTCTTGGTCCACTGACGACTCATGGCGCACCAATTGCCCACTAGCTACCTAGGTGTCTCTCTAGCAGCTTCACCACTTTTTGTCT